>CM042850.1:5478093-5600593 GCA_023653725.1 Bungarus multicinctus
ACGTTTGTGTTGCTGCTGAGAGTCTCCCGCTTCGGAGTCTTTTTGTGGGGGTCGGAGGGGAAGGGCAGAAATTCTTTTTTTTAAAAAAAGTATTTTGTATTTTTATCTTTGATAAACATCTCTTTTGGTGAACAGTGTGGTATCACGTTTTTACATGTCCATACAAACATGACCATCATTACATATTTATCTTTCGTATTCAATGTCTTATCATATCGTTACCTTTTCTATTTTCTGTGAATTTTCACAAATATTCTTATATATATATATTCACATTGATTTTATCCATTTTTAATTCATATCTTAACTTATTCCCTTTTTCTTTAATTGTACTCATATCTTTTTTATGTAATATCTTAAAATTCTTATTTCTTAATCTGTTTTTGTTATATTTTTATACTTTTATCTGTCATATTTGGAATTTCACCGCATACCTCAACAAACCTCTCTCTCTGTCTTTCTCGCTGCAGGATGATTGAATGGGTGTCATGGCCTCTGGGGACGAATTTAGACAAATGGATCATAGCCTTGCTGAAGAATCTGGCGGCGGTGAAGAAATTCAGCATCTTGATGGAAGTCACCCTGTCCAAAATTGAGCGGGTTGGTTGGCTTCTTCCTATGGGATCTGCTTGCAAAAAAATACCTTTGATGCCATTGTCCTCCTGGCTGGGAGGGACACCAATGAAATATCCGACAACCAGAGTTTTGTTTCTGGTCCATTTTTCAGTGCATGGTACTGCGCACGGGTGGGATTCTACCAGTTAGAACCGGTTGTTAAAATTCTAAGCAGTTCAGAGAACCAGTTGTTAGAAGAAATTACTGGCCTAATCCTGTAAGGAAGGCAGGAAGGAAACATTCTGGTGTTGCTTACAGAAACTGCCTCTCCGTTAACTCTTATTACATTCTTGGCAGGACTAGACTTCCTGTCTCAGGAACTTCTCTGGAGTTTTTTTTTCCTCCTTTGCTAGTACTTTGCTTGTGTGGAGTGACCATTCAAAGTTACAATGGCACTGAAAAAAGTGCCTTATGACCATTTTTCACACTTATGACTTGCAGCATCCCCACAGTCATGAGAGGCCAGGTGAGGAGATGCGTGCCTCGATGTGAGTGATTGGCTACACCCAGCCAATAACATGATCACCAAGCCATGTCCACTCAGTCACATGACCATCAAGCCATGCCCATCAGCTAAGCCACGCCCACAGAACCGGTTGTTAAAAATTTGAATGCTACCCCTGACTGCACAGGTAGTCCTCAACTCATTTAGGGATCGTTCAAAGATGCAACGGCCTGGAAAAAGGGACTTATGGCCGGGTTTTCACAACCGTTACAACTGTTGCAGCCTCCCAGTGATCACGTGATCACAATCCAGAGAGGTTCGGCAACTGGCATGTATTTATGACAGTTATATTGTCTGCGGGGAGGGGTGTGCCACGTGAATCCCCTTTTGCGACCTCCAGACAAGCAAAATCAGTGGGGGGGGGAGCCAGATTCATTTAATGACCATGTGACTAACTGAACAGCTGCAGCGATTCACTTAACAACTATGGTAAAAATGGTTGTAAAATGAAGCAAAAATCAATAACTCCCTTGCTTAGCAATTGTCATGCCTCTGTCAGAGTCTGATTCCGAGGGGAAAGCCGAGCAGCTGATAGGGAGTGGGAGTGTGGCTCCGTTGGCCGTGGAGAAAACTGGGGAAGGGCAAAGTCCGGCTGGGCAGAGCAGGGAGGAGGTAGAACAAGGGAGAGGGAATTCAGAGGAAGGCCCAGGCCCCCACTTCATCCTACGGCATGCAGAGAGGAACGGATAAGGGAGCAACATGAGTTGTGTGGTTTACAGGGGAGGAAAGGGCCCTGATCCCCTTCATGGGCTGCAGCTGTGAGGACTGTTTAAAAGGACAAACTGCGCATGGCCCAGTGATGGAAGCAAAGCTTGAAATAATTCTAGTCTTTCAGTTCTTATCTGAGTTCTGGTGTCCTTCCCAGTGTGTATATTTGGATATCCGTGGACATCTTCAAGCCCTTATCCTGCCTGGTCTCATTAATTGCTTCAGTGTGGTTTGTGTTGTTTTTTCTATTTATAATTTATATGTATTTGGAGTCTGAACGGAATTTCTTCCTTTTCACAACTGTTTGTGGGGGAGTTTTTTCTCCAGTCAATGATAATTGGAGCTTTGAAACCAAGTTGAAGGATTAATTAAACAGGGACTTCACTTGTTTTATGACTTTGGTGCTTTTGTATCCCACCCTGGGTCGTCACACCCAGCTGCTTTTGTGCCTAAGGTGGAACTGGAATTCACAGTCTCCTTGTGGTTGGCCTAAAATTTGATTTTCCTGCCTATGGTGCAACTAGAATTCACTGTCTCCTGATGATTGGCCCCAAATCACCCAGCTGGCCTTCATGGCTAAGGCAGGACTAGAACTCACCATCACCTGGTGATTTATATTCTCCAGACACCCAGTCCAAGTTTTTCTAACCATCTCTTATCGGGCTAGAGAAAAAGTGCTGTTGTGGGAATTGTGTTTATCCTGTGTGATGACCCAGGGTGGGATATAAAAGCAACAAAGTCACAAAAACAAGTGAAGTCCCTTTAATTCTTTCAACTTGGCTTTAAAGCTCCAATTATCATTGACTGGATAAAAAACTCCCCCACAAACAGTTGAGAGAAGGAAGAACTTCCTTTCAAACTCAAAATACATATAAATTATAAATAGGAAAAAAACCATAAACCACACTGAAGCAATTAAGGAGACCAGGCAGGATAAGGGCTTGAAGACGTCCACAGATATTGAAATATACACACACTGGGAAGGATGCCAGAACTTAGATAAGAACTGACAAACTAGAAATATTTTCACGCTTTGTTTCCAGCACTCGGCTATGCGCAGTTTGTCCTTTTAAATAGTCCTCACAGCTGCAGCCCATGAAGGGGATCAAGGCCCTTTCCTCCCCCGTAGACCACGCCACTCATGTTTCTCCCTTATCCGCTCCTCCCTGCGTACCCTAGGATGAAGAGGGGATGGGCCTGGGTCTTCCTCTGAATGTCCAGCCAGCCTGTGCCCTTCCCCAGCCTCCTCCACAACCTCCGGAGCCACACTCCCACTCCCTGTTGGCTGTTCCTCCTCCTCTCTCTCCACGACATCCTGATTCTGCTAATCTACTTCCCTTAATCTTTATTTTGCTGTTTCTGTAGGTGTTTTCCAAGCTACTCTACCCAATTCTGAGAGAGGGGGCTCTCTCTATTCTGCGTTACCTATTGCTCAGTTTCCAGCACTCTCACGAAGCATTTCACCTGGTAAATCCCTGTCCCGATTAATCATGTATTGCTTTGAGCCTCTGGCTGTTGGCCAGCTTATAAGAATATGTATTGCAAATGAAGGCGAATATGTGTGTCCCAGGATAACGTTGCAGGATTCAATCTGGATTGGCCAACAGAACTGTCAGTTTTGTCTTTCAAGTATTCTGACTCATGCTGGAGCCCATCCTCAGGGATCAATCACTTCCCTGGTTTTTGGGCCTGCTCATCCAACAATCTTGGTAGATGCAAAATTGAATGTATGCCTTTGTTCATTGCAGCATGAGCTGCCAATGAGTTTGGCTCTCCTCGTCTGACTACTCGCTTGTGTTCTTGCAATCTGGTGATTAGTTTCTGCCCCATCTATCTTACATAGTCACTAGGAAACGCACCCCTGTCAGTCAACAGGAGTGCTGATTTACCATCAGGTTATCAAGTAGTTAGGAGCCAAGGGCCTGACAGCACAAGGTAGCCATAGCCAACAGTCAGACATCAACACCCCAAAAAGCCGCACACAACCAGGCACCATATAAATACTATGCACAGGCTAGCCCAAAGCTAGAAGGAGCCTTAAAGGTCTTCTAGTCCAACCCCCCATTCAAGCAGGAGACCTTAACCATTTCAGACAAGTGGGTGTCCAGTCACAACTTCTGAAGGCAAGCTGCTCCACTGGTTAATTGTCCTCCCTGTTAGGAAGTTTCTCCTTAGTTCCAGGTTGCTTCTGTTCTTGGTTAGTTTCCACCCGTTGCTTCTTGTCCTGTCCTCAGGTGCTTTGGAGAATAGCTTGACTCCCTCTTCTTTGGGGCAGCCCCTCAAATACTGGAGTCCTTCTTTTCTCTAGACTAGCCATACCCAAATCTGTTGTGGTTTGCCGACAGCAGGTACGGACGGCTGAGGTCTCAGAGAGCGAGGACTCAGATGAGGGGCCTGTGTTTGATGCAGGGATGAGGCCAGGACCACCAGGGCATGGAGGGCTGCCTTTGGAGCTTGTGGAGGCTGGCAGCAGTGAGGAAGAGGTCCCCTTTTCCTTATCCAACCACATGAAATTTAATGTGGTGAAAAGCGAAGTTTTACCCCTAGGCAAGAAAAACCAAAGGTACAAATCTGTCTAATTCCCTAAGGATGGGCTGCAGCACGAATCCGGAAACTCGGAAGACAAAACCTCTGGTCGCGGTGACCAGCCCAGACTGACTCCTGCGATATTTATTTCCTTTTACAACCCTGGATATATTTGTTTTTTCAGGCTTTCGCTGCATGCTCACACTTTTTCCTTGGGTGCCAATTCCATTCCTTCCATGCCTCTCGATGTGTTATTTCCTCTGACAGCTTTTGCCACACATTCCCAGAGTGGTCGCCGCCCTTCAAAAGGAAAACTCCAATTCGGCATCCCAGTGTTTGGATCAAGTAGCCGAACTGATCCACTGCATGTTCTTCTGCTTCTCAGGATTTCCAGATCTCTACGAGCCTCTGGTGGAAGCGATAAAAGTAAGGCTGGTCCTTTTTTCTTTTTCTTTCTTTTTGCACTTCGGGGCAGCCGTTCGAGAGGAAGGAATAAAACATGGAACGCTGAAATCGATAAACGTTTGCCGTTACGAAGTCTTGTAAATTTGAGCAAAAATTGGTCTGGATTAGGAATCGGAGCCTTAGCTTCGAACTCGTCTTGGACTTGGATCAGTTTATTAAAAATGGTTATTTTAAAATGATTGGTTTTTACAAATAACTCAAGGTAGTGAGCATACCTGATACTCCTTCCTCCTCCTCCTCTTCTTTTCTACACAACAGCAACCCTGTGAGGTGGATTGGGCTGAAGGAAAATGACTGGCCTAAAAGTCACTTAGATGGCTTTCATGCCTAAGGTGGGATTAGAACTCACAACCTCCTGGTTTCGAGCCTGAGGCCTTCACCCACTAGCTCCCCAGCATTCATGGTTATGCTTCTTGTCTGGACTACCTTGAAGGGCTAACATTGATGGGCAACAGAGGTTTATAGGTCAACCTAATGCCAGTGTGGAAAAACAATATGATAAAATGACCATAGAGAGCGATGATCTGCTAATTCTCTCTCTCTCTCCCCCTCTCCCTCTTTCTCTCTCCCTTTCTTTCTCCCTCTTCCTTTCTCTCCCTCTCCCCAACTCTCTCTCCCTCTCCTTTTCCTCTTCCTTTCCCTTTCCCTCTCCCTTCTTCTCCTTCTCTTCTCCCCTCTTCCCCTCCCCTTCTATCTCCCTCTCCCCCTCTCCCTCTCTTTCTTTCTCTCTCCCTCTCCCCGCACCTTCTCCCTTTTCCTTTCTCTCTCCCTCTCCCTTTTTCTCTCTCACCTCCCTCTATCCCCTTTCTCTTTCTCTTCCCCTTCTCTCCCTCTCCCTCTTTTCCTCTCCCGCACCCTCTCCCTTTCTCTTTCTCTATACTTTCTTTCTCACCCCACCCTCTCCCCCTCTCCCTCTCCCTTTCTCTCCCCTTCTCTCTCTCCTCCATCCTCTCTCTCTCCCACTCACTGTCTCTCTCTTTCTCTCTTTCCCTCTCTCTCCCACCCATCTTCTCTCTCCCTCTCTCCTCCCACCCTCCCTCTTTCTCTCCCTCCCCCACCCCTCTCTCTCCCACTCACCATCTCCCTCTTTCTCTCCCTCTCTCTCTCCCCCTCCCATCGTCTCTCTCTCCCTCTCTCCTCTCCCTTTTTCTCTGCCCATCCTCTCTTTTTCTCTCTCACTCCTCCTATCCTCTCTCTCTCCTATGCACCCTCTCCCTCTTTCTCTCCCCCCCCCCTCCCCCCCTCCCCCCCCCCTCCCCCACCCATCCACCCCCTCCCTCCTTCTCTCTCCCTCTCCCTTGCTCTCTCCCCCACCTCCCCACCCTCTCCCTCTCTCTTCCTCTCCCATTTTCTTCTTGGAAGGTGCTCCCAATCCCTAACGAAGATCGCATCAAGCATCTGCTGGGGCAGAACGCTTGGACCTCCCAGAGAAACGAGTTGGCCAACCTCTATCCTCGCTTGGCCTCCAAATCGGAAACCGGGAAGATCGGGTTAATTAACCTGGGGAACACCTGCTACATGAACAGCATCCTCCAAGCTCTCTTCATGGCCTCTGAGTAGGCAGCCTGTTCCGACCCAACTCCCCAAACACGACACACGCTCTGTAGTTAACTCAAAGATTCCTATATTAGGAGTGCCAGCAAAAAGTTTCTCTCTCACCGCAGGCTAACAAGTCTGTCTGGCAAGGAAAGGAATAATTGTCTGTCACATCTATTCATCTCCGCCCCCTGCCTTTTATCCCCAGAATTAGAGTACGGCTTCACTAGCAGCGGTGACTCTTCCGACCCAAGAACCGGCCCATAGATTTCCACTGCTCTCCTCTCCTCTGCCTTCTGTGCATCTATGCATCAGGCACCATAGAGCTGTTCCTCCTCTTCCTCATCAGCTACCTCCAGACCTGGGGGCTGTTGACTCTCCATCTGAGGGCTGACAGGCAGCCCAGGCTCTGGCCCTGTCTCGCTCTCTCTCTCTCTCTGCCAGCTCCATTCCCTCTTCCCCTTTGGATTAACTGACGCTGGGATTTTGTGACAAGCTTCCCTTTTTAAATTTAAGGGGAAATGTTTTTCCTTTACAGTTTCAGGCGGACGGTGCTGAATTTAGCTGAGAACAACTCCCAGCCTCTGATGGCAAAACTACAATGGCTCTTTGCATTTTTAGAACACAGCCAGGTAATGAACTGAACATTGTCTTAATTGTAGGATGCTGCCTTTGGGAGCGCTAAACTCCATGTGTGTTTTAATGATGCCTGAGGGTTTAGAGTGGTGCTTCTCAGCCTTGGTAGCTTTAAAAGTTATGGACTTCAAGTCCCAGAATTCCCCAGCCAGCATGCCTGAGGTAGGACTAGAACTCACCGTCTCCCGGTGATTGGCCCAAAGTCACCCAATCGGTTTTCATGTGTAAGACGGCCTAGAATTCATAGTCTGGTGATTGGCCCAAAATCACTTCGTTGACTTTCATGGATAAAATAGCACTATAACTCACAATCTCCTGGTGAATAGCTCAAAGTCACCCAGCTGGCTTTCATGGGTAAGGTGGCACTAGAACTCACAGACTCCTGGTGATTGGCCCAAAGTCAGCCAGCCAGCTTTCATGCCTAAGCCAGGACTAGAATTCACAATCTCCTGGTGATTGGTTCAAAGTTACCCAGCTGGCTATTTTATTTATTTATTTATTCATTTATTTATTTCTGAGTTTTATATACCGCCCTTCTCCCGAAGGACTCAGGGCGGTGAACAGCCAACTAAAATACAAGTAAACAAAGTATAAATTATTTAAAAAAGAATTAAACACTAGACTGTCCCAAATCTAAAAACCCCAATTAAAATCAATAAAACATCATACCCCGTCCCAAGTAATCTAAAAACCCCATTTAAAATCCCATTAGTCAGCTCAGGCCGGCCTGCTCGAAGAGCCAGGTCTTCAGGTCACGTCTGAAGGCCCTCAGGTCACTGGTCGTTCGTAATCCAGGGGGCATCCCATTCCAAAGGGCGGGTGCCCCCACAGAGAAGGCCCTATTCCTCGGGGTCACCAGACGACACATAGAAGGCGTCGGGACCCGGAGGAGACCCTCTCTGTGGGAGCGCACCGGTCGGTGGGAGACTACTGGCAGAATGCGGTCTTGTAAGTATCCTGGTCCGATGCCATGGAGCGCTTTAAAGACCAAAACCAGTACTTTAAAGCGAACCCGGAAGGCCACTGGCAACCAATGCAGCTCGCGCAGGAGGGGCGTCACGTGGGAGTATCTCGACGCCCCCGTAACCACCCGCGCGGCTGCATTTTGTACCAGTTGAAGCCTCCGGGTGCTCCCCGCAGGGAGCCCCATGTAGAGGGCATTACAGTAGTCCAGACGGGAGGTGACCAGGGCATGAGTGACTGTGCGTAAGGCGTCCCGATCAAGAAAGGGCCGCATCTGGCGTATCAGACGAACCTGATAAAAAGCCCCCCTGGAGACGGCCGTAATATGATCTTCCAAAGACAGCCGTACATCCAGGAGGACACCAAGATTGCGGGCCCCTTCTGTGGGGGTCAAGATCTCATCCCCAATAGCCAGCGACGGAGTCAGCTGACTATATCGGGCCGCCAGAAACCACAGCCACTCGGTCTTGGAAGGGTTGAGTCGAAGCCTGTTCTCGCCCATCCAGTTCCGCACAGCCTCCAGGCAACGGGCCATAACCTCCACAGCATCGTTGGGGTGGCTTGGGGTGGAGATGTAAAGCTGAGTGTCATCAGCATAAAGATGGCATTTCACCCCAAAACCACGGATGATCTCTCCCAGCGGCTTCACATAGATGTTGAACAGAAGAGGGGAGAGGACCGACCCCTGAGGCACCCCACACATGAGGGGCCTAGGGGTGGACCTCTCCCCCCCCGTCAACACCAATTGCGAGCGGTCCGAGAGGAAGGACGAGAACCACCGCAAGACGGTGCCCCCAATTCCCAACCCCTCCAACCGCCGCAATAGGATACTATGGTCGATAGTATCAAAAGCCGCCTGACAGATCTAAGAGGACCAGGACAGAGGAATAACCTCTGTCACGGGCCCTCCAGAGATCATCTACCAACGCGACCAATGCTGTTTCAGTACTGTGCCCGGGCCTGAAGCCCGATTGGAACGGATCTAAATAGGATGCTTCCTCCAGATACTGAGGGAGCTGACGCGCCACCACACTCTCAACAACCTTCGCCACAAAGGGAAGGTTGGAGACAGGACGATAGTTATTCAAAAGAGCCGGGTCCAGGGAAGGCTTCTTGAGGAGGGGCCTGCACCACCTGCCATTTTCAGGGCGGTCGGAAGCGCCCCCTCCGTCAACGAAGCGTTGACAATCCCCTGGAGCCAGCCTCGTGTCACCTCTCTGGAGGTAGAAACCAACCAGGAAGGGCACGGGTCCAATAAACATGTGGTGGCATTCAGCCTCCCCAGAAGTCTGTCCACACCCTCGGCGGTCACAGGATCGAACTCTTCCCAGATAACCGTCTCAAGACCTGCCCCGGACACCTCCCCGGGACCACCCAACTGGAGTCCAGCCCATCCCGAATCTGGGCGATTTTATCATGCAGAAATCGGGAAAACTCTTCTGCTTTACCCTGCAAGAGGTCCTCCCACGCTCTCGGCTCAAGCAGGGAGCGGGTCACTCTAAACAGGGCAGCAGGCCGATTTTCTGCAGACGCAATAAGGGCGGAGAAGTGTGAACGCCTCGCCGCCCTTATCGCCACTAGGTAGGTCCTAATATAGGACCTCACCTGTGTCCGATCAGACTCAGCACGACTGGCCCTCCAGATGCCCTCCAGACGTCTTTTCCGGCATTTCATCCCCCTCAGCTCCCCCGTGAAACCACGGAGCCAGGTGGGATCTATGCCGAGTCAGAGGTCGCAAAGGCACAACTCGGTCCAGAGCCTCAGCGGCCAACCTATCCCAGGTGGCCACCAAGTCTGTGGCCGAGTTATGAGCCAGAGTTTCAGGAAATGGCCCAAGCTCCATCTGGAACCGTTCCGGATCCATCAGGCGCCTGGGGCGGAACCATCTCCTCGGCTCCGCCTCCCTGCGATGGGGGGTGGCGGCACCGAAGTCCAGTCTAAGAAGAGAATGATCGGACCATGACAAGGGTTTTATACTAGGATCTCCAACACGATCATTCAACCACTGACCAGAGGCGAAAATCAGGTCCAGTGTGTGTCCCCCCGTGTGAGTGGGGTCAGAAACTAATTGGGTCAGATCCATGGCTGTCATGGAAGCCAGGAACTCCCGGGCCACCCCAGAGGTTTCCCCGAGCGAAGGCAGGTTGAAATCACCCATGACTAAAAGCCTGGGGGTTTCAACCGCCAGCCCGGCTATCACCTCGAGGAGCCCGGGCAGGGCTGATGACACGTGGCAGGGAGCCAGGTACGTTATCAACAGGCCCATCTGAACCCCCCGACCCCACTTCACAAAGAGAGACTCACAACCAGCCGTCTGAGGAACAGTGGCCTCCCTAGGACAAAGGACTTCTCTAATAATCGCCGCCACCCCACCACCCCTTCCCTGAGACCTCGGCCGATGGAATGCTTGGAAACCTGGTGGGCATATCTCTACCAGAGGGACACCGCCCTCTGGGCCCAACCAGGTTTCGGTGACCCCTGCCAGGTCCGCACCCTCCTCCTGAATGAGATCGCAAATCAGGGGGGCCTTGTTAACGACGGACCTGGCATTACATAACATCAGCCGGGTACTCAGGGCCTGAGACTCTGCACAACCAGGCCTGCCAGACGGGTCGGGAGGGTCGGAGCGCGCCACCGCTTGGAGACAGCGGGCACGCGATCCCCTAACTTGATATGTCCCTCTACCCCCGTCATATCTGCCCCTCCCACTTATGGTGCCAATGAAACCCACCCCCTGTGTTTGCCCCCACGACTCATGACCCTCTGGGTTCCCCCAGACGTGCACTCCAGCCTGGCTGACTCCAAATCCCCCCGGGTTATCCCCCAAACCCGGACCGGGTACCCTCCCTAACCCCAATAAATTTCCATCCCCCAACCCTCTCTTCGTCGCCCTCCCTAACCTCGATAAAATCCCGAATAAAAATCTAAAAAGTTTAAAACCCCCTCTAAAAATCCTTTTTTGATGGCCATGCCACCTCTCCGGATCCCAGGAACCATCCTTGAGGTAGGCCATCGATAGACCGGAGGGCCACTCCAGGGAGTGCATAAGGTGGCACTAGAACTCACCGTCTCCTGGTGATTAGTCCAAAGTCACCAAGCTGGCCATCATGCCTAAGGCAGGGGTGGGATTCGAAAATCCCAGCAACCGGTTCGCTGCCCAGTTGCTGGGTGGGCGTGGCCATGGTGGGCGTGGCCTACTGGAACTTCCGGGAGGGCCGTTTTTTGCCTTCTCAAGGATCCAGAGGCTTCCCTCAGGCCTCCGGGAGGACAAAAACAGCCTCCCCCAGGGCTCCGCAGGCCCTCCGGAAGCTGGAAACTGGCCCGTTTCCAGACTTCCAGACTTCCAGAACTTCTGGTACGGCCTGTTTTCCCCTCTCCCAGAGTCTCTGCACAGACACTGCATTTACCTGCATCCAAAGCAGGCTGCGTGGAGACTCCTGGGAGAGAAGGGGCAGTGTGGGCGGGGCCAACCAGTCAGTTCAAATACCGGTTCCGTGAACCAGATGCAAATTTAACATCCAGTTCGCCTGAACCGGTACAAACCAGTAGAATCCCACCCACTGGCCTAAAGTGAGATTAGAGCTCACCATCTCCTTGTTTCAAGGATGGTACCTTAACCACGACACCAGGGGTGGGATTCTACCGGTTCGCATCTATTCGCTAGAACCGGTTGTTAACCTTCTAAGCAGTTCGTAGAACCGATTGTTAGAAGGAATTACTGGCCTAATCCTGTAAGGAAGGCAGGAAGGAAACATTCTGGTGTTACTTACAGAAACTGCCTCTCCATTAACCCTTATATTCTTGGCAGGACTAGACTTCCTGTCTCAGGAACATCTCTGGAGTTTTTTTCCCCTCCTTTGCTGGTCCTTTGCTTGTGTGGAGTGACCATTCAAAGTTACAATGGCACTGAAAAAGTGACTTAGGACCATTTTTCACACTTACAACTGTTGCGGCATCCCCACAGTCATGAGAGGCCAGGCAAGGAGATGCGTGCCTCGATGTGAGTGATATTGAGTTGGCCTCGCCAAGCCAGTAACCTGACCACCAAGCCACGTCCACCCAGTCACATGACCACCAAGCCACGCCCACCACCTAAGCCACGCCCACAGAACCGGTTGTTAGAAAATTTGAATCCCACCCCTGCACGACACCCAACTTACGAAATTAAAACAAAGTAATGTATACATTTAGCAGGTACACAATAAAATATCAATTCCAGTAACCTTCATCAAAAAAGTCCAGGTAAAATAGGACAGCCTAATATCTAAACTGCAGGTATCAAAACGCTTTCCATGTTTTTTCTTCTTCTTCTCTGCTTTCTTCTTCCCTTTCTGATGCTTCTGTAAGCGGCCTGCGATTTCCCCCGAAAACTTCCTTTTGGCTTCGTGGCCCCCCTGGTTCACTCGTGGAGCGCAGCAGGATTGCTCTGAATATCTGAAATACCTGCTCGATCGGTAAAGTAGATTGTGGATGTTTTGAGAAAAAGGTGGCTTGGATTGCTTTAAGCTTTGACCACTTTAAGATGAGTGGACTTCAAGTCCCAGAATTTCATGCTGGCTGGGGAATTCTGGGAGTTGAAGTCCACACATCTTAAAGTAGCCCCCATTGAGAAACTACTAACTACTAAGCTGGCAGAAATAGCCAACACCCAAGAAGATAGGCTCAAGATCCAGTTGGATCTTGACAGACTAGAACACTGGGCCGTAGCTAACAAGATGAAATTCAATGTAGAGAAAAGTAAAGTCCTACACTTAGGCAAGAAAAACCAAAAGGACACATATAGACTGGGTGAAACCAGGCTCAATAGCAGTAACTGGGAGAGGGATCTTGGAGTCTTAGTGGACAACCAGCTACATATGAGCCAGCCATGTGTAGCAGCAGCCAAAAAAGCTAATGCAATCCTAAATTGAATTAACAGAGGGATACAATTGAGATCAAGGGAGATACTAATACTACTCTGTAAAGCCTTAGTAAGACCATACCTAGAGTACTGCATCCAATTTTGGTCATCACACTATAAAAAAGATGTTGAGGCTCTAGAAAGAGTGCAGAGAAGAGCAACCAGGATGATTAGGGGACTAGAAGCTAAAACATATGAAGAACGGTTGCAGGAACTGGGCCTGGCTAGTCTAGTGAAGAGAAGGACCAGGGGAGACATGATAGCAGTCTTCCAATATTTGAGGGGCTACCAAAGAGGAGGAAGGGGTCAAGCTATTTTCTGCAGAGGTCTCCAACCTTGACAACTTGAAGACTTGTGGACTTCAACTTCCAGATTTCCTCAGCCAGCTTTCCTCAGCCAGTTCAACCAGCTTTGCTGGCTGTGGAACTCTGGGAGTTGAAGTCCACAAGTCTTCAAGTTGTCAAGGTTGGAGACCCCTGTTCTAAAGCCCTCGAAGGCCAGACTAGGAATAATGGATGGAAACTGAACAAGGAGAGATTCAATCTGGAAATAAGAAGGAACTTTCTGACAGGGAGAACAATCAACCCATGGAACAGAAGTTGCCCTCAGAAGTTGTGGGAGCGCCATCACTTGAGACTTTCAAGAAGAGATTGGACTGCCATTTGTCAGAAATGATGTAGGGTCTCCCGCTTGGGCGTGGGGTTGGACTAGATGACCTACAAGGTCCCTTCCAACTCTGATTATCTGTTATCTGTAAACACTGGTTTAAGCTGTCCAAGGCTGAGTGAAATTAGAGAGAAAACTGGAGAGCTGGCAGCTATAATAAATGTAAAGACTACGGGAATAATTATAAATATAAATAATTTAAACCAGCAGTTAATTCATTAATAATGCTGGCTTCCAAATTCAGGAGAGATTTACAACTGGATTCACAGTGGAGGTTTTTAAGAAGAAATTGGACAACCATTTGTCTGAAATGGCATAGGGTCCCTTGCTTGAGCAAGGGGTTGGACTAGATGACCTCCAAGGTCCCTTCCAACTCTTGTCATACTGGATTGGGAGAATTGCTGGAATTTGGATTCTGGTATGAACAAAGTGTTAGATTTCACGTCCTGCATTTTTTTCCCCCTTCCCATTCTTAAACTCCCTTTTTATGTAATCCCTTCATTCGGGATAGTGTCCAGAATGGGTTTCTTATTTTTAAAAAAATCCCTTTCTTCTGGCTTTAAAAGGAGAGTTTCTATATCTAAATCAGAGATGGTATTCAGCCAGTTCTGACTGGTTCTACAGAACCGGTAGCGGAAATTTTGAATAGTTTGGAGAGCTGGCACACATTGCCTCTGACTGGCCCCGCCTTCATCTCTTCTCCATCTGCCATTGAGTCCCAGCTGATTGGCTGGGTCTTCTTTGGTTGCCCTGCAGAGGAGAACAGAGCTGGAAAGCAGGTCAGTGGGACGGGGAGGGAATGGAGATTTTGCAGTATCCTTCCCCTGCCATGCCCACCAAGCCGTGCCCACACCAAGCCACACCCACATAATACCACGCCCATCAAACCACACCCACAGCTGATCGGCTGGATCTCCCTTGGTTGCCCTGCCCAGGAGAACAGAGCTGGAAAGCAGGTTAGTGGAGTGGGGAGGGAATGGAGATTTTGCAGTATATCCTTCCCCTTCCATGCCCACCAAACCACACCACGCCACTTCCCACCAAGCCACAGCCACAGAACCGGTAGTAAAAATCCCACCGCTGATCTAAGTGTCTCTTTGTTTTTCCCAAAGTCTTCACGAGGAAGAGAGAACGGGTAGAAGGATCTGCCAGAAGCTCAAGGCCTGTTCCTTGGTGCCCCCATTGGATAGGCTTCCCTCCGCCAGCAAAACCTTGGTGGAAGAAATGTTTGGCGGCAAAATTAAGACCAAGATCCGTTGTCTGAAGTGCCTCCAGGTCTCCTCCAGAGAAGAAGCCTTCACAGATCTCTCCTTGGCCTTTCCCCCAGCTGACGACCACAAGGCTGGACTTCTCAGCAGTCCGTTGATTGGATCCGGAGAAGAAAGAGGTCCGGAGATCTCTCCGTCAAGGATCCAGACTCAAAGCAAGCGAAAGGATTTGCCAGCTAGGTCAGGGATCTTGAGGTCCCCTGAGGAGAATCCTTCTAAACATCCACCTATGGAAGCAGTTGGGTCAACGTTTGAAGAGACCTCTCTCCCCTCGACGTCGGAGCGAAACGCCGTTGACGTGAAGGCCATCAAAGAATCTCACCTGGATTTACACAAGCAGGTTTCTGGCTGTCGGGCCTCCAGATCCGTTCCGGATTTGATCAATTATTTCTTATCACCTGAGATGCTCACCGCCGAGAACAGGTACCACTGTGAAAACTGTGCCTCCCTTCAGGATGCCGAGAAGTTGACCGAGCTGACGGAGGGACCCCACTACCTCATCCTCACCCTGTTGAGGTTCTCCTTTGACCTAGGAACGATGAGAAGGAAGAAGATCCTTGACAACGTCTCGGTCCCATTGATACTGAAGTTGCCGGTCGTGGTGTCTCCTGACCAAGCGAGGACGTCAGGATGGGCTTCGCCCTGCAAGGACTTCTCCTCGGTGGTGTATGATCTCTGTAGCGTGGTGGTCCATTCCGGGGTCTCTTCAGAAAGCGGCCATTACTACTGCTACGCCAGGGAATGTGAAGATCCAGCCGCGGAGAGCTTTTGTAAGGACACCAGTTGGAGCGTGGCTTCAGCGAAGTCTACGGATGTGGAGATCCAGTGGTACATCTTTAATGACACCAGGGTCTTCTTCTCCTCTTTTGAATCTGTGAGCAACGTGACCTCCTTCCTGCCGAAGGACACGACTTATCTGCTGTTCTACAGACAGAGAACGAGGCGGGCCTCGAATGGAGCCAGTCCAGAGCCCGGATGGACAAACGGAAGCTTACATTCTCCGGATAAAAACTTGATGGACGCCATCGCAAAGGATAACATCTTATTCTTGCAGGTAACATGGTGTCCCACCACCACGGACTCGTTTCTTTTGGGTTCTCCCAGTTAAAAGTCTGTCGAGATTCTCAGTCCTCCAGGTCATGGTTGTCCCAAAGGTGCTTTTTCTGGAGGCAACTGGACTTCCTTGTTTTTCGTTTTGAAGACGTTTATGCTTCTCCTCCAAGAAGCTTCTTCAGCTCTGACTGGATGATGGGGATATGGAAGGATTTATATTCTTTGCAGACAGCTGGTCATTTGCATCCTTTAAGCGCAGGGATCTTCAAACTTGGCAGTTTGAAGAGTGGTGGATTTCAATTCCTAGAATTCCTCCTCCAGTCATGATACTGTAGATCAGGGGTCTTCAAACTTGACAACTTTAAGACTGGTGGATTTCAATTCCCAGAATTCCTCCTCCAGTCATGTTAGCTCAGGAATTCTGGGAGTTGAAGTCCACCAGTCTTAAACTTGCCAAGTTTGAAGACCCTTGGATATGATAGGTAGGTAGGTAGGTAGATAGATAGATAGATAGATAGATAGATAGATAGATAGATAGATAGATAGATAGATAGATAGATAGATAGATAGATAGATAGATAGATAGATAGATAGATAGATAGATGTAGATAGATAGATAGATAGATAGATAGATAGATAGATAGATAGATAGATAGATAGATAGATAGATAGATAGATAGATGTGTAGATAGATAGATGGATAGATAGATAGATAGATAGATAGATAGATAGATAGATAGATAGATAGATAGATAGATAGATAGATAGATAGATAGATATAGACAGATTGGATGGATGGATGGATGGATAGATAGATAGATAGATAGATAGATAGATAGATAGATAGATAGATATAGACAGATTGGATGGATGGATGGATGGATGGATGGATGGATGGATGGATAGATAGATAGATAGATAGATAGATAGATAGATAGATAGATAGATAGATAGATAGATAGATAGATAGATGTGTAGATAGATAGAGAGATAGATGTGTAGATAGATAGATAGATAGATAGATAGATAGATAGATAGATAGATAGATAGATAGATAGATAGATAGATAGATAGATAGATAGATAGATAGATAGATATAGACAGATTGGATGGATGGATGGATAGATAGATAGATAGATAGATAGATAGATAGATAGATAGATAGATAGATGTGTAGATAGATAGAGAGATAGATGTGTAGATAGATAGATAGATAGATAGATAGATAGATAGATAGATAGATAGATAGATAGATAGATAGATAGATAGATAGATAGATAGATAGATAGATATAGACAGATTGGATGGATGGATGGATGGATGGATGGATAGATAGATAGATAGATGTGTAGATAGATAGATAGATAGATAGATAGATAGACAGACAGACAGACAGACAGACAGACAGACAGACAGACAAATATGTGTGTGTGTGTGTGTGTGTGTGTGTATGCAGGTCTTGGTGCGTTTTATAAATATATATATATATATATACAGAGAGAGAGAGAGAGAGAAGATAGATAGATACTGTAGATCAGGGGTCTTCAAACTTGACCAGTTTAAGACTTGTGGACTTCAACTCCCAGAATTCCTCCTCCAGACATGTTAGCTCAGGAATTCTGGGAGTTGAAGTCTACTAGCCTTAAACTTGCCACGTTTGAAGACCCTTGTTTTAGAGAGTCATTGAGGCCGCTTGGAGTTCATCTGTGTCTTCAGGGTCACCTGAGCGGCACTCCTTGTTCTTGTAGTCTGCCATTTTTCCTCTAGAAATCCATTCCCAGTCCCACACCATTCAAAGGGTGTTCATCCCAAATTATATAGCTAAAAGCCTGTAGAGATTCTACGTCATCTCGGTCATGGTTGTCCCAAAGGGGCTTTTTTTTTAAGTAGGCAACTGGACTTTCTTGTTGTTGTTTTTGGAAGAGGTTTCGCTTCTTATCCAAGAAGCTTCTTCAGCTCTGACTGGATGGTGGGGAATGGAAGGATTTCTACTCCTTGCAGACAGCTGGTCATTTGCATCCTTTTTAGAGGGTCGTTGAGGCCACTTGGAGGTTTCTCTGTGTCCTCAGGGTCACCTGAGTCGGGCAAATGGCTCCTGTAGCCTGCACTATTCCAGGAGCACCACTCAGGTGATTCTGAGGACACACAGAAACCTCCAAGTGGCCTCAATGACCCTCTAAAAGGATGCAAATGACCAGCTGTCTGCAAGGAGTATCAATCCTTCCCTCCTCCACCATCCTGTCAGAGCTGAAGAAGCTCCTTGGATGAGAAGCGAAACGCCTTCAAACGAAAAAACAAGGAAGTCCAGTTGCCTCCAGAAAAAGCACCTTTGGGACTTCCTTCCAGTTAGTTCCATCCTGTCCCCACCCACCCCCATTTCACTAACTTTTTAGTACTTGCTTGAGCTGGGTTTTGTGTGCGCCCTTTTTATTAATTTTATTTATTTATTTACACATTTATATACCGCCCTTCTCCCGAAGGACTCAGGGCGGTGCACAGCCAACGATAAACACAATCCACTTTACAAAAGTTAAAAGAAGATTAAACATCTTAAGGCTGCCACTAAAATTTATACCCCAACCCCAATAAATTACAATAAAACCCCGAATTTAAAACCGAAATGTAAAACCCCAATATCAAAAATTACACTTTAAAACTCCCATTTAAAATCAGTCCAGGCCGGCCTGCTCGAAGAGCCAAGTTTTCAGTTCACGTCTGAATGCTCTCAGGTCGGCGGTCTTACGTAGCTCAGGAGGCAACCCATTCCAGAGGGTGGGTGCCCCCACAGAGAAGGCCCTATTCCTCGGGGTCACCAGGCGGCACATAGATGCCATCAGGACCCGAAGGAGACCCTCCCTGTGGGAGCGCACCGGTCAGTGGGAGACTACTGGCAGAACACGGTCTTGCAAATAACCTGGTCCAATGCCATGGAGCGCTTTAAAGGTCAAAACCAGAACCTTAAAGCGAACCCGGAAGGCCACCGGCAACCAATGCAGCTTGCGCAGGAGAGGCGTCACATGGGAGTTTCTTGACGCCCCCATAACCACCCGCGCGGCTGCATTTTGCACCAGTTGAAGCCTCCGGGTGCTCCCCACAGGGAGCCCCATGTAGAGAGCGTTATAATAGTCCAGTGTGTGTGTGTGTGGTTTTTGACTGGGTGTGTCTCTTTTTTTTCGCCCACAGGAACAAGAAAAGCAAGCCAGAAGTAGAAAGGCTTACATTTCAGCCTTGCCTAAATCTTCCGTTTGGTGGAAAGATCTCGACAGAGATGACCATGAGGATGATGAAGGCACCTCAGGGGGATACAGCCATGACTCCGGTGGAGGAGCATCGGGGTCCTTCCATGGGCTGGTCTTTTAGTCCTTGTTCCCAAAGTAAACAGTTAACCCTTCAACCAATACATCTTGGGACTCCTTCACCTCGACCTTGTAGCCTTGGAAGTCTAACCAGGATTGGTGGCAGAGAATTGATCGTCGTTTATTCTTCCTCGAAACGATGGGAAAAATGATGTTTTCTGGAGCAAGCGTGACCGGGGCGACCTCAACCTGTCGTAAAAGTGCACTTCCTGGAAGTAAGAGGAAGAAGCTGCCAGGGCTTCAACTTTTGAGGCCTACCAAGCCGCCATTTTGAGGAAGCGTCCTCCCTCAAAGGGAGGAGGAGGGGCAACGTTCATTGTGACCTCCTTTGTGTAAGGTTGGGCGATTAATTTTGCTCAAGGGACAAACTGGAACTTGTGGAGGACTGAACCCATAGGGCTGTGAAGGTGTGTAGGCACAGCAGAGGCGGTATTCAGCCGGTTTGGACCGGTTTTACAGAACCGGTAGTGGAAATTTTGAGTAGTTCGGAGAACCGGCAGATACCACTACTGACTGGCCCCACCCCCATCTATTCTCCGCCTCCCGAGTCCCAGCTGATTGGCTGAGTCTTCTTTGGTTGCCCTGCACAGGAAAAGGGAGCTGGAAAGCAGGTTAGTGGGGTGGAGAGGGAATGGGGATTTTTGCAGTAAACTTCCCCTGCCAGGCCCACCAAGCCATGCCACGCCCACCAAGCCACACTCACAGAACTGGTAGTAAAAAAGTTTTGAATCCCACCACTGACGCACGGACAATATGTAAATGCTAGTCTCCAAAGCCCCAGAGGGCAGGACAAAAAGCAACGGATGGAAACTCATCAAGGAGAGAAGCAACTTAGAAGTAAGGAGAATTTTCCTGATAATGACTACAGTTCACCAGAAGTTGTGAATGCTCCATCAGTGGAGATTTTGAAGAAGAGATTGGACAGCCATTTATCTGGAATCGCATAGGGTCTCCTTCCTGAGCAGGGGGTTAGACTAGAAGACCTTTGAGGTCCCTTTCCAACCCTGTTAATTCTCTTAAGTCCATCCATCTTAAAAGTTGCCGAACCCTGCACCAAGCCATAAATTGGGGTTTGCAAGGCATACTTAGATGCCAAATGGGCAGGGGTGGGTTTCTACCGGTTCTGTCTACCTCTGTAGAACCGGTAGCTCTGAAGAGCACCAGACGTAAAACCGGTTCTATGTCTGCTGATGTTTTTGTCCACATGCCTGCCCGGGCTCTTACCTGACCTTTATTTCCTGATTTTTTTCAACTTCAGCTGCCTGAAGGAAGAATATTGCAGAAGGCAGGGGCTACTGCAGAAAAGACCCATCACCTGGTTGCCTCCAGTTGATATCCTCTGATTGACAGGACCCACAATATATCCAGTGTATATATACTACAGGAGTAGAAGCAACTGGGAAAAGAAAGTCCCTAAGATTACCTTACGGTTGGCCTTTTTTAGTTCACAGCTAAAGGCACAGCTGCAGTTTAAAAAGCAGGAAAAAAGTCCTTTTTCAAAGGCTGCTTCTCTGCACGCAGCTGTGCTGATGACGATTTACAGGAGTGGGGCGCAGTGTGCAGGGAAGCACATCATAGATCACGGGACCTCATAAATCACCCAACCGATAGTTAACCCTGTCGGATCCAAACCCTGCGCATGGGCTAAGTTAAAACCAGACAAACTCACAAAAGGGAAGATAGGCAAAGAAACGGTGATACGTTCTACATGCTGGAGTGTACATGTAGGTGTATAGGTAGCTTCACACCTCATCCTAAACCAGGATATTTTAAAAGCATGGTTAGTCAGAGCAATTAAATCAGTGGAACGGCTTGGTGGGAATTCCATCACTGGAAGTTTTTAACAACAGACTGCAAAACCACGTGCTTGAAATGGTGTAGGCCAGGGTCTCCTGCTTGAGCAGGGGGTTGGGCTAGAAGACCTCCAGGGTTCCTTCCAACTCTGTTATTTTGTTAAGATTCTGTTAAACTGGAAAAAAAAGATAGTTGTCTTCAAAATAAAAAATAAAACAATTTATATGAGCCAGGCAGACACCGATAAAGGGCCATAAAATACTCAGGTCTGCTTTAGTTAGTAGGTTCTTTGTATGACAAGGGAGTGTGACTGGACACAACTTTCAGTCCACAATGCAAGGAAAT
Source organism: Bungarus multicinctus (assembly GCA_023653725.1). Classification (NCBI taxonomy): domain Eukaryota; kingdom Metazoa; phylum Chordata; class Lepidosauria; order Squamata; family Elapidae; genus Bungarus; species Bungarus multicinctus. The sequence goes on from CM042850.1 coordinate 5,499,430, forward strand.
GTCTAACTTCCCAAAGCCAAATTGTGAGAAAGAGATTTTTTTGGGGTAAAAAAATATTCTGGCCGTATAACAATTACTCAGTGGAATGGCTTCCCTCCAGAAGGGACTTCCATTACTGGAAGTTTTTAAGAAGAGACTGGACAGTCTGGAATGGCAGGGCGTCTCTTGTTTGAGCAGCGGGTAGTGGACTAGATCCAGGGGTCACCAAACTTTTGGACCTCAGGGACCACCAAACTCATAATTTTAAATCCTGAGGACCACTAATATGAATTTTGACTGACTGTGGCTTGCTGATGTTGGTGGGAGAGAGAGAGAGAAGGAAAGACTTTTGGCTTCGTGCAAGGAAAGCAGCAGAAGCCGCAGAAGTCTTTCTTTCTCTCCCACAAACTCCTCCAGAAGTGAGTCTTTGTGAGACTTGTCATGCCGGCGCAGCCTCTTGGAGCAGGAGGCCTTGCAGGGTCCCAAAGACTCATTTCTGGTGGCAGAGTTTGGGGGAGAGAAAGAAAGACTTTGGCTGCTTTCCTTGCATGCAGCCAAAAGCAGAAGAAGAAAGAAGTGGAAAGAAGCAGCCCGGGGGCCAGGCCAGGTGCGTGGGGTGAGTAGGGCAAGTTCCCCCCCCCTCTGCCCTTTCCCCCCCTCCTCTCACTACCTCGTGTTGTTTGCAATGCAAATGACGCAAGCCTTGTGTACTCGCGCTGTCTGGATTCATTGCTTTGGGGGTGATATTTCTCTGCGGACCACCAAAATTTTCTCGCGGACTACCAGTGGTCCCCAACCCACTGGTTGGCGACCACTGGACTAAGGTCCCTTCCCACTCTCTTATTCCGTGAATTGTTTTCCAAGGAAAATAATGTTCAGCCCTTTGAGGTAGATTTGATTAAGAAGGAGGCTTAGCAAGGATTCTAGTTATACGTATAATAAACAACGCTACGAAAGCCTCTTTGAAGTTCTCCTCTCTCTGTTAAAAGAATTAGGGAGAAATTTCCTTGCAGTGAGAGCAAATTACTCAGTGGGATGGCTCCCCTCCAGACTTTGTAGGTGCTTCTATCACTGGAGGGCTCAACTGTGAAGCTGTGTAGGCATGTACGCACGGACAATACGTAAATGCTATTCTCCAAAGCCCCTGAAGGCAGGACAAGAAGCAACGGATGGAAACTACTCAAGGAGAGAAGCAACCTAGAAATAAGGAGGTATTTTCTGACAGTGAGGACAATGAACCAGTGGAACCGCTTGCCACCAGAAGTTGTGGGTGCTCCATCACTGGAGGCTTTTAAGAAGAAATTGGATAAACATTTGTCTGAAATCCTGCAGGGTTTCCTGCCCAAGCAGGGTGTGTGTGTGTCGATCTAGAATAATTCTTACACTTCCTTCTATCTCTGGACTACATAATCGCTTCTCCCAAGCCCTTAAAAACTTTCCTATCCTTTTCTCAAGGTATCTTTAAATTTCCTCCACAAATATTGCGATAAGATCATCTGGGAGGTTTGCTCAATTTAATTATGGCGGGCAGCTGCGGATGTTCCAAAGTTCATTGTTTAATTGTACTATCATCTTTATTTAATCCCATTGCAGGGTGGGGTCTGGGCAGGGGTGGGATTCAAATTTTTTAACAACCAGTTCTGTGGGCATGGCTTAGGTGGTGGGTGTGACTTAGGAGGTCATGTGACTGGGTGGACATGTCTTGGTGGTCATGTTATTGGCTGGGTGTGGCCAATACAATATCACTCACGTCGAGGCACGCATCTCCTCACCTGGCCTCTCATGACTGTAGGGATGCCGCAACAGTCGTAAGTGTGAAAAATGGTCATAAGTCCCTTTTTTCAGTGCCATTGTAACTTTGAATGGTCACTCCACACAAGCAAAGTACCAGCAAAGGAGGAAAAAAAACTCCAGAGACATTCCTGAGACAGGAAGTCTAGTCCTGCCAAGAATGTAATAAGGGTTAACGGAGAGGCAGTTTCTGTAAGCAGCAACACCAGAATGTTTCCTTCCTGCCTTCCTTACAGGATTAGGCCAGTAATTCCTTCTAACAACCGGTTCTTCGAACTGCTTAGAAGGTTAACAATCGATTCTAGTGAATAGGTGCGAACTGGTAGAATCCCACCCCTGGGTCTGGGCAACTGAATGGAGCTAGCAGAGTATTTTACTGGCTGGATGCCCTTCCTGTCACCAGAGCAGTGTTTTGTTCAGCAGATATATTCTCCCTATGCCCACAAAGAGAAATATCTGCCTCTACCTAACCTGATTGCAAAGTGAGAGCTCCACCTCTAGGCCACTGCAATATTTAATCGTACTACGATAAACTAATTTACGTGATTGGTCTCTGCATTTCCTTCTTTGAACCGAATATCAAAGAGCCTAGCTTTGATCAATCTTTCTCAAATATCTAACCTGCCTTTGTCACCTGTTAGGATACCAATACGGCCTCTTTCCCACAGAGCTCACTGCTACCAAGAGGCAGAAGGGACGTCCTCTTGTAACAGCTACCTCCGAAGAGAAATATACAGGCAGTCCTGACTTATGATCACAATTGAGCCCAAAATTTATGTTGTTAAGCGAGACGGGTGTCACTTGTGGTCATAAGTTCAGGATTTAAAAAGGCTTAAACACTCAAACTTCCCTAGTTTATTGTCATCCAATGAAGAAGTATGATGACTTCATTTTCTCCAATTTTGTGGGCTGGATATTATTATATAACAGGTAGTCCTCGACTTACAACATGTTCCGACCTACGCTCTTTTCCAACAAATCAAACACAATCCAAAAGGAACAGAAACCTTGTAATGCTTTTGCAAAATAATTAGCTGTGATAAGCACAAGCCTTGCCAAACTGTGCGAGACTTGCCAAAAGATAACAGAGAAGAAATAATTTGCAATACAAGAATCTTCAAATACAAACTCAGGATACTGGAATCTCCACGAGGCTGGAGTTTCAAAATGTCTTTGCCTTCTGCAAAGAAGGTTAGTTTCACAACTGGCTTTTATCTTCTTGAAGGAGGGGCCATTACCTTGCAGCCTTATTCCCGAGTCGCCCATGCTGTTGTAGCTGCTCTTTCCTATGAGCAATCCTGCGCGCACGTGCACTTGGCACAGGCTCTTCGGGAACCTCCTCATCGCTGCTGCCAGCCCCAACAATCTCTGAAGGCAGCAGTCCACTCCCTGATGGTTCTGGCCCCACATCAGAGTCCTCGCTCTCTTCAGCCATCTGCACCTGCTACTGGCTAACCACACCACAACAGCTCATTTAGTGACAGAAGTTGTAAATGGCACTGGAAAAAGGGACTTATGACCATTTTTCACACTTAGGACCATTGCAGCTACGGTCACATGTTTTACATTCGGATGCTTGAGAACTGACTCATGTTTATGATGGCTGCGGCGTTCCAGAGTTACGGGATCCCCTTTTGCGACCTTCTCACAAGCCAAGTCAGTGAGGAAGCCCACTTAACAACTGAGGTATTAATTCAACAATTGCAGCGATTCACTTAACAAACATGGCAAGGAAAGTCGTAACACGGCACAACACCCACTTAACAATTTTTTTCCCTTAACAACATAAAATCTGGGCTCAACTGTGGTTGTAAATTGAGGACTACCTGTAGTTCTGGGGGTTAAATGGTCCAGATAGAAGAAGGCTGGTACATACATTTTATTCAAAACCATCTGCGGGTTTTCTTATCATTTGTCCTCTTAACCATGCTCCAAGGAATTTCTTACTTTTTTTCAGCTTAGTTTCAAAATTAAATAAATACACAAATAAACAAAGGAACAAGTTCTAGATAACCCAGATCTTGATTTATTGGCTGGCTAATTGAGATTGAACTTCTGCAAAATCGAAGGTGCATGACGCGGGAGGTCAAAAATCCATGTGCCTCTTGGTTTATTTTGCTGTGGTGGCGCAGTGGTGAGAGCGCAGTACTGCAGGCTATGTCTGCTGACTGCCGGCTGACTGCAATTTGGCAGTTCGAATCTCACCAGGCTCAAGGTTGACTCAGCCTTCCATCCTTCTGAGGTCGATAAAATGAGGAGACCCAGATTGTTGGGGGAAAGAGACTGACACTGTAAACCGCTTAGAGAGGAAGGAAGGAAGGAAGGAAGGAAGGAAGGAAGGAAGGAAGGAAGGAAGGAAGGAAGGAAGGAAGGAAGGAGCTGTGATGGTGCAGTGGTCAGAATGCAGTACTGCAGGCAAACTCTGCCCACTGCCAGTAGTTTGATTCTGACCTGCTCAAGGTTGACTTCCATCTTTCCAAGGTTGGTAAAATGAGGACCCAGATTATTGGTGGCAAAAGGCTGACTCTATAAACTGCTTAGAGAGGGCTGTAAAAGCACTGGGAAATGGTATGTAAGTGCTATTGCTATTCTTTCCTCCTTTCCTTTTATTCCTTCCTTCCTTCCTTCCTTCCTTCCTTCCTTCCTTCCTTCCTTCCTTCCTTCCTTCCTTCCTTCCTTCCTTCCTTCCTTCCTTCCTTCCTTCCCATGGGAAGAAACATCACCTAGCCAAAACAACTCTCTTTATCTCCACTCCTCCCCCCTTAGGAATGTGTCAAACCCAAAACCCTTCCCCCCATAACTGCCACACAGAAAGTAAGAAAAAGTATACTAAGACTAACTAAAATGGCTACACTCATATCAATTTCAAGCTTGACAACGTGACTAACTTAATGGCAGTGATTCATTGAACAGCCGTGGTGAGAAAAGTCGTAAAATAGGGCAGAACTCACTTAACAAAATGTCTCCCTTCAGCCACATAAATTTCGGGCTCCGTTGTTGGTCGTAAGTCGAGGACTACCTGGTATTTCAACATCTGCTCTTACAAGGATACTCATAATATCACCGCGGAAACATGAAAAGTTGTTCACTGAATTATTCCTTACCGAGAATTAGAACCAACCCATTCCAGAGCGGTTTGCTCCCTAATTGTGGCGATTAAACACGCAGAGAGTAAAGGAGTGCATTTCTTTTTTAGCCGTATATCACGTTTATTAACAGCAAGTGGTTAATTTAAAGTAAGTAACTAAGTTAAGCGCAACTTCGGTTTTGCAGGACGATTGTCGTCTTTCAACTGCAGCTCACATGGAATAAATTAATAATTTAAGGAAGTGGAATCCACAGTGGCTAAAAAAAGAAGAAGGAACATTCAAATACTAATACAAGACAAAAACATACTGTACATCTATTTATATATATATATGTATAATTTTGCAAAAGAGGATTTTTGTAAAGAAATAAACATCGCTCCCTTCCCTTACCCCCAGAAGGGAAAAAAAATACACACACAGAGGGATGAGCTGCTACCGGTTTGCACCGGTTCAAGCGAACTGAATGCTAATTTTACATCGGGTTCGGTGAACCAGTAGTTGCAAAGACCACAGTGGTGGGATTCAAACTTTTTTACTATGGGCATAGCAGGGGAAGGATATTGTAAAATCTCCAGTTAGAAGTGGTATTTGCTGGTTCCCTGAACTACTCAAAATTTCCGCTACCGGTTCTACAGAACTGGTCCGAACCTTCTGAATGCCACCTCTGAACCACTGGCAGGCCCCGCCCACCTGTCCCCTAACTTCCCCTCCTCTGAGTTTCCACACAGCCCATTTTGGATCCCAGGTAAGTGCAGGGCCTGTGTGGAGGCTTGGGGATGTTGAAAAACAGGCCTGAAGGCCTCCAGAACCCAGGGAGCAGAAGTGGTATTCAGCCGGTTTTGACCAGTTCTGGAGAACCGGTAGCGGAAATTTTGACTAGTTCGGGGAACCGGCAAATACCGCCTCTGACTGACCCCGCCCCCATCTATTCTCCGCCTCCCAAGTCCCAGCTGATTGGCTGGGTGTCCTTTGGTTGCCCTGCCCAGGAGAACGGAGCTGGAAAGCAGGTTAGTGGGGTGCAGAGGGAATGGGGATTTTGCAGTAACTTTCCCCAACCACACCCACCAAGCCATGCCCACAGAACCGGTAGTAAAAAATTTTGAATCCTACCACTGCTGAGGAGGCTGTTTTTGCCCTCTTGGAGGCTCCGGAGCCCAGGGAGGGTGAAAATGGTCCCCCCACAATGGTGCAGGAAGCTGACTAGGCCACGCCCACCATGGCCACACCCACCCAGCAACCGGGCAGAGAAACAGTCACTAACTTTTCTGAAGCCCATCCCTGCATACACCCTCTTGCCAATCGTTCTATGTAGGACATTCACAGCCAAATAATCAACGTTGTCATTTCTTGGACAAAAAAGACACGAGACTCTTTGTCAAAAAAAAAATCTCTCTTACTACCTAAACAGTGACGCAAATCTGGTCCGTTCTACAATTCTTCTTTTACGTGAAGCCCTAGTGTCAGATCCATGTCTTTAGGGGGGTGGAAAAACATATTTTGTCGATCTGTCTACGTAGTCCTGAACTATAACGGAGGCCAACATTTCCATTGCTAAGCAAAAAAAAGAAACAGTTGAGTTTTGCCCCATTTTACGAGCTTCCTTGCCATCGTGGTTAAACAAATCGCCGCAGTTGTTAGGTTAGTCCCACGGTGGTTGAGTGAATCGGGCCTTCCCCGATGACTTTCCTTGTCGGGAGGTCGCAAAAGGTGATCACATGACTTGGGATATTGCAACCGTCGTAACTAAGGTGACACTTGTCAAGAGTCCAAAGTTTGATCACGTGGCCGTGGGGATGCGGCCACGGTCGTATGAAAAATGGTCACAAGTCAAAGCCACTGTAACTTTGAAAAGTCACTAAATGAATTATTGCAACTTGAAGGTTTTTAATTCAATTAAAAACCAACCCAAACAGGGTTGGACTAGAAGACCTCCAAGGTCCCTTCCAATTCTGTTATTCTATTCTATTCTTCATTCCATTATTCTATTCTATTCCTTTCTTATCCTATTGTTTTCTGTTCTATTCCTTTCTTTATTCTATTCTATTCTATTCATTCCATTCCTTATTCTATTCCTTTCCTATTCTATTGTTTTCTATTCTTTTCTTATTCTATTCTATTCCATTCCATATTCTATTCCCTATTCTATTCCTTTCTTATTCTATTCTATTCTATTCTATTTTATTCTATGTTATGCTATTCTAGTCTGTGTAAGGGATGTGTGTTTTTGTTTTATTTTTATAGTTTTTTCTTATGTATACTGTATACTGAAGATGGCATTTAATTTCATTGTACGAGGTGCAATGACCATCAAGTAAAGTAAAAGACTGTAATCTGATCCTCTGATGCCCACGATGGTCAGGAAAAGGTGGCCCTTCAGAAGGTCTTCTAATTGGTTAGGTGTCAACTCATAAAATATTTCTATGGTTTTTTTAGAGTTGCCAACAGAAAGGGAGGGGAGGAGCAGTGCAGCAGCTTTCAAACCGAAACTGCAATCCATAAATGCTTTCAAAGATAGTAACTAGGTGACCGAAGTTTCTGCCTGCGCAAAATTCTAACTGGAAGACCTGATTGATGACTCTGGGCTATGGAGGTGTCTCATTGGAGAATATGAATTATGATACACCCAGAGGGGTGGGGGAAAACCAGGGTCAAGGGTGACAGTGAATTAGGTGTCTTAGAGTCAGCTACACCCAGGCAGCTCTGGATATGTTAAGTCCCAATAAATCCTTTTGAAGTTTTTGAAGTTTGGCTCGAGACTCATGATTTAAATGGGGGCAACTGCCGGAATCCTGACAGCAGGTTTTGCTGTGGAGGTTCAGCTAATGGGGCCTCTAAAAAACACTCAACCAAGAAGGGTCCTTGGTACTCTCAGAGCTTGGTGGTTTTCTTGCAGACGTTTCATTCTCCAAATTACGTTCAACTGAGGCATCCTACCATCTTCTCTGGCCTTATGGAGGCACCTACACCTCGGTGAACCTGAGGCCCAGTGCTCCTCAAACTTTTGCATTTCTGGGCTGGGATGAACAGGGCAGCCATGAAATTCTTTGATCTTCTGTCTTCACAGGTGATGAGATAGCAGATTTTGAAGAATGACAGGAAACTTATCTACTCTGGCCAACTGTGGTGGAGAAGTCCTCTCGCCTTAGTGTGACCCGAAGGTGACACAGTAACATGGAAGTGGGACAGTTAGATATTTTTGAATGGCCGCCCTCCAGCTGTTTTTTTTTTAAGAACATTTCCTCAAGATGGGCCCAACCATCCTATTAGGAGTATCTCTTACTCGTTCTACCCCAACATTGCTCACTTTTAAGATGGGTGGACTTCAACTCCCAGAATTCCCCAGGTAGCATGCATAAGTTGCGTCCCATGTTGGCTGAGGGATTATGGGAGTTGAAGTTCACGCATCCCTCTTCTAGTCCAAGGCAGAAGACTTTATATACCATCTCGGTCAAACGGTTGTCCAAGTTCATCTTAAAAACCTCCAGTGATGGAGCACCCACAACTTCTGAAGGCAAATTATTCCACTGGTTAATTGTTCTCACTGTTAGGAAGTTTCTCCTTAATTCCAGGTTGTTTCTCTCTTTAATGATCTCCTCCCCCCCCCCCCCCCCCCGTTATTTTTTTTGGTCCTGCCCTTGGATGGTTTGGAGATAGGTTGTGGTTGCCCTTCACATATTGGACGAGAGGTTGCAAAAATTGCAAACAGCAGAATGAGAAAGGCCCACTGCTGGAGGGTAGTCCTCCACTTATGACCAGTTGCTTAGATAATAGAATAAAGCTGGAAAGGACCTTGGAGGTCTTCTACTCCAGCCCGCTGCTCAAGCAGGAGAACCTATACCCATGATGCACTGCAGAGCCATTTGTGCCAGCACACGAGCTGCAGGCAAATTTACTTCACTGTGCATGTGCATGCCTCACAGCTGATTTTTGGCCCGTTTGAGGCCTTTATTGAACTCCCAGAGGCTTGAGGAAGGCTTCTGCAGGCTTTTCAGGATGAAGACTAGGCCTGTTTCATCATTTCCTGTTTTTCCGGAAATACCAGAAGTGACGAATTGGGCCTAGTTTTCAGCCTGAAAAGCCTGCAGAAGCCTTCCTCAAGACTCTGGGAGGCCGAAAAAGGCCTCAAACTGGCTGAAAATCAGCTGTGTGGAGCAGTGCAGGTTAGGGGGTGGCAGGGGGTGGGTAGGTGTGGATTGCGTGTGCATGCATAGGGGCCTTCTGGGTGCTGGCACGCAAGCATGAACGTGTAAGTGCGCACAATTTTTGGCACAACTCAAAAAGATTAGCCACCACTGACTTATACCGTTTCTGACACGTGACTGTCTAGTCTCTTCTTAAAAACCTCCAGTGATGGGAGCACCCATGATTTCTGGAGGCAAACTGTTCTACTGGTTCATTGTCCTCACGGTGACTATTCAAAGTTATGATGGACCCCATCCAAAGATACTTTACAACCCAGTTCTGATTACTGGAGGGAAAAGTAAAATTAAAAGTAGTTAACAACGTCACTGGGGAAAAAAAGCGACATCACCATTTTTCACATTTATGACTGTTGCATCGTCCCCAGGGTCCTGTGACACTTGGCAACTGACTCATATTTATGACGGGTGCAGTGTCCCAGGGAGAGGGTGTCACGCGATCCCCTTTTTACGACCTTCTGACAAGCAAAATCCTCGGGGCAGCCAGGATTCGCTTAATGACTGTGTGACTAGCTTAACCACTGCAGGGATTCACTTTAACAACGATGGCAAGAAAAGTTGTAGAAGGGGACAAAGCTCATGAAACTACTATTTGGCTTAGTGATGGAAATTTTGGGCTCACTTGCGACCGTGAGTAAAGGACTCCCTGTATTTTATATAGTTGTACCCTTCTATCAGCGTCCCAGAGAAGGCAGTGTTGATTTTATGTGAGGGTCAGAAGCGAAGCCAAATCAGAGCTGGATGGGGCACCACTGGGAAATGAATGTGTCCGTGAGGTTGTCAGCAGTCAAGCTGGACTTTAAATGCCTCTCTTTGTTCCTATTTGGTATCATAATACCTAATGATTAAAATTGGACTATTTCTTTCTTGCCCAACCCTAACCTCAATCAAATCATTTATTTTATATACCGTTACCCGGAAAATACAACCTACCCTGAAAGTAAGTCCTAGCTTGATTTTTACACATATGCCCAATATAAGCCCTAATTAAGAACCCGCCTACTCCAGAGAGGACGGGTAAAAATTAAGTTAGGGTGGAAATGGGGGGGGGGGTTGGAGCTGCCCTACTACTTACCTGTGGGCAGTTGTAGCCAGGCCTTGCACCCCCGACACCTGCCTTGCTGGCCCATTTCTTCTGCAGCCGGCAAGGCTGTCCAGGTTTTTCTGAAGGCCTCTGGAGCTGATAACAAAGCTCTGGATCGATCCAGAGCTCAGTTATTGGCTGCAGAGACCTTCAGGAAAGCCTTGCCGGCTGCAGAAGAAGTTCCTGAAGGCCCCTGACAGCGAAAAGGAGGCCCGGGGCGACGCACGCAAGTGAGGTTAGTCAGTAGGATGGCATCCCCCGAAAATAAGACCTGGTGCCTTTTTTTGGTGGCAAAAAAAAAATATAAGACAGGGTTTTATTTTCAGGGAAACACAGGTATATAGGAAAGTTCACTTAAGTTTATTTTTCCAGGGTGATGGCACCACAGTGTTTAAGAATCTCTGGGTTAGAGTGAGGGGAACTCAGAGGGAAGATTGAACCTTTAGTAAGTAACTATATCCAGGGCTCTCTAACCTTGGCCTCTTTAAGACTTGTGGACTTCAACTCCCAGAATCAGCCTGACCTTCTACAACTAGTCCTTGACTTATAATAGTTTATTTAGCAGCCATTCAAAGTTACAACGGCACTGGAAAATGTGAGTTATGATCGTGTTTCATACTTATGACTGTTGCAGCCATGGTCATGTGATCAAAATTAAAACACTTGGGCCACTGACTCATATTTATGACAGTTGCAGTGTCCGGGGGGTGGGGGGAGGGTTTCACTTGACCCCCCTTATGTGACCTCCAGACAAGCAAAGCCAATGGGGAAACCAGATTCATTTAAAAACCGCACGTGACTAACTTAACAAAATGCAACGATTCGCTTAACAACGGTGAAAAGTCGAAAAACAGGTCGGACTCACTTAACAAATTGCGTAGCCACAGAAATTTTGGGCTCCACTGTGGTCGTTACACGAGGAATCTCTGTACTTGGAAATCAGCAAGGTCGGGAAATTTGAAATCCGAACTAAAGGGTAGATCCTAAAAGAGAAATCGCCTCTATTCCTACCTAGAACCTTTCCAGACAAGAGACACATTTTGTTATCTGAAATTGGAAATCAAATGCCAACACTCAAGATGTCCTGTTCTAACTCTGCAAAAATCTTACGATTTAAAAAAGCTGAATCATGTGATGCCGTAGTAGTAGAGGAAAACTGCCTTTTTGCAGGGGTGGGATTCAACTGGTGTAACCGCTGCACTTGTGCGTGCTAAACACACGTTTTGCATGCATGCTTGTTTACAATTCACCTTTTGCTGTAAGTTCTGTGTGTAAAACAGCTGATAGGTGGCAAATCAGCTGAGCTGGAAAACCCGGAAATAAAGCACAGACTAGATCCGGGGCAGGCAGGTGGGCCCAACAGCTGATCGTCGGAGCGAACCGGTTTGCTTAGAGCTGATCTTTGGCGCTACCGGTTCGCCTGAATTGGCCTGAACCGGTAGAATCCCACCCCTGCACTTTTGCCTAAGTGGAATTAACAGAAAGAGGTATACAGGCTTTAACACAAATCCTTTTGTCAAGGTAGAATTATTTTAACAGTCACAAAGTACAGGGCCATCCTGTAGGCTAGGTCTGCGCGAGCCAGCAAACCGTAGTTAACTGAATGGTGGCTACGGGAATTAATCTTCCTGCTGGAACTCGCAAAGCTCACCAAACTATTCATGGAGCCAGGAAATAGCCAGTCACAGTTTAGCTCAGCAGGGTGTGTCAATCTGGCACAGAGGGTTTTTTCATTGGTAAACCAGCAGAACCTGAACTCGGAACTCTGCAAAGAGAGAGAGACGGAAAAAAAAAAACCCAGGCTGGCGTGCAAGAGGAAAGGCATTTGAATGGATGTCCTAAGATCACTTCTCTGGGGGCAGGGGGGGGAAAGCACCTTGGATTAAACCTGCATAGGTTGTTTAAGGATTGGGCCATCAATCCTTACGGATACAGCTCTAAGACAGGAAGTAGGTTTATGAACTGAGGTTTGTCCTTGTGTATATCGATAAAGCAAAGCAAAATTTGTTTGTTTGTTTTTTTTTGTACAAACTCTCTCTCTAAAGTACATGTCTGAATGAGATGGCCAACAGATCTCCAATGCTTAACAAGCCACAAGTGATAAGAGTGCGTTTGGTTCCCCCCAAACAGACCTTAATCTACCCAATAAGCAACTATCAAGAAATTTGAGTCTTACAGATCGATGCAAAGTCAGGGCATTGAAGAAATGAACTTATGGAAACTTCCTTGGATAAGGAATTAACAGAGAGCAAGAACAAAGAACTTAGGAGGAGGTAAGCTGGCGATACAGGCAGTCCTCGAGTTACGATCATTCATTTAGGGACCATTCGAAGTTACAACGGCACGGGAAAAAATGACCGATGATCGATTTTCACACTTACGACCGCTGCAGCATCCCCATGCTCATGGGATCAACATTTGGACGCTTGGCAATTGGCTCCTATTTACGACTGTCGCAATGTCAGGGGGTCACGGGATCTCCTTTTGTGACCTTCTGGCAAGCGAAGCCAGATTCACTTAACAACCAGGTTGCTAATGTGACAATCTGAGGGATTCATTTAACAACGGTGGTAAGGCAGGTCATGAAATGGAGCAAAATTCACTTAACAACTGTATTGCTAAGCAGGGGAAATTTTGGGCTCAGTTGCGATCGTAAGTCGTAAGGACTAGCTGTATTGCAGAATAATAGTAACATAGAAGTTCGTTACTCAGGGCTATGTCTCTTTCCCTCCGCCTTATAATGACGTTCACACAATACTCTGAAAGCCAAACCCAACCGTGATTTAATTCACATATCACACGGGGCCAGAAACCCAATTCTCCCAACACCCCAATTGACAATATCCTAAACCGAGGGAACGATGGCCCTTTTATGACTTGTGGACTTCAACTCCCAGAATTCCTGAGTCAGCCGGCTCAGGAATTCTGGGAGTTGAAGTCCACAAGTCATGAAGGCGCCTCGGTTCTCCACCTTAATCCTAAACCAGAAGGGGGGGAAAAAAAACCCCCAACTCTATCTAAGCAAACACAAAATGTGTTCTAGCATAACACACGAGTGCACCTGCTACACCTTTACCTGAACCTGGGTTAATGCGTTGTGTGAATCAGTCAGCTTTTTAAACACTCCAAATTCAACAATGCATTTTGATTATTATTATTTTTTGCACTTATGTCAGAAGCACCGAGGCGCTTCCGGGTTCGAAGGATTAGCCGGTGACATCACTGTTGCCCTGGAGACGCCCGGTTCGGGAATTTCCTTTCATGCCCCCAGCAGGTGCTGGAGCAAAGGACGGGAGCTCAACCCCATCCCACAGCAGCTCTTGGGTCTCAAACGCTGGCTTGCTAACCTCTTCCCGGCGCCCCAATGACTGGAGCCCCCGTGCTCTTATTTTGAAAATGAAGATTTGCTTCAAATTAGGAGTGTTTTGAGATCGGTAACCAGGCATCAAATGCAACTTCAAACACAGAGTAGATGGCCTTTTAAATATCAAGGTTTTTATAACCATCCTAAGAGTCCAACATCAAATGTTGTCCTACACACCACACACCAGGTACCAAATACAGCCCAACACAGATTCAACTATTGTAAGATCTCGGACACCGATAATCAGATATTCCACAAAGAGGAAACTATTGCAAAAAACATCCAGAGAGGGTCCCATTCTTAAAATTCCCGGGAGAGAATTAGGAAGATTATTTTTTTTTTCTTGTTGAGGGAGAAGGATGGCGGACGAGGAATTATTTTCAGTTCGAGAGTAATGCATTTCAAGAAGCTGATTTATACCAGTGAACAACGATTGTTTCTTGACATGCTTGTCCTCTCAAGGACAATGGTGTAGTTTAAAGAATTCGCATGTTGGCAATTTACATAAAGAGCGAAAATAAAGGCATTCCTTGGAGATTTCTTCGCCCTTTTGTGAAGCAATACAGCTAAGACAGCTTCGTAAAGAGACTGCTGAAAATCAAAATCCACTTAGGATGAGTAGCTGGCCGTTGTTATTATTATTATTATTGTTATTATTATCACCATTCATCTCTAAAAGGCAGAACCGGGAGGCCAAAATCAGGCTGGAAGTTCCAACCGACAGCAGGAAACTAGCAAAGGGCAAGTGCTGGATGCAAAAATAGAGATCTGCAGGTTGACAGTGGATCGAGGAAAGTTTGGATACGGGCAGGTGGACGAGAAGCCAGTGTTGGTTCACTGAATTCCTCAGAACAGAGCCAGCAGCTAACCCCATAAATGAAAAATGCCTTTGCGAGGGTTGATGCAAGTTGATGCCTTTGCGAGGGTTGATGCCAAATGTTTTCCCAAAGAAGCTTGTTTTCAAAAGCAGAACCGCTCTGCCTATCTGGAACGGCCACCGCAGAAGGACCAAGAGAAGATCCAACAAGGGAGACAAATGGATGATCTCTCCTTGATTCCTAGAAGCCGCCATGGTTTTCTCCAACATGTCTCCGCTTGGCTACTGCTTCACCGTCTTGTTGGGTTCAGAAGACTGCCGGACGTCAGTCCATTCCTGCATTGTGCTCTGCAAAGCTTGCGTTTTCTCTTTGTCCACCTGCACGTAATCGACCTTCTCGTCAGAAGCGACGGACGATGTAGAGGGCTGTCCACAAAAAACAGAGAAGAGAAGAGAGGAGAGAAGATAGGAGGACATTCCAGATTTTTCATGGTTTGCCTTGCACTGTGAACCCAATGTTTTTCAAACTTGGCAAGTTTAAGGCTCGTGGACTTCAACTCCCAGAATTCCCCAGGCAGCCATGCTGGCTAAGGAATTCTGGGAATTGAAGTCCTCAAGTCTTACAAAGTTGCCAAGCTTGAAAAGGGCTGGCGTGAAGCATCAAAATACTGTACAACCTTCCCAATAAAAGATTTGGTTCCCCTCCCCTCAATTTTTTATTTAACTAATAAAAAATAGGAGAGATTAAAAAACAACAATTTCTATAGCTTCGACACAGTAACTCCTTTTCAACAAGAGTATCTTTAGAAATGATCGTACTGAGTTTATGTTGTTGGAGATGCAGTGAAATGAACATTTTTTAATTAAACATACTCCACTTCGGTAAGAAGGAATTACATGTAGAGATAGTTTGGTGTAGTGGTTAAGGTGATGGCCTAGAAACCAGGAAACAGTGAGTTCTAATCCCGCCTTAGAAATGAAATCCAGCTGTGTAACCTTGGGCTAATCATCAGGAAACTGTGAGTTCTAGTCCTGCCTTACTGTGTTCTGTGATTGGCCCAAACTCACCCAGTCAGGCCGGATTAGAACTCACTGTCTCCTGGTGATTGGCCCAGACTCAGTCGACTTTCATGCCTAAGGCGGGACTAGAACTCACCGTCTCCTGGTGATTGGCCCAACTCACCCAGTCAGCTTTCGTGCCTAAGGCAGAACTAGAACTCACTGCCTCCTGGTGATTGGCCCACTCACCCAGTCAGCTTTCATGCCTAAGGTGGGACTAGAACTTACTCCGACTTGGTGATTGGCCCAAAGTCACCCAATCGTCTTCCATGCCTATAACGGGACTAGAACTCACTGTCTCCTGGTTCTCCTGGTTTCTAGTCTTCACCATTAGACCAAACTGGCTCCCCAGTTCAGTTTGTCACTCAAACTGGCAGAGTTTCCATTCGACTGCATGTCAGCCTGTTGTCCTGTGCCAAGAGATTTTTGTCTATAGTTCCACGCGGGATTGCGGAAAAGATTTCAGAACCCGGATCGTACCTTTCGGTGGGGCCCAGGTGAGCTCGGCTGAAAGTCCAAAGCCAGGTAATCGACACTTGTGGTGCTTTTCTTTTGGGCCGGGCTACTTTTCCCACTTGGAATGGGAGATGCAGAAACCGGGTTTTGCTAAAATTAAAGCCATTAGGAACAATCGGTCAAGCAGCAGCAAGAGACGCATTCAAACGATCAGCTCAAAACCTGCATAAAAGATTGACCCCCGCCCCACCATTGCTTCTGCAAGAGGTCAGATTCCCTTCCCCATTAATTCCAAGACTAAAAGCACCTTCGTGTAGAAATAACAATATAAGTATAAAAGATGCATTCCACGTACAGGTAGTCCTCGACTTACGACCATAATTGAGCAAAGCGTTCACCGTTGCTAAACAAGACAGTTGAATTTCGACCCGTTTTATGAACTTTCTTGCTAGAGATGTTAAGTGAGTCACTGCAGTTGTTAAGTGAGTAACATGGTTGTTAAGCGAATCTGGCTCCCCTCTTTTGTTCATGTCCTTGTCGGAGTCTGAATCCGAGGAGGAAGACGAACAGCTGACAGGGAATGGGAGTGTGGCTCCATTGGCTGTGGAGGAAACTGGGGAAGGGCAAAGTCCGGCTGGGCAGAGGTAGAACAAGGGAGAGGGGGTTCAGAGGAAGACCTAAGTCCACCTCCTCTTCATCCTAGGGCATGCACGGAGGAACGGAGAAGGGAGCAACGTGGGTTGCATGGCTTACGGGGAAGGAAAGGGCCCTGATTCCCTTCATTAGCCACAGTTGGGAAGAGAGTTTAAAAGAGATACAAGCTGAATGCGGCATCTGCTGGGAGCAAACTGAGTTTATCTTGTGTTGACTTTGGTTATCTGTGTTCCTGGCATACTCCCAACTTTCATGTCTGGAATTCCTTCTCTTGCCCTGCCGGATTAATTACCTCATTTTGCCTTGATTGGACTTATAGTTACAGTTTGTGTTGACCATGTTTTGGACTTGATTCTCTGCAGCCAAAGGCTGTTCCTGGGAGAGTTTTTCTCCAAGCCAGAAGGTAACCAGGACATTGGGGGGCAAAGTTGGAGCTAATAAAGGGACCCCTACTGATTATCTGATTGTGTTGCCTTCGTGCCATGCCCCTTTGGGTCATCACATATTGCTTGTCAAAGTTCACAAAAAATATGGGATGATATCCCATAGTATGTAATACATGCCAATTGCCCAGCATCCAAATTTTAATCTTGTGACCACATGGATGCTGGAGTGATCATTAGGATGAAAAAAACATCCCTAGTCACTTTTTTTCAGTAACTTGTAAGTCACTTTTAAAAATAACTTTGAACAGTCACCCAAACAAAATGGTCGTAAGTCGAGAACTGTCTGTATGCAAGCTATTGCCTTGTTTACTTCCAGGTGCCCACAGAATCTCAATGGTAAGAATTTTTTTGTCTTTTATTCAGTTTTCAGGCCTCTGAGACCTGTGTCAAAATTTGGAAACAAGATTTTAGAGCCTCATATTTATGACGGCTGCAGCATCCTGGGCGTCGAACTTCTGCCAAGCCAAGTCAACGGGGAAGCCAGATTCACTTAATGACCGCGTTACTAATTTTTAACAACTCATCAGTGATTCTCTTACAGAAAGGGCATAAAAACTCGCTTAAGAACTGTCTCACTTAGCAACAGAAATTTTGGACTCCGTTGTGGTCAAAAGTTGAAGGTGACCTGTAAACTTAAAGCGAGGATGTCCAACCTGGGCAACTTCAACACTGGTGGACTTCAACTCCTAGAATTCACTCACACGGGATATCCGATATAAGTTGCCTCTACTTCCTCGCTTCCCTCCCCTTCCCTCCTCCTAGGAGTCCACCTTCTCACTACGATCCATTACAGTAGATGCAGGAGAGCAGGGGTGGGCGTGGCCATGGTGGGCGTGGCCTATCAGAATTTCCAGGAGTGCTGTTTTTCACCTGTCCCAGAGTCCGGAGGCTTCCCTCAGGCCTCTGGGAGGGCGAAAACAACCTCCCCCGGCTCCAGAGGGCTTCCGGAAGCTGGAAACAGGCCCGTTTCCAGACTTCTAGAACTTTCCGGAAAGCCCGTTTTTCACCCTCTTGGAGTCTCCGCGCAGACCCTGCACTTACCTGCATGCAAAACAGGCCATGTGGAGACTCCTGAGAGGGGAGGGGCAGGGTGGGCGGGGCCAGCTGGTCGGTTCAACTACCAGTTCGGCAAACCAGACCGGTAAATTTAACATCCAGTTCTCCCGAACTGGTCCAAACTGGCTGAATCCCACCCCTACAGGAGAGAAGAAACCCCAAAAGAGAAGGAAGCTTCCATCAAGACTTACCATGGCCACATAATTTTCTTCGCTATCTCCTGAGTCAGTGCTGGTTATGCTCTGGGTTGAAGTAGGACGACAATATTGAGAAAAGTTGGAGTTGAAGATCTGGCTGCAACGAGAGCATCCAGAAGAAAAGTCACAACGAGTCAGGATAACAAGAGTTGGAAGGTGTTGGAATACAGTGTTTGTGTATTTTGTACAATAACTGCAACCGCGCTCAGTAGAACCAGATTTCTGGGTGGTCAGATATGCCAATGAAAGCATTGTGGTAGCTGTGTTACTGTCTATTTTCTTTTATTCGGTTGCAGTCTTCTTTCTGGTGCTGTATCTTGCACCTATTTGCTAGTCCTGGGCCCATAATCTGTTAAAAATTCTATATACTGTATAGCCCTACAGAAGTTTTAACAGAAGGGACCTTGGAGGTCTTCTAGTCCAGAGGTCGCCAACCAGTGGGCCGCGACCCACTGGTGGGCTGTGAGAAAATTTTGAGAGAAATCTCATCCCCAGAGCACCCCCACAAAACAATTAATCCAGGCTGCGCAGAAACACAAGGCTGTGCTGCCCACATGGCCCGCAGGAACCCTCCCCAGCCACTGACTCCTTACCCGGTAAACTTGCCTGCTAAATTGCTATTTTTCCTTTTTCCGACCATCATCTGTTCTGTTGTGCCGGGAGATTTAGATTTAGCTAGGAAGCAGAAATGGTTGGATTTCTTGCTTTCTAGCTAGTCTTTAGATCTTCGGCTCAGCACAGCCGAACCTCCCTTAGGACTGAAGGTTTGCTTGCAAGCAAATTCAGTGCAGACTCACGGCAAGCAAATTTGAGAGACTGAGCTAGCCGATGGCAGATAGATAGATCACTGAATGATTCTACGAGCAACTCAATCTGCCTGCTTTGCCTGATTTTGTAAAAGTTGTTCTTTTTTTATAAAAAAATTCAATATTTACATACACGGTGTGTTGTGAGTTAATTTTGTGAGTTTGCTTGCTAACAAATTTTATGAGTTTGCTTGCAAGCAAATTTTATGTGACAGACTGAGCTAGCCGATGGCAGATAGATAGATCACTGAATGATTCTGTGAGCAACTCAATCTGCCTGCTTGCTTTGCCTGATTTTGGGTAAAAATTGCTCTTTTTTTAAATAAAAAATTCAATATTTACATACATGATGTGTTGTGAGTTAATTTTATGAGTTTGCTTGCAGCAAATTTTATGTGACAGACTGAGCTAGCCAATGGCAGATAGATAGATCTCTGAATGAATCTGTGATTCTGTGAGCAACTCAATCTGCCTGCCTGCTTTGCCTGATTTTGGGTAAAAGTTGCTCTTTTTTTATAAAAAAAAAAGAATATTTATATAAATATTTATAATTTTTACATACAAGCCATGCCCAGCCAGTCACATGACCACCAAGCCACACCCACAAACTAGTCCATGCCCACAGAACTAGTTAGTGGTCCCTGGGATCTAAAATTATGAGTTTGGTGGTCCCTGAGGTCCAAAAGGTTGGCGACCCTTGTTCTAATCCAACCCCCTGCTCAGTCAGGAGACTCTATACCATTCCAGACAAATGGTTGTCCAATCTCTTATTAAAATCCAGTGTTGGCATCTACAACATCTGGAGGCAAGTTGTTCCACTGGTTGAATTCTTCCTTAGTTCTAGGTTGGTTCTCTTCTTCACTAGTTTCCATCCATTGCTTCCTATCCTGCCTTTAGGACACAAGAGGGTTTTCAGGAATAGCACTTAGACTTATATACCGCTTTACAGTGCTTTATAGCCCTCTCTAAGCTGTTTAAAGAGTCAGCAATTTGGGGCCCTCATTTTACCCACCTCGGAAGGATGGAAGGCGGAGTCAACCTGGAGCCTGGGGGGATTTGAACTGCCAAATTGCAGGCAGCTGGCAGTCAGCAGAAGTAGCCTGCAGTATTGCACTCTAACCACTCTAACCGCCACCATGGTTTATCAGAATCCTATCTGCCAAGATTGGAGTAAATGGACAGACGTAACCATAGTTTCAGTGGGGAAACTGTGAACATCTTAGACCAAGCCAAGAAAAGGCTAGAGAATTCCTGGCACTCAGACAAATCGACCATCAACAGGTACATTGAGATGAACAACAGCTACATACCATTCAAAAGAGACAATAAAAAACCCAAAAGGAAATAAACAGAATAGCAGAGTCGGAAGGGACCTTGGAGGTCTGCTAGTCCAACCCCTTGTTCAAGCAGGAAACCATATATACCATTTCAGGAATATGGTTGTCCAAGTATTTTGGTCCAAGAGGCCAAAATACTTCCAGCAATTGTCACCCAGATAAGCAGAGATAAACACCAAGATTATCACTAAACTAACAATCAAATAAATAATACCACAACCAAGGAACTACCAATGCAGCAAGCTAACCGTAAACTATAGCCTAATCAAGGAAACTTAAATGGTATATAGGATAAATGGTGTAGCGTGTCCTGCCTGAGCAGGGGGGTTGGACTAGAAAATCTCCAAGGTTCCTTCCAATTCTGTTATTCTGTCTTTTTAAATCACCTGATTTTATACCAAGCTATATATGAGGATTGGGTGGGCCTGCCTTAGGATGATGTGTGAATTCAACCCCTGTGGTTTGCAAATTCTGGGCTTAGTATAATGTCTGAGCTGGTGGACAGTGGGTGATTCAACAACGGTGACCTCACCAAAAGACAAACCCATCCTTTCTCCTCCCAGACAATGAATCATAATCTGAATTAGGGCATGACAAATTGTCTACAGCCTAACAGACAGCTTCATTCAACTATTAGTGGGTGGACTGCTAGCTCAGCCCCAGGGGAGTGAGGCTCATTATATTACAAGGGTCAGGGTCTCTTTTAGCATTAGGGGAAGGAGAGGGGGCCGTGCTTTGACCCGAATGTGCCTTGGAGCATCTGGCAAACCCAGGCCCTGTAGTCTTAAACCGCTGTGTATCTTCCCGTTGCTCCTCACCGCAGAATCCCAGGAAAAGTTTCACTTCGTTTAAGGAGTTGCAGAATTAGGCAACCTGTAAACTTCACACTATCCGTGCAAAGCATCTTAGAATAGAAAAGCAGAGTTGGAAGGGACCTTGGAGGTCTTCTAGTCCAACCCCCTGCCTAGGCAGGAAACCCTACACCACTTCAGACAAATGGTTATCCCAACATCTTTTAAAAAACTTCCAGTGTTGGAGCATTCACAACTTCTGGAGGCAAAGTTGTTCCACAGAGTGATTGTTCTCACTGTTAGGAAATTTCTCCTTAGCTCTAAATTATTATTATTATTATTATTATTAGATTAGATTATTAAGTTGCTTCTCTCCTTGATTAGTTTCCACCTGTTGCTTCTTGTCCTCCCCTCAGGGGCTTTGGAGAATAGCTTGACTCCCTCTTCTTTGGGGCAACTCCTGAGATATCAGAACACTGCTATCATGTCTCCCCTAGTCCTTCTTTTCATCAAACTAGACATACCGAATTCCTGCAACCGTTCTTTGTGTGTTTCAGCCTCCAGTCCCCTAATCCTCTTTGTGGTTCTTCTCTGCACTCTTTCTAGAGTTTCAACATCTTTTTTACATCATGGTGACCAAAACTAGATGCAGTATTTCAAGTGAGAACTTACCAAGGCCTTATAAAGTGGTACTAACACTTCACATGATCTTAATTATCTCCCTCTGTTTACACAGCCTAGAAGTGTGTTGGCTTTTTTGGCAGCTGCTGCAAAAGGCTGGCTCCTATTTAAATGATTGTCCATTGGGACTCCGAGATCCCTCTCACAGGTGCTACTATTGAACAAGGTGCCACCTATTCTGTACCTGGTTTTTCTTGCCTAAATGTAGAAACTGACTTTATTCACCCTTGAATTTCATTTTGTTATACAGCGCCCAATGTTCAAACCTATCAAGATCTCATACAATGCATGTGAAAAAAAAAACATATTTCCTAAGTATTTAAGGAAGTGTTCTTCAACCTTGGTGGCTTTAAGATAGGTAGGACTTCAACTCCCAGAATTCCCCAGCCAACAACCGGGTTATTCACTTAACACTGCAGGGATTCCCTTAATAACTGATAAAATGGGGCAAAACTCATTTAACGTCTTGCTTAGCAAATTTGGGCCTCAGCTGTGGTCCTAAGTCAAAGACTACCCTGTATGTATAATTCAAACTGGCGAAAATAGTGAATACTTTTTCATCCTCCTATTTTCCCCACCACAACAACCCTGTGAGGTGGCTTGGACTGAGAGAGAGAATGATTGGCCCATTCAATATGCTTTTCATGCCTAAGGTGGGACTAGAACTCAACTGTCTCCAGGTGATTGGTCCAAAATTGCCCAGCCACTTTCATGCCTAAGGTGGGACTAGAACTCACTGTTTCCTGGTTTCCAGTAATCATGATTAAACCAAACTGGCTCTTTAAAAAACAATGCAGTATTATACTCACCCGGGTCTAGACCACGATTTTGTGACTGGCGATTTAAAGGGCAGTTCATCAATGACTGAATTGCCTCTGAGGTCAAGTGGGGTTGGTTTTGCTGAGGAGAAAGAGAATCATAGTTAATAGCTGAAGAGCTATTTAAGGCTCCATTGAGCTAAAATTATTGAAAGTATCGTACCATCCCTCCAGCCATCTTCCTTCAACCATCAATCCATTCATCCCCCATTCATCAATCCCTCTTTTCATTATTCTTCAATCCACCCATTTTTTCTAGAATCCATCCAACTATCCACTCATCCACCCATCCTTCCTTCAATCGTCCATCCATCTCTTCCACCATCCATCCACTAAGCATCCATCCATCCATCCACTAATTCACTCACTCATAAACTTATCCCTCCAGTCATCTTTCCTTCAACCATTCATCCATTCATCCCCCATCCACCCATCCTTTTGTTCCACATCCATCTATCCATCCTTCTTTTCATCATCCATCCATCCATCCTTTTTTATCATCCCTCCATCCTTCTTTTCATCATCCCTCCATCTCTTTTCATCATCCATCCATCCATCCATCCTTCTTTTCATCATCTATCTCTCCATCCTTTTTATCATCCCTCCATCCTTCTTTTCATCATCAATCCCTTCATCCCTCCATCCTTCTTTTCATCATCTATCCCTTCATCCCCCCATCCCTCTATCCCCCATCCTTCTTTTCATCATCCATCCACTCATCCTTTTTCATCATCTATCTATCCATCCTTCTTTCTTTTCATCATCATCCCCCCATCCTTCTTTTCATCATCCATCCACTCATCCTTTTTCATCATCTATCTATCCATCCTTCCTTCTTTTCATCATCATCCCTCCATCTTTCTTTTCATCATCCCTCCATCTTTTCATCATCTATCCCTTCATCCCTCCATCCTTCTTTTCATCATCCCTCCATCTTTCTTTTCATCATCTATCCCTTCATTCCCCCCATCCCCCCATCCTTCTTTTCATCATCCATCCACTCATCCTTTTGCATCATCTATCTATCCATCCTTCCTTCTTTTCATCATCCCTCCATCTTTCTTTTCACATCATCCCTCCATCCTTCTTTTCATCATCCCTCCATCCTTCTTTTCATCATCATCCCTCCATCTTTCTTTTCATCATCCCTCCCTCCCTCCAAGCCTTCACCTTTCCGATCTGGCTTAAGGTTGCGGTTGATGGGTGGGGGCTGGATTTCACTCATCCGCCTCAAGGGCTGAGAGCTGCCTCCACTGCCCTTCTGCGCTGGGAAGGTGGCGGAGGAGTGGGCCACCCTGTCCAGGTGATGGGGTCCAGGGCTCATGGGGATGTAGAGGTGCTGGGAGCTGCTGTCATTGGAGCGCTCCGTGTTCTGCGGGAGGGAAGAACCTGGGTTCATGGGGACGTAGTTGTCTTCGGAGTCCGCGCTATGGGAGCGAGCCACCACAGTCTTGTTCTGCTGGGACCCAAAAATAAAAGTTGAGTCAGAATAGGGAACATAGGAAAACATTCCATTCCATTTCAGCTTTGCTTGTTTAAGACAAGTTTCTAGTCCTTAAGACTCTAGACCAGGGATGTCAAACTCAAGGCCCGCAAGCCTTGATGCGGTCGGATCCAGCCCACAGGACCATCCTGGTCTACCCAATGGGTCTTCGAACATGGCAAGTTTAAGACTTGTGGACTTCAACTCCCAGAATTCCTGAGCTAATACGACTGGAGGAGGAATTCTGGGAGTTGAAGTCCACAAGTCTTAAAGTTGCCAAGTTTGAAGATCCCTGGTGTAGTGGAAAGATTGGGCCAGCGTGGCTTCGGCCTGGTCTACCCAGTGCGAAGAAGGGATTTAGCGATGTGGTTCAATGATGATTTATTTCATAAGCAGCAAACGGTAAACTCTCTCCTCCGGCAAGAACGGCATAACACCGGGTAAAGTTAGCATTGGGAGCTTCTGCTTCACAGCGCCATTTATATTCACAGAAGCCACAACCCTGCCTACAACGTAGCTGAACTCCTGAAACTGCCTGACTCTAATTACCTCCTCTTGCCATAATCTTGCTCTCCAGTCCTCCCAACTGCCTGATTTCTTCTCTCAAACCGGCCTCGGGTAATAATCCCCCCCCCCCCCGTGTGCTCCTGTCACCATACTCCCGATGTATACTGCCAATCCCAGCAGCCACAATTCCTTGTAGCTTTCTTTCCCTCAGCTGATTCCTGTGCTTGGCTCAAACGTCGACCGAACAGTTTGGCACGCTGCACCTGCTGCGTAAGCCGTGGCGTATGATCCCACCCGTTGGTCCAGAGCAGCTCGTTAGTCCGTTGTCAGCCGGTAGCTTTTGTTGGTTGCCTCCCAGGGGTGGGATTCAAATTTTTTTAACAACCGGATCTGTGGGCGTGGCTTAGGTGGTGGTCATGGCTTGGTGGTCATGTTATTGGCTGGGCGTGGCCAACTCAACATCCCTCACATCGAGGCACGTATCTCCTCGCCTGGCCTCTCATGACTGTGGGGATGCTGCAACAGTCATAAGTGTGAAAAATGGTCATAAGTCCCTTTTTTCAGTGCCATTGTAACTTTGAATGGTCACTCCACACAAGCAAAGTACCAGCAAAGGAGGGGAAAAAAACTCCAGAGAAGTTCCTGAGACAGGAAGTCTAGTCCTGCCAAGAATGTAATAAGGGTTAACGGAGAGGCAGTTTCTGTAAGCAACACCAGAATGTTTCCTTCCTGCCTTCCTTACAGGATTAGGCCAGTAATTTCTTCTAACAACCGGTTCTCCCAACTGCTTAGAATGTTAACAACTGGTTCTAGCAAATAGGTGCAAACTGGTAGAATCCCACCCCTGTTGCCTCCCCAACCGAGCCCCTACAAAATGGCGGGCTCTGAGGTAAGCATCGCTGTACTCGGAGCCCGACAATGGCAATTTGGCCCTGGCGAGTTGTCTTACACCTCTCACTCTGCCTCCAAATTAGAAGAAATTAGAATCAAAATATCTAAGGAATACTTCCCACCTATAAAGTTCTGGAGACGATTCTCCAGATGCCTTCATCAAACTGAGGCAAGGAGTTTCTGAAGAGCCCCTCGCTTATGAAATACCCTTCTCCAATGGTGGGCTGCAACCGGTTTAACAACCAGTTCTGCGAGCGTGTGAATCAGCTGAGCTGAAAAATGCGGAAATATAGGACAGGATAAGACTGATTGCCGGAACAACCGGATCGCTAGAACCAGTCCAAACCGGCAGGAGCGAGCCCAACACTGCCTTTCTCAGGAAAATCCACCCAACCACTAAGACTGATCATTTTTCATCACCGGCCAAAGATGTTCCACTTTTCCCAGGCAGAACGGACTTGCATTGCTTGGCACTCGATGGACAATAGAACGGCAGGATTATAGCAATTGCTCCACAGTTCCAATACTGTGTCATTGGGCCCAAATGCTTCAGAGCTGTGATGATGAACCTATGGTACATGTGCCACAGGTGGCACGCAGAGCCATTTGTGCGGGCAACCGAGCCCCAGCCAAGCCTACCTGCACTGTGCATGCCTCCCAGCTGTTTTTTGGCCCGTTTGAGGCTGTTTTTGTCCTCCGAGGCTTGAAGGAAACCTCTGCAGCCTCGGGAGGCCAAAAAATGGGCCTTCCTGAAGTGCTCAAAAGGGGCCTTCAGGTTTTCTGAAGATTGACAGAAGACCAAACAAGCAACTGGTCTCAAAGGTGCTTTTCAAATGCCAATTGGAGTTTCTTGATTTTTCCTTCAAACTCTTCTTCTTCTTCTTCTTCTTCTTCTTCTTCTTCTTCTTCTTCTTCTTCTTCTTCTTCTTCTTCTTCTTCTTCTTCTTCTTCTTTCTTCTTCTTCTTCTTCTTCATTCTTCTTCTTCTTCTTCATCTCCTTCGTCGTCCTCTCCTCCTCTTTCTTCTTCTTCTTCTTCTTCTTCTCTTCTTTCTTTCTTCTTTCCTTCTTCTTCTTCTTCTCTTCTTCCTTCCCCTTCCCCTCTCTCTCTCCTTCTTTCTTCTTCTCTTTTCTTCTCATCCTTCTTCTTCTTCCGCCCTTCTTCTTCTCCTTTCTTCCTTCCTCCTCTCTCCTCCTTCTTCTTCTTTCCTTCTTCCTTCCTTCTTCCTCCTCCTCTTCTTCTTCTCCTTCCTCTTTTCTTCTTCTTCCTCCTCCTTCTTCTTCTCTTCTTCTTCTTCTTCTTCTTCTCTCTTCTTCTTTTTTCCTTCTTTCTTCTTCTTCTTCTTCCTCTTTTCCTATCCTCCTCCACTCTCTCCCCTCTTCCTCTACTCCTCTACTTTCCTCTTCATCTTCTGTCTTCCCCTGCCCCCCATCTCCTTCTTTCCTCCTCCATCTTCCTTCTCCTTCCTTCTCCTTCTTTCTTCCCCCTCCTTGTCCTTGACCTTGACCTTGACCACCACCACCTCCTCCTCCTCCTCCTCCCCCTCCTCCTCCAACATTTTCAAGGGAAAGAAAACAAAAAACACCAGTTGCCTTTTGAAAAACATCTTTGGGATAACTATGACCTGGACGACTGAAAATCTCCATGAAATCTCCACAGACATCTAATAAGCAACACAAGGTATTTCTTGAAGGCCCCACAAAGCTCACCAGATACAAACTGGCTCCGACATTTCCCGACTCGGCCGGTGGCCCCGTGCCACTGATGCCACTGACGCTGGGCTGAGGGTATTCATAGGTTTCACAGGAGGAAGCTAGAATCAAAAGCAAGAGAGTGAACGTGAGGAGAGCAAGCCAACTGAGATGTTCCTCTGTGAGGTCTGTTCCAATGGCTGTTGTCAACCTTGGCAAGTTGAAGACACCTGGCTGGCTGGGGAATTCTGGGAGTTGAAGTCCACACATCGTCAAGCTGCCAAGGTTGAGCATCACCGCTCCAAAGTCACCTCCCCGTTCTTCACAAAGGTTGGGGCTGCCCCTAAAAGGAAGGCTGGGGAACAAAAGCCCCTTCCTCAAAAAAACCTCCTGATGCAAAAACGAGCTGTAGCTCGGCTCCCTGGTCCAATTCAAGGTGATGGGTTGCCCACCTTAAGAGAAGAACATGTCATATTCCCTCCAGGGGTGGGCTTTGAAAATTTTAGCATCCTCTTGGCTTTTTTCAATCCTCCGGGAGCGCAAAAATAGCTTCCACGGCCTCCGGAGGCTCTCTGGAAGTTGGAAACGGGACCATTTCCGGCCTTCCTGAACTTCCGGGAGGCCCATTTTTTGCCCTCCCCGAATCTCCATGCATGCTTTGCGCTTAACTGCATCCAAAACAGGCCGTGTGGAGACTCCTGGTAGGGGTTAGGGTGGGTGGGGTGATGCCAGCCAGGAATGGGATTTGGGGGGTTCTCTGAACTGCACGGAATCTTAGCTAGGGGCTCTCCTGAACCCCTGCAAGCCCCCAGCAACCCAGCCTTGATTCCCTGCCTCCCTGCTCTGGTGCGTTGGATGGACATAACTGGAAAAAGATGGCCCTTCAAATAATCTGGCCCCAGGTCCCGGCACTTTGAAGGGCCGTCTTTTTCCAGCCATGTCTACCCGACCCACCAGAGCAGGGAGGGAACGATGTTAAGGTGTCCCTTCTCTCTTAAGAAGCTCTATCTGGTGGGACCGAGAAGAAGGGCCTTCTCTGTGGTGGCTCCCTCCGTTTATGGAACATCATCATTGCGGAGGAAAGATTGACTTTTTTTTTTTAAGGGCCCAGAAAACTGATTTCTGCCAGGAGGCGTGGAGATGGCCCGATTAAGTTTCTAAAAGATGGAAGGAAGGGAGGGAGGGAAGGTTTGCATTTGTAGAATATGGCACTAATAAAGCATAGATAGCCCTTGACTTACGATATATAGAATAGAATGGAATGGAATGGAATAGAATGGAATGGAACAGAACAGAATGGAAACAGGAATGGGAATAAGGACAAGAACAGAATAGAATAAAAATAATTAGAATAGAAATAATTAGAATAGAATAGAAATTAGAATAGAAATAATTAGAAGAGAATATAGAATAGAATATAGAATAGAATAGAATATAGAAGAGAATATAGAAGAGAATACAGAAGAGAATATAGAATAGAATAGAATATAGAATAGAATATAGAATAGAATATAGAATAGAATATAGAATAGAATAGAATATAGAAGAGAATATAGAAGAGAATATAGAATAGAATATAGAATAGAATAGAATATAGAAGAGAATACAGAAGAGAATATAGAATAGAATAGAATATAGAATAGAATATAGAACAGAATATAGAAGAGAATATAGAAGAGAATATAGAAGAGAATATAGAATACAGAATAGAATACAGAAGAGTATAGAATATAGAATAGAATATAGAATAGAATATAGAATAGAATAGAATATAGAAGAGAATATAGAATAGAATATAGAATAGAATAGAATATAGAATAGAATATAGAACAGAATATAGAATAGAATATAGAATAGAATAGAATATAGAAGAGAATACAGAAGAGAATATAGAATAGAATAGAATATAGAATAGAATATAGAATAGAATATAGAATAGAATATAGAATAGAATATAGAATAGATTAGAATATAGAATAGAATAGAACAGAACAGAACAGAACAGAACAGAAAAACAAAGTCGGAAGGGACCTTAGAGGCCTTCTAGTCCAACCCCCTGCTCAAACAGAAAACCCTATACTGTTCTGGACAAATGGCTGTCCAGCCTCTTCTTGAAAGCCTCCAGTGATGGAGCTACCTCGGTGTAACCTGCAGTTCTCCACTGCCGGCAGGGTGTTCCTTCGGGGAATGGTGGTGACCATTGGACTCATGCTGAGGCCTTCGCTGTCCAT
Source organism: Bungarus multicinctus (assembly GCA_023653725.1). NCBI lineage: Eukaryota > Metazoa > Chordata > Lepidosauria > Squamata > Elapidae > Bungarus > Bungarus multicinctus. The sequence continues at coordinate 5,528,856 of CM042850.1, forward strand.
CAGGCGCTGTTGGGGGCTGCCCCAGCGGGATTCCGCCTGCCCCGGCTTGGGAGGTCTGGGAGGAGGCGTCGCCACCATGTCACTCGAAGCCGCCACCGCCAAGGCATTGTGGTTTTTGTCGAGCGTGAAGGTCCTCGGGATCTGGTAGATGGACAGAGGGGTGCCCGGCACGTCATAGGAATCGGCGGAGAGTTCTCCAAAGTCTTTGCAAAGGGTGCTGTTGGGGGTCTTGAAAGTGTAGACCTCCTCGCTATCCGACGTCTCGGAGCCGGTGAGGCTGGATTTGGTGTGGGCGTAGCAGCCGAAGCTTCGGGGCAAGTCGTAAGCGCTGTCCCGGAGCTCCGAGTTGTGCCGATTGGGTTTGGGCAAGCTGTAGAAACCGTGGAGCTGCCCGCCGCCCAGCCCGTTGACGCAATGCCCGTTCTCCTGAGACAGTTTCTGAACCGACGGGTCGCTCCTCATGAAGAACCGGGTGGCTTGAGAAAAGCTGGCGCTCCTGCAACGAACGAAGGAGAGGAGGAAGAAGGTTTACTCCGTTGATCATGAGAGCCCATTTTGTCTAGCGCAGTGGTGGCTAAACTTTTGGGGCTCCTGTGCCAAAAATTGCGTGCACGTGGCTCCCATGCCTCCTGCACATGCATGCATGCTGCCCCCTTACCTGCACTGCGTCTCCCAGCTGATTTTCAGCCTGTTTGAGGCCTTTTTTGGCCTGCCAGAGGCTTGAAAGAAGCCTCTGCAGGCTTTGCAGGCCGAAAAATGGGCCCGTTTCGTCACTTCCGGTATTTCTGGAAATACAGGAAATACAGGAAGTGATGAAACGAGCCTATTTTTTGGTCAGCAAAGCCTGCAGAGGCTTCCCTCAAGCCTCTGGCAGGATGAAAAAGGCCAGAAAATCAGCTGGGAGGCGCACACATGTGCAGTGAGGTAAGTTTGTCTGGGGTTCACGTGCCCACAGAAATGGCTCTGCGTGCCACCTGTGGCACATGTGCCATAGGTTCGCCATCATGGGTCTAGTAGTTAAGTTATATTATTGTTATTGTTAGTGTTGTTGTTAGTGTTAATGTTAGTGTTGTTGTTTTGTTGTTGTTGTTGTTGTTGTTGTTATTATTATTATTATTTTCAGGGGATGTCATCCACTGACTAACCTCACTTGTGCATGTCACCCCAGGCCTCCTTTTCACTGTCAGAGGCCGGAACTTCTTCTGCGGCTGGCAAGGCTTTCCTGAAGGCCTCTGCAGCCGATAAGAGAGTTCTGGATTGATCCAAAGCTTTTTTACCAGCTACAGAGGTCTTCAGGAAAGCCTAGCCAGCCTTGCCGGCTGCAGAAGAAGTGCGCTAGCCAGGCAGGTGTTGGGGTGTGCGAGGCCTGTCTAACAACTGTCCAGAGGTAAGTAATAGGGCAGCTCCACCTTCCCATCCCCACCCTAGCTTAATTGTTATCCGTCCACTCTGGAGTGGGTGGGATCTTAATTAGGCCTTATTTTGGGGGTAGGGCTTATATTGGGCGCATGTGTAAAAAAATCAAGCTAGGGCTTACTTTCAGGGTAGGTCGTATTTTTGGGGGAAGCAGGGTATTTGATTCACGAAGCATTACCTTGTATTTTCTGATTTCTGGCTCATGCACTGGTGTAGAAAGAGATAGTCTTGAGGGGCGCTGGTGGAAAGGGTGCTCCGGATGTGGTTGGAAGGCGACTCAAACGTGAAGAGGGTGGGTTGGCTGGAGTGCGAAGGAGCGGATGTTTTTCGTTCCCGCAGCAACCGTTGGTTGGAGACGTTGAATTCGGCCGGGGATGAGCGAGGACCGTGAGTCACAAGAGGGACGTTTCGTAAGGAATCTGCCCAGGAGGAAAATAATAATAATAATAATAATAATAATAATAATAATAATAATAATAATAAAGAAGTTGCTATTATATTATATAAGATTATATATTATATATTATAGAAGTTAATAGTACTAAATAGTGATGGATTTGAGTCTGTACTTTCCTAAGACTTAAACTTAGAATAACTTTTTTTTAAAAAAAGTTTTATTTGAACATTTTTCTTAAACTTCCACAAGTGCTTAATTATACAGTGTATTGTTTGGGTCAATTTACTAATCTTCTCTCTATATAAAAATGAAAAAGCACTCACTCATCATCACAAAATCTCCAGAACTGTAAAACCTACAAACTTGAAATTTGGCATGTGTGTTCCTCTTGGCTTCTATGGGCTCACTAAGAAAGGATTTTTCGAAACGACCATCAGAGCATTTAGAGTATTTCCTATATTATTATTATTAACGTGCTCTGATGCTAAGGAGTTCTACTCCCTCTCCCCACTTGGAAAGAAATCTGTTCCAAATGCAAAACACAAGCAGAAGAGTTTCAGTTTCAGTTTTAGTTTCACAGCACCAAGCAGCTTTAGTACAGAACAGTTGAGCTAAGCCACGCCCAGGCTCCTTGCTGTCTCCTTGCTCACATAGCAAATACTTTTTCAGTTTCCAAACAGCCCTCAACTCTCTCATACTTTGACAGGATGCTAGCCAGATGAATACCGATGGACGCTGGTAGGCAGAGGCACAATTCCCACCCCTTATTTCCCTCCCCAAAAACTAAGCCCGACCACACTGTTTTGTAGCGAAGCACGGGTATCGAGCTAGTACATAATATCAGTAATAGCAACAATAATTACATCTAAATAATAATATTCTTCCCATTTCTAATTTCCACCTTTGTGGTCTAACCATTTGTAAAACAAATCCCACGTTAAGAAAACTTTATTGTCACTTTCAACGAATGCTAATCGGCATACAGTACATTAAAAATGATTTTTCGTTGCATCCAGCTCTCAAAGAATCACCACCTCCAATACACACTATATAAACACGACAAAATAAATAAATAAATACAAAATTGGAGGCCTTCCAGCCTAATATAAATCCTTACGATTTATATTGACTGTTTCCTAGTATGATTTGATTGTTGATCGTACCCTATGACTATCGTTAAGTGTTGTACGTTATGATTCTTAACGAATGTACCTTTTCTTTATGTTTACTGAGAGTATTTACACCAAGACAAATTCCTTGTGTGTCCAATCACACTTGGCCAATAAAGAATTCTATTCTGTTCTATTCTATTCTATTCTATTCTATTCTATTCTATTCTATTCTATTCTATTCTATTCCTATTCCATTCCTTTCCTTTCCTATTCCATTCCTTTCCTTTCCTTTCCTTTCCTTTCCTTTCCTTTCCTATTCCATTCCATTCCATTCCATTCCATTCCTTTCCTATTCTATTCTATTCTATTCTATTCTATTCTATTCTATTCTATTCTATCCTATCCTATCCTATCCTATCCTATTCTTTCCTATCCTATTCTATCATTTCCTTTCCTTTCCTTTCCTTTCCTTTCCTTTCCTTTCCTTTCCTTTCCTTTCCTTTCCTTTCCTATTCTATTCTATTCTATTCTATTCTATTCTATTCTATTCTATTCTATTCTATTCTATTCTATTCTATTCTATTCTATTCTATTCTTTCTTATTCTATTGTATCCTATCCTATCCTATCCTATCCTATTCCTTTCTTATTCTATCCTATCCTATTCCTTTCCTATCCTATTCTATCCTATCCTATCCTATCCTATCCTATCCTATCCTTTCCTTTCCTTTCCTTTCCTTTCCTTTCCTTTCCTTTCCTTTCCTTTCCTTTCCTTTCCTATTCTATTCTATTCTATTCTATTCTATTCTATTCTATTATTTCTTATTCTATTGTATCCTATCCTATCCTATCCTATCCTATTCCTTTCTTATTCTATCCTATCCTATCCTATTCTATTCCTTTCTTATTCTATTCTATCCTATTCTATCCTATTCTATCCTATCCTATTCTACTCTACCCTATCCTATTCTATTCCTTTCTTATCCTATCCTATCCTATTCTATTCCTTTCTTATTCTATTCTATTCCTTTCTTATCCTATCCTATCCTATCCTATCCTATCCTATCCTATCCTATCCTATTCTGTTCCTTTCTTATCCTATCCTATTCTATCCAATCCTATCTTATCCTATTCCATTCCTTTCTTATTCTATTCTATTCTATTCTATTCTATTCTATTCTATTCTATTCTACCCCATCGACCCCCCCTCTGCATGTACACCCCCCATGAGTGCACCACGCACCTCTGTGCATGTGCGTGAGACCCCCCCGTGCCCCCTGCCCCCTGCAGGATGCACGCACGTCTCCCTCCGCACATGCGTGGCAGATATCTGATCATCAACTAGCTGGTGAGGGGGGGCACAAGTGCAGTGGATCAGTTCCGGGTGACAGTTTGCGTGCCGGCAGAAATGGCTCTGCGTGCCACTTCCGGCATGTGTTCCGTAGGTTCTCCATCACCGCTATATACCATTTCAGGCAAATTGTTGTCCAATCTCTTCTTAAAAACCTCCCGTGATGGACCACCCACAACTTCTGGTGGCAAAGCTGTTCCACTGACTAATTGTTCTCCCTGTCAGGAAATTTCTCCTTATTTTTTAGGTTGCTTCTCTCCTTGCTAGTTTCCATACATTCTTGTCTTGTCTTCTGGTGCTTTGGAAAATAAGTTGACCCCCTTTCTTCTTTGTGGTAGCCCCTCAAATATTGGAAGACGGCTATCATGTCACACTTGGTCCTTCTTTTCTAAAGTTAAAGCTAAAGGTTCCCCTCGCACTACTCATTTCCGGCTCTAGGGGGCGGTGTTTATCTCCGTTACAAAGCCGAAGAAGAGCCAGCGCTGTCCAAAGACATCTCCGTGGACATGTGGCCGGCAGGACTAAAACACCGAAAGCGCACGGAACGCTGTTCCCTTCCCACCCAAGGTGGTTCCTATTTTTCTACTTGCATTTTTTTACCTGCTTTCGAACTGCTAGGTTGTCAGAAGCTGGGACAAGTCACGGGAGTTCACTCCATGACGCGGCGCTAGGGATTCGAACTGCCGAGCGGCCGACCTTTCTGATCGACAAGCTCAGCGTCTCAGCCACTGAGCCACCGCATCCCTTATTCATTAAATGAGACAGGCCCAATTCCTGTACCCATCTCCAATTAAAGCAGCATTACTCAGCAGGAGATATGAAAAACATGCCCCAAAGCAGAAAGGATTGTCTGGTTTTTTTTATCTAACCGACCTCCTTCCATTAATGGACACGATTCAACAACATCTGGGATTCTGCCATGATGCAAAACCTGATGTCAAGTGTGCTTCCTGGAATCCACTCCCTCTGCCCCCTCAATTTCTAAAAAACTGAGAAAGGGATATTAGTAAACCTTGCTGACTAATTTCTGCCTAGCTGCGCCTCCGATCAATATTCAACTTTTACCTTTTATGATGTCAGCGAGAGATGAAAAGGGGGGGGGGGGAGAAATATATTCTGTTTCCATAGCTCACCGTCAGGAACACACACAGAGGTTTCATATCGCTGCTTTCAAGCGAGTGCGTTATGAGGGAAGAATTTAATTTTCGTTCCTAGGTTTGTTATTTTGTCCCGATAAAGCTGCTATTAACGCCCTGCGTGATGGTTACGTGCCTGTTTTTATAGCCTTTCAAAAAGCCCTCTTTTCCTGCTTTTTTTAACTGCAGATGTTGAAAAAAAAATCAGGAAATAAAGGTCAGGTAAGAGCCCGGGTGGGCAAGTGGGCAAAAACATCAGCAGACATAGAACCGGTTCTATGTCTGCTGCTCTTCAGAGTTACCGGTTCTACAGAGGTGGACAGAACCGATAGAAATCTCCCCCCGGAAGAGGCCCCCGAGGAGCCTGTGTCCAGTGTGCGTGTGCGCAGGGCTGCTCAAAGGAAAGAGCAGCTGCAGCAGCACGGGCGACTCGGGAGTAAGGTTGCAAGGCAATGGCCCCTCCCTTAAGAGATAAAAGCCAGCTGAGAAACCAGAGTTCTTTGCAGGAAGCAAAGAAGTTTGATACTCGAGCCTGGTGGACGTTAGGAATATCTGAGTTGGTGTTTGGAGACAATTTGATTTATTGTTTAGGAACTTTATCTGTTGCTTTTGGCAGCCTTGCAAAAACTTGACAAAGTGTTAACCAAACACAGTCAAAATAGATTTTCAATAGTTTGCATGCTATTGTTAAAATATTCACGGATGCTAAACGTAAATGGCTAAACGTGTAAATGTTTACAAGCTTATTCAGTAGCACAGACTATGTGCCTGTTTCTGGTAAATTGCCACTTGAGCAGTAATACTTGGAGCTGCTAGGTGAATAGCACCTGAAGAGAAAATCTTTATTTTATAAAATTAGATATTTTAAAACCTCTTCTTAGATGTTTTTTCCATCCCTCTGCAAAAATTCTTAATTTCTTTGCAAGGAGTTTTTGCATTAATTCCCTCTGATTACCGGAATAATTTAATCCTTCTTTAAAAATAAAAAGCCCTTCTAAATATATATTTTTTTAAAAATTGTATAGTGTATATACTTGATTGGATGCAGCCAGGATATCTTGCCTTGCCTTGATCAGTGAAGGAGATCTAAACAAAATCAGCCTGAAGTGATAACAATCTGGGCTTCTAATTTTAAGTTTTTGGTTTGACTTTCATTTGTACTGTTTTTAGGTTATGTTTCATATTCTGCATTTTTCAAAAATTGCAGCAAGCCATTCTTGAGGGTAGGGAGGGGGGAGGCAAGCATGAAGCGAAAGACAAGATATAACTTCAATAATAGATGAATGAATCAATCAATAATTGAAACAAAGGCTGAAATTTCCTCTTCGCTGCCTGGCCCTTATGCACAATATTTAGTTTCATTGCTATATCTGAGCTGCAGCTATCCAAGGGATTAAAAACTGTTTAATGAAAGCAATCTGGAGGATCTCAGACCCAATTTTAACAGAATAACAGGGTTGGAAGGGACCTTGGAGGTCTTCTAGTCCAACCCCTGCTCAGGCAGGAAACTCCAGGGGTGAGCTGCTACCAGTTCACCCCAGTTCAGACGAACCGGTAGTTAATTTTATGGCTGTTTTATGGCCGGTTCGGTGAACTGGCAAATAACAGATAATCAGAGTTGGAAGGGACCTTATAGGTCATCTAAGTCCAACCCACTCTCCAGGGCCTCACTGAGGCTCCGGGAGGCCTCCGGAGCCCGGGGAGGACAAAAATGGTCCCCCACCATGGTGCAGGAGGCCAACAAGCCACACCCACCATGGCCACACCCACACAGCAACCGGGCAGAGAACTGGTTCGTTTAAAATTTTTGAGGCCCATTTTGTTCTATTGTACTTTATTAATTTATTTGATTCTTTTTATTAGTTTTTATTATTTTTTTTTAATTTTAAATATCGTTTTACATTCCGTAAGCCGCTTCGAGTCACCATGGGTGAATAGGCGGAAATATAAATTCAATCAATCAATAAATAATCATGTCACCTCCCTAGTCCTTCTTTTCATCAAACTAGACATTTCATTGAAAGGGAAGAAAAAAAATATGGAAAAATAGACAGCCTTTTAAGTAACCAGGCCCTATGCCACAAAAGGGGCAGATATTTCTCTCTCCGGGCACACTGAGAATATATTTGCTGAACAAAACTCCGCACTGGCGACAGGAAAGGCATCCGGCCAGGAAAAACCCAGCTCCATTCACTTGCCCAGACTCCATCCCCGCAAGGGATTATAGGGTCATTAAAAGAGGATGACGATAGTGGGGATGTCGCCATGGCTGTTGAGGTCATGAATGGGCCTTATAAATAGTAAGCAGAACTTGAATTGTGACCAGAGCAGTGGCTCATGGGATGCCTGTCACTGGACTAGCTGCAACTTCTAATGATAGGTTTCCAAATGCGAGTTCAGGAGGCCGTGAGTTCGATCTTAGGTAGAGTTAGATATTTCTTTCTCTGGGCACAATGAGAATATATCTGCTGAACAAAACTCCACATTGGCAACAGGAAGGGCATCCGGCCAGGAAAGACTCAGCTTCATTCAGTTGCGCAGACTCTACCTCGCATGGGATTTTATGGGGTCGTTAAAAGAAGATGAACTGGGCTTCCTTGGTTTTTCTCTGAAGACGTTTCGCTTCTCATCCAAGAAGCTTCTTCAGCTCTTGTTCCTAAGGTATCTCCAAGGGGAGGTCCATCGGCAGCACCTTCTGGCAGTCTAACTAGAGCACGAATGAGCAATTGAAGGCCCGCCTGGTCTAGAAACGGAAACGAGTAAATGACAACGAAGGTCTTGTGCAAGCGTCATCTAATTCTAAGTGTAATCTAATCTAAGTGTAAGCTCATCTTAAAGAGACATGCTCAGGCTTTGGAGGAAAAAAATATGCATCCACCTAGAACCTAAATCATACAGGTTAAGTCCTCGGCTTACGACCCCAATTGAGCCCAAAATCTCTGCTGTTAAGCGAGACCTTTGTTAAGCAAATTTTGCCCCGTTTTACGACCTTTCTTCTCGCAGTTGTTAAGCGAATCACCGCAGTGGTTTAGTTGGGGGGGGGGGTCACAATTGTTAAGTGAATCGGGCGTCCCCACTGATTTGGCTTGTCAGAAGGTCGCAAAAGGGGATCATGTGACTCCAGGACCGTCGTAAATATGAAACGGTGGTCAAGGGTTTGAATTTTGATCCCCTGACCGTGGGGATTCTGCAACGGTCGTAAGTGTGAAAAACGGTCCCAAGTCCCTTTTTTTTCCCAACGCCGTCGTAACTTTGAACGGTCCCTAAATGAATTCTCGTAAGTTGAGAGCTACCCGTGTAATTCTGTGATTGTCGCACCCAGGAAATAAAAACAAGTGTTATTAGAACAAGAGAAAAGAAAACAATTCCTTCCTTGAGATGCCTAGTCATCTTATGGAAAAAGCCGTCACTAGATGGGGCAATTGCTACAAACTCTCGTGAACAAGGTGAGGCCAATTAGTAGCACACAAAATTGTCTGTTACAACATCCTATCCGTCAATGACTACTTCAGCTTCAACCGCAATAATACAAGAGCACACAACAGATACAAACTCAAGGTAAAACGCTCCAAACTTGATTGCAGGAAGTACGGCTTCAGCAACAGAGTGGTCAATGTCTGGAATGCACTGCCTGACTCTGTAGTTACATCCTCAACCCCACTACTCCTTTACCCTTAAACTATCTACTATTGACCTCACCCCATTCCTAAGAGGTCTGTAAGGGGTGTGCATAAGTGCACCATCGTGCCTACCATCCCTGTCTTATTGTCCCCATTTATTCTTATCTATTTCCTGTATTCTTACTCATGTTTTATACGTATACCTATTACCTTGTGTTTGACAAATCAAATAAATTAATAAATAATAATAAATAATACAGCTCAGCAGCAGGTACACTACATCCTCAGTAACTAAGAAGGAACCGCATAGTATGTCTTAAACTCAGCAACTTTAAGATGTGTGGAGTTCAACTCCCAGAGTTCCCCAGCCAGCATATTCCCTTGCGCCATGGAACTATTTATTATCAGGCCTTGGAAAGGCCACACTTGCGTCCAGTTTTAGTTTCCATGATGCAAAAAAGTTGTTGAGGCTCTAGAAAGAATGCAGAGAAGAGCAACAAAGAGGATTAAGAGGAAGGAGGCTAAAACATAGGAAGAACAGTTGCAGGAACTGGGCATGTCTAGTTTGATGAAAAGAAGAACTAAGGATGACATAATAGCAGCCTTTCAACATTTGAGGGGCTGCCCCAAAGAAGAGGGAGTCAAGCTATTCTCCAAAGCCCCTGAGGGCAGGACAAGAAGCAACAGATGGAAACTGATCAAGGAGACAAGCAACCTAGTCTTGACGGCTCTTGGAAACATGTGATCCATTTGTTCCTACTCTAGGTTTGCATGTTTGTTTTAATTTCTTGTCCTCCCTCTGCTGCACACATTGCTGAAATTTAAGTTATTTTGCCTTCAAATTCCAGAGGGAACCGCCTCAGGAATGGCTGACATTATTTATTTGCTTATTTATTCAAATCCTAACAGCCGCCCAACTCAACCAAAGCAACTCTGGACGGCTTAGCGTTCCAAAACGATAAGACGTTTTAAGCAATTGGAAAGACATTAAAACAATAAAAACATCCACAAAATAAATAAATATAAACGGCAGCTGTGATGATTAATCAGCTACGGTTGCAGAAATTGGGTATGCTTAGCCTAACGAAAAGAAGAACTAAGGGTGACAGAATAGCAGTCTTTCAGTATTTGAGGGTCTGCCCCAAAGAAGAGGGAGTCAAGCTATTCTCCAAAGCACCTGAAAACAGGACAAGAAGCAACAGATGGAAATTAATCAAGGAGAGAAGCAACCCGGAAGTAAGGAGGAATTTCCTGAGAACAATTAATCAGTGGAACAACTTTGCCTCCAGAAGTTGTAAAGAGATTGGATAGCCGTTTGTCTGAAATGGTATAGGATTTCCTGCCTGAACACGGGGTTGGACTAGAAGGCTTCCAAGGTTCCTTCTAATTCTATTCTATTCTATTCTATTCTATTCTATTCTATTCTTCTCTTCTCTTTTATTCTTATTATCTACTCTTCTCTTCTTCTATTCTCTTCTATTCTTCTATTCTCTTCTATTCTTCTATTCTATCCTATTCTAATTCTAATTCTATTCTTATTCTATTCTTATTCTCTTCTCTCTTCTTCTATTCTATTCTCTTCTTCTCTTCTCTTTTATTCTTATTATCTACTCTTCTCTTCTTCTATTCTATTCTCTTCTCTTCTTCTCTTCTATTCTATCCTATTCTAATTCTAATTCTAATTCTTATTCTATTCTTATTCTCTTCTCTATTTTATTCTTATTCTTTTCTCTCTTCTTCTATTCTATTCTATTCTATTCTTCTCTTCTCTTTTATTTTTATTATCTACTCTTCTCTTCTCTTCTCTTCTCTTCTATCCTATTCTAATTCTAATTCTAATTCTATTCTTATTCTATTCTTATTCTATTCTTATTCTCTTCTCTCTTATTCTATTCTTCTCTTCTCTTTTATTCTTATTATCTACTCTTCTCTTCTTCTATTCTCTTCTCTTCTTCTCTTCTATTCTATCCTATTCTAATTCTAATTCTTATTCTATTCTTATTCTCTTCTCTATTTTATTCTTATTCTTTTCTCTCTTCTTCTATTCTATTCTATTCTATTCTATTCTTCTCTTCTCTTTTATTCTTATTATCTACTCTTCTCTTCTTCTCTTCTCTTCTATCCTATTCTAATTCTAATTCTATTCTTATTCTATTCTTATTCTATTCTTATTCTCTTCTCTCTTATTCTATTCTTCTCTTCTCTTTTATTCTTATTATCTACTCTTCTCTTCTTCTCTTCTCTTCTCTTCTTCTCTTCTCTTCTATTCTATCCTATTCTATCCTATTCTAATTCTTATTCTATTCTTATTCTAATTCTCTTCTCTATTTTATTCTTATTCTTTTCTCTCTTCTTCTATTCTATTCTATTCTATTCTATTCTATTCTATTCTTCTCTTCTCTTTTATTCTTATTATCTACTCTTCTCTTCTCTTCTCTTCTCTTCTATCCTATTCTAATTCTAATTCTATTCTTATTCTATTCTTATTCTCTTCTCTCTTATTCTATTCTTCTCTTCTCTTTTATTCTTATTATCTACTCTTCTCTTCTTCTATTCTCTTCTATTCTCTTCTATTCTATTCTATCCTATTCTAATTCTAATTCTTATTCTATTCTTATTCTCTTCTCTCTTCTTCTATTCTATTCTTATTCTTATTTTATTCTTATTCTATTCTTATTCTCTTCTATTATTTCTATTCCTATTCCATTCTACTCCAAAGGAGGATGACCGACTATGGGATCCTTGGTGCTCTCTGAGCTCGGTTGTTTTTTGCAAACCTTTCATTACCAAACTAGGTAACATCATCAGTGTTCGTAAGGAAGAGTTTTGCTCTCCTTCCAAGAGTTGGCTCTTTGCATGGACTCTTTGACGATCATGGATTATTTAGGATGCCCACACTGTGCAGAGACACTGGCCGATAATATCACAGCTTTTCCACCTGGAAGCTACAAAGTTAAAGAATCAACATTAATTGATTATGTGTCATCAGGCCATTTTCTCAAGGGAGCCTGGGTCTTTGCTTTGATGGAATGGACTGATGAGTGATGAAGTGCCATCAAATAGCTGTCAACTCCTATTAGGGACCACATAGTTAGAATTTCTCCGGTATGATTTGTCCCCAGCCTGGTCCTTCCAACCGTGTCCCCATCACAACTATAACTGAGTCTCTTCACTTTGCTGCTGGGTGTCCTTTTTCCTTCCATTTTTCTCAGCATCCGGGTCTTCTCCAGAAAACTGGATTTTCGCATCATGTGTCCAAGCTAGGACAAATGGAACCTGGTTATTTGTGACATGAGTGAGAAGAACCCTGGTTAGATTTGTTGGATGATCCATCAGTTTGTTTCTTCTCTTGAGGTATTCTTGAGAGTTTTCTCCAACCTCAAATGGTGGGGCTGGTTGCATGCCGGCCCCTCTAGCAACCAAATTGGAGGAGGAGGAGGAGATGTGGGAGTCAGGATCAGCATCAAGGCAACCTGAGAACTCTGAGGGGGAAGAGATCTAAGCTCTGTAAAGGAGTACTCATCTCTAATGACCTAAGTGCTAGAGCCCACTGTAACTACATAGCCAAAAAGGCATTAAGAGTTGTTAACCCAATCCTATGTAGCTTTTTCTCTGGTAATATCACACTACTAACTAGAGCATACAAAACATTTGCTAGACCAATACTCGAATACAGCTCATCAGTCTGGTACCCACATTACGTATCTGATGTTAACACAGTTGAGAAAGTCCAGAAATATTTCACAAGAAGAGTTCTCTACTCCTCTACTCGTTGCAGAATACCTTATGCTACCAGACTCGAAATTCTAGACCTTGAAAACCTAGAACTATGCCGCCTTCGGTCTGATCTAAGTATAGTATATAAAATCATACATCGCAATATCCTACCTGTCAATGAATACTTCAGCTTCAACCATAACAACACAAGAGCAAACAATAGATACAAATTCAAGGTTAATCGCACCAAACTTGATTGCAGGAAATACGACTTCAGCAACAGAGTGGTCCATGTCTGGAATACTCCACCTGACTCTGTGGTTTCTTCCCCAAACTCCAAAAACTTTAACCTTAGACTGTCTACTATTGACCTCACCCCTTTCCTAAGAGATCTGCACGGGGCCGTGCATAAGCGTACCAACGTGCCTACCATCCCTGTCCTATTGTTTCTTTTATTGTTTTTTATTTTTCTTATATGTATCCATGTATTCATAACTATGTTTTACTTATACCTATTATCTTGTAAGCAATTGACAAACCAAATAAAATAAATAAATAAAATAAATAAAAGAGGGAATGGAGCTGGTAGAGAAAGAGAGAGAGAGACAGAGATGAAGCCTGGGCCGTCCATCAGCCCTCAGATGGAGAGTCAACAGATCCCAGGTGGCTGATGAGGAATAGGGGGAATAGCTGGGTCCAGTGCCTGATGCATGGATGCACAGAAGGCAGAGGAGAGGAGAGCAGTGGAAATCTATGGGCTGGTCCTTGGAACAGAAGAGCCACTGCTGCTAGTGAAGCCCCACCCTAGTTCTGGGGATAAAAGGCAGGGGGCGCAGATGAATAGATGTGGCAGGCAGCTATTCATCACCTTGCCGGACGGACTTGTTATCCTGCGGTGAGAGAGAAACTTTTTTGCCGGGATTGCCGACACTCCTAATAAAGGCATCTTTTGAGTTCGCTTCTGACCGTTTGTCGCATTTGGGGAGCTGGGTCAGAACACCAAAGTTTGAAAGCACCACTATTCTTTCTCGCTTAGCAACACTTAACTGGCTCAATAGTGGTCATAAGTTCGGGACTACCTGTATTACATTAACGACTGCAATGATTCGCTTAACAACTGTGTCCAGAAAGATCGACGGATGGAGAAAAGCTCACTCAACAACTGCCTTACTTTATCAGTAAGGCTAAGTAAGGCAGTTGTTATTGACTTCCTCTATGGTCGTTAAGTCAAGGAGTTCCTGGAATAAGAAGCGGTTCTGAGCCACTCTTAGGCACTTCGTTCAAATGCACGAGGCACTTTTGGCACAACGTATGCCGTTCTTGTTTTTCAACGCAGGTTCCGGCCCCTATCTTTTCCCTAGATCACAATCTGGTCACGATCCACTTGCGTCAAGATCTCTCTGCAAAAAGGCCACGGTTTGCCTCTACCTTATTTCCATAAATCAGTTAAGGCAAGATTGCCATGCCTTATCGAAATTTGCCTTTCCCATTTCTTGCGAAAGAGGTTTCTGGGGTTTGTTTTTTTTCCGACCGCATTCTCAGGCTGCTTGAGAATTTCTTTTGAATTTTTCTAAGGGGAATTTTGGAGCCTGGGGGTGGCAGAAGTTTTTGCAGGATACACCTTCGTAGGATTTAAGGGTGGGGAGCCAGGACATCTGCAAATTTCTGGAGAGAGAAATGTGATAACGAAAAAAAAAAAAAAAAAAGGTGTTCCCATACAGGTAGTCTTCAGAATAACAGAGTTGGAAGGGACCTTGGAGGTCTTCTAGTCCAACCCCCTGTTTAGGCAGGAAATCCTGCACCGTTTCAGATAAATCGTTCTCCAATCTCTTCTTAAAAATATCCAGTGATGGAGCACCCACAACTTCCGGAGGGAAGCCGTTCCACTGGTTCATTGTCCTCACTGTTAGGAAATTTCTCCTTATTTCTAGGTTGGTGCTCACCTTGAGTAGTTTCCACCTGTTGCTTCTTTTTCCTGCCTTTGGGTGCTTTGGAAAATACGTATTGTCTGTGCGTACATGCTTTAAACTAGGGTTTACCAACCTAGGCAATTTCCAGCTAGAGGTAGTCCTTGACTTTCAAGCATTCATTTAGCAACCGTTGAAAGTTGCAACTGTTAGGGTAATAAATAAAGGAAAGAAATAAAATATGCAGTATTATAGCATTAAGTAGAGAGTTACTCTATAGGCATGTCTTATCTTGATGTTAGGCAGTTGTTTTCTTATATATGTAGAAGTATTTATCTCTATAGGCATTTCTTACCTTGCTGTTGTAGAAAATATTTCTTTAACCTTTCACTGGTATTGTAAAACTAATAATAACACAATGCCTGCAATTAGTTACATCTCTCTCATATGAAGACACATGATTATCCCATCTAAATCAATCTGAATGGAATGTAGTCCCTGGGACCGTAACTCCCTACATCTGGAGCAATATACACCTTTTGAAGTATGCTGTTAATAGCTCTCTTAAATGGTAAATTGTGATTAATTAACAGACAATAGGAGAAGGAATAATGAAAGATAAACAAGTGCCAGAAGGACATTTGTCTTTTTGCAGGAAGGATGTAAATCTAAATTAGAGTGTTTTACAATGCAGTTACTCTACTTCTAAAAGAATCTTAAGGTATAAGAGGAGTTACTTTTGTCTATGTGCTTTGTAACTTTCCTCACATATCTGTGGTATATGCGAGGAGAGGTCTTACCCTTTTATTGATCAATAAAAGTTAGATTTTGTTCTCCAAAGCCTCTGCTTAAGTTCATTTTTGGCATTATCGTGATCTTAAGTTATAGCTGAACTTCACACAATAACACTGGAAAAATGTGACTTAGGACCGTCTTTCGCACTTACAATCATTGCGGTATCCCCAAGCTCACATGATCAAAATTCAGACGGTTGATAATTGCGCAGAACAGAATAACACAGTTGGAAGGGACCTTACAGGTCATCTAGTCCAACCCCCCGCCCAAGCAGGAAACCCTACACCATTTCTGACAGAGGGCAGTCCAGTCTCTTCTTGAAAGTCTCCAGGGATGAAGCTCTCACAACTTCCGAAGGCAACTTCTGTTTCATGGGATGATTGTTCTCACTGTCAGAAAATTTCTCCTTATTTCCAGGTTGAATCTCTCCTTGATCAGTTTCCATCCATTATTCCTTCTCTGGCCTTCAGGCGCCTTGGAGAATAGCTTGACCCCTTCCTCCTCTCTGTGGCAGCCCCTCAAATATTGGAAGATGCTATCCTGTCTCCCCTGGTTCTTCTCTTCCCTAGACTAGTCAAGCCCAGTTCCTGCAACCGTCGATCATATGTTTTAATCTCCGGTCCCCTAATCATCCTGGTTGCTCTTCTCTGTACTTTTTCTAGAGTCTCAACCTCTTTTTTATAATGTGGTGACCAAAACTGGATGCAGGACTCTAGGTGTGGTCTTACCAAGGCTTTATAGAGTGGTATTAATACCAATTCACTCTATGGAAGGGCAGTTTTTCGTCTGCTTTGACTGTCAGAGGAAAAACCCTTGTTCAGGAGAAAATATCCCCAGATGGATTTTTAGCTCTGTTTGTAATTACTGGGAGGGAGGCCTCGATGGGTATGAAAACATCTGTATAGCTTTGACAGAAAGCTGCAAGACTCCAGCTTTGGCCCAAAGTGCAATCTGGATCAGGATAAAAGGAACACAGCTGTGGAATGCTTTCACTTGATTCATAAATACAAGCCTTCCTATTTGAATATTGTGGTTTTTTTTCCCCCTCCTTGCTGGATGTTTATAGACTGGATGGAAAGACATCGCACTCCGTCTTCTGAAAAATGTCAAATGACACCACACATAGTCCTCGACTCATTTAGTGACCATTCAAAGTTACAATGGCACTGCAAAAAAGTGGTTTAGGACTGTTTTTTCACGCTTACGACCTTTTGATGCATCCCCATGGTCACATGATCCAAATTCAGATACTTGGCAACGGGTTCATATTTATGACGGCTGTGTTGTGACTTGGACAATGAGGAGGTTGGGGAGGAATATGGGCCAGTCCTGGAGTCTCGAGAAAACTTTGATGAGGACTCTGCGTCGGAGGCAGAGATGGGGCCAGGGCCATCCAGAAGTTATCAGCTGCCTTTGGAGTCGGAGATCAGTGGGGCAGAAGAACAGCTGGAGCCTGTTCTCAGTGTGCTCATGTGCAGAGCTGCCAGAAGGGAGCAGTTAAGGAACAAGGGTCAATTTGGGAGTAAAACCACAAATAGATGGTGAATGGCCTCTCCATACAGGGAATGAAGAGGAGTCAAAGGGGAGTGGGGTTTTGACTTCTTGTCAAGTAATTGCTGCTACAGCATGGCGATTGGAAGCTATCGCCTGGCAACTCTCCAAGCCTGATAAAGGTTTGTAGTTGTGAAATCTCATGAAAGATATTTGCTGGAGAGGAATTCCCTTTAACCTAAATAAAAGGGGTTTTATCGGGACAAGAAGTCGGCTTCATGATCTTGGGAAGCCTAGGCCAGAACAGGCTGCAGCTGAGAGAGCATCAAGGAACCCACCGTTTTTAATCTGCATTTTGACAGGAAGAACTAGCAGAAACAGAGCAAGGTTAATCATGCTTTGGTATGTCTCAAGCGCACTCCTTCTCACGAAACTGTTGATGCTTCAAAAGCGAAAGTCAAACACCACAAGATTCTTAAAATAACTTTCTGACCGAGGCTCAGGAAACTTAAAGAGTCAAAGCTATGAAACAGGACAACCTGATTTTATGACTCTTATTTTGTGTGTGGTAGTGATTAAGTAAACCCAGCGACTGTAAAGCAGCCACCGCAATTGCAACTATGAAGTGAACATCGTGGTCATTTACAACCAATTTTACAACTGCCACAAATTAGGACCACAATGGGCGGGCTCCGAAAGTCAAGGACTAGCTGTGAATTTGTGAATTTTCCAGGTGCAACTCCCCACGGATAATACACAGAGGTTACATACCACTGAAAAGGGAGAGTGAAAAAGCCCGAAACAACTTTTTCTCCAGCAAATCAACTCACCGCTAATTTGCTGGAGATAAAAACAAACCAAGTTAACACTAGACAAACAATCAAGAATTGAACAATAGTCCAATCAAGGAGCTATCAATGCAAAAAAAAACCCCACACACAAGGTAACAGTAAACCACAGCCTAATCAAGGAAGATCTGAGATCACCAAGACTGACACTTGTATAAAAAAAACAGAAAGCAAAACCCTACTTCCTTCTAGCACTGATGACGTTACCTAGTTGGGTAAAGAAACGTCTGCAAGAAAATAACCCAGCTCGGGGAGCACCAAGGACCCCAACCGTTCAACCCTGAGCTACAAATACAAATTTATGAATCAGAGTTACTGCTGTTGAGGGACATACCACCTATACTGTGCCTGTGTGTTTGGTTTTTCTTGCCTAAATGTAGAACCTGACTTTTTTCAATATTAGAATAGAACAACAGAGTTGGAAGGGACCTTGGAGGTCTTCTAGTCCAACCCCCCGCCCTGCCTAGGCAGGAAACTCTACACCACTTCAGACAAAGGGTTATCCAACATCTTTTAAAAAACTTCCAGTATTGGAGCACCCACAACTTCTGGAGGCAAAGTTGTTCCACTGGTAAATTGTTCTCCCTGTCAGGGAATTTCTCCTTAGTTCTAGCTTGCTTCTCTCTCCTTGGTTAGTTTCCATCTGTTGCTTCTTGTCCTGCCTTCAGGGGCTTTGGAGAGTAGCTTGACTCTCTCTTCTTTGGGGCAGCCCCTCAAATATTGGAAGACCACTCTCCTGTCTCCCCTGGTCCTTCTCTTCACTAGACTAGCCAAGCCCGGTTCCTGCAACCGTTCATCCTATATTTCAGCCTCCAACCCCCTCATCATGATGGCTGGGGAAGTTGGGAGTTGAAGTCAACCTGGTGATATGGAGGAATTTTCGGATAGCGAACCATTAATCAATGGAACTTGAATTTCATTTTCCCTCCCTTCCTTGCCCTTCCCATCTTTTCCCTTCCTTGCCCTGGTCAGCCCAACCCCCACCCCCACCCCTCGCTCCCAGGGCCCTGTGACAATTTACTCTACGAAAGTATGAAGCTGTAAGGAGGCTGTGCCAGGGGAGGAAACTGGAGTGTGCACTGAACACAATAGAAAGGAAGTCGTTGGGCTTTGCTGCTGCAATATGTAATGCTTTCCGGGCTGCAGAGTCAGGAGGCCTTCGACAAACAGTTGTGGACAAAAGCAACTGCCCCAGATGGAGGCTTTGGTAAGGGCCTGCCTTTGCAAGCTGATTTGCAGAACGATGTGCAGAATAACAGTGTTGGAAGGGAGCTTGGAGGTCATCTAGTCCAGGGGTCGCCAACCTTTTGGACCTCAGGGACCACCAAACTCATAATTTGAAATCCAGCGGACCAGAGACCCTGGGAAAATCCCCCCAAAATGTCTGCAGGGAAATTCCCCCACCCTGTTTTCCTACCGATCGATCATTCTTTATTTGGGATTGCAGGATACCGTCTCCAGCTCCGTTCTCAGGGGGAGAGAGAGAGAGAGAGAAACTTTTGGCTTCATGCAAGGAAAGCAGCAGAAGCAGCAGAAGTCTTTCTTTCTCTCCCCCAAATTCCACCAGAATGGCGCAGCCTTTTGGAGCAGGATACCTTGCAGGGTCCACAAGATTCATTTCTGGCAGAGTTTGGGGGAGAGAAAGAAAGACTTTTGCTGCTTTCCTTACGTGCAGCCAAAAGCAGAAGAAGAAAGAAGCGGAAAGAAGCAGCCCGGTGGCCAGGCCAGGCTCATGGGGTGTGTGGGGCAAGTTCCGCCCTCCATCCTTTCCCCCCTCCCCTCACTATCTTGTGTTGTTCGCAATGCAAGCGATGCAAGCCTTGTGTTCCCGCGGGCCATGTGGGCGGCGCAGCCTTGTGTTCCCGCACAGCCTGGATTAATTGCTTTGGGGAGGGACATTTCTCTGCGGACCATCAATTTTTTTTCACGGACTACCAGTGGTCCCCCGGCCCACCGGTTGCTGACCACTATTCTAATCCAACCCCTGCTCAAAGCAGGAAACCCCTTAGTACCATTCTGCACAAATAGCTCTCCAGTTTCTTCTGGAAAACATCCAGCATTGGAGCGCCCACAACTTCTGGAGGCAAGTCGTTCCACTGATCAATGGTTCACTGTCTGAAAATTCCTCCCTATCACCAGGTTGACTTCAACTCCCAGACTGTCCCATCCATCGTGCTTTAACACGGGTGGATCCTACAATCATAGGACTGGAAGGGACCTGGGAGTTCATCTATTCCAACCCCCCTGTTCAAGCAGGAAATCCTACCATTCTGGACAAATAACTATCTAAATCTCTCTTGAAAGTTTCCGGTGATGGAGCATCCACAACTTCTGCAGGGAAGCCGTTCCACTGATTGATTGTTCTCACTGTCAGGAAATTTCTCCTTAGTTCTAGGTTGCTTCACTCCTTGATTAATATCCATGCACTGATTCTTGTCCTGCCTTCAGATGTTTTGGAGAAGAAAAACTTCTTTCTGGCAACCTCTTAGATATTGGAAGACTTTGATAGATGAGATAGATAGTAGATAGACAGACAGACAGACGGATAGATGATAGATAGATAGATAGATAGATAGATAGATAGATAGATAGATAGATAGACACAGATGATTGATTGATACTGTAGATAGATAGGTATAGATGATAGTTATAGATGATAGATAGATGATACACAGATAGATCATTGATTGATAGAAACTGCAGATAGATATAGATGATAGAGATTAGATAGAAGATAGACAGAAATTTGATTGATTGATAGATAGGTATAGATGATAGATAGAGATTAGATGATAGATAGACAGATGATTGATTGATTGATACTAGATAGATATAGATGATAGAAATAGAAGATAGATAATTAGATAGATGATAGATAGATGATAGAGATATAGATTATAGATATTGGATATTAGATAGATAGATAGATAGATAGATAGATAGATAGATAGATAGATAGATAGATGATAGATAGACAGATAGATGATTGATTGTAGATAGATATAGATGATAGAGTTTAGATAGATAGAAGATAGACAGACAGACATTTGATTGATAGATACACTGTAGATAGATAGATATAGATGACCGATAGATAGAGATTAGAGATAGATAGATAGATATTAGATAGATGATAGACAGACAGATTATTATTGATAGATACTGTAAATAGATAGATAGATAGATAGATAGATAGATAGATAGATAGATAGATAGATAGATATGACAGATAGAGATTAGGTAGGTAGGTAGGTAGGTAGGTAAGTAGATAAGATAGATAGAATTTAATATCTGGTGATGGAAGTCACCATGGCATTGCCAAATATTTCCAACTCTGTGCTTTGATTCAAAGGTCATTTCTTGTCCAGCATTCCAAACGAAACATTTGTACTCTGGAAAGTATTTATTTTAAGCATCTCACAATGGGTAGGGCTGGATTCCATGACACATTCAAGAAAGATAATGTTGTGGCATTGTGAAGCACAGTTTAGCAAAACAGACTAGGAATGTCAGCTTGATGCTTGCCTGCTAAGAACGAGAAAATACAGAAGTGGGGTTTCTTAAGAAATGCTATGGGTTTTACTATCAGTATCAAATACGCGTCTTCCAGCTGGATTTTGGGGTTTTGCAATTCGACGTTAACAATCAATGCAATGTTGTTATTACAGATAGTCCTCGACTTAACGATGATTCTTTTAGTGGCTGTTCAAAATTACAATGGCGCTGGGAAAAAATGGACTTAGGGCCATTTTGCACACTTACAACCATTGCAGCGTCCCCGTGGTCACGTGATCAAAATTCGGACAATTAGCAACTGACTCATAATTATGATGGTTGCTTTGTCTGGGGGTCACGTGATCCCCTTTTGCGACCTAACAATAAGCGAAGTCAATGGGGAAGCCAGATTCACTTAACAACCAGGTTATTAACTTATCAATTGCAGTGATTCTGTGGCAAGAAAGGTGTGATGACCCAGAGGGGCGTGGTACAAAGGCAACACAGTCAGATAATCAGTAGGGGTCCCTTTTTTAGCTCCAACTTTGCCCCCAGTGTCCTGGCTACCTTCTGGCCTGAAGAAAAACTCTCTCAGGAACAGCAGAGAATCAAGTCCAAAACATGGTCAACACAAACTGTAACTATAAGTCCAATCAAGGCAAAATGAGGTAATTAGTTTGGCAGGGCAGGAGCAAGACTTCCAGATGTGAAGACATGGCAGTAACTCAACACGGTTGGTAGGATGCCAGGAATGCAGATAACCAAAGATAACACAAGATAAACCCATGTTTGCTCCCAGCAGCTGCTGTACTCAGCATGCATCTCTTTTAACTATCTCTCCAGCTGTGGCTAATGAAGGGAATCAGGGCCCTTTCCTCGCCCGTAAGCCATGCAACCCACATTGCTCTCTTCTCCATTCCTCCTTGCATGCCCTAGGATGAAGAGGGGTTGGGCCTGGATCTTCCTCTGAACTCCCTCTTCCTTGTCCTGCCCAGCTCTGCCCAACCAGACGTTGCCCTTCCTCAGCCTCCTCCACAGCCAACGGAGCCACACTCCCACTCCCTGTCAGCTGTTTGTCTTCCTCCATGGATTCAGACTCTGACAGGGGCATGACAAAAGGTTGTAAAATGGGGCAAAACTCATATAACAACTGCCTCGCTAAGCAACAAAAATCTTAGGCTCATTGTGGTTGTAAGGCAAGCTGTTCCACTGATTAATTGTTCTCAACATCAGGAAATTTCTCCTTCAGTTCTAAGTTTCTTCTCTCCTTGATCAGGTTTCCATCTGTTGCTTCTTGTCCTGCCCTCAGGTGCTTTGCAGAATAGCTTGACTCCCTCTTCTTTGGGGCAGCCCTTCAAATGTTGAAAGACTGCTATTATGTCACCCTCAGTTCTTCTTTTCGTTAGGCTAGACATACCCAATTCCTGCAACCGTAGCTGATTAATCATCGCAGCTGTTGTTTATACTTAATTGTTTGGTGGGAATTTTTTATTGTTTTAATGTCTTTCCAATCGCCTAAAATGTTTTATCATTTTAGAACGCTAAGTCATCCAGAGTTGCTTGGTTGAAGTTGGGCGGCTGCAGGATTTGAATAAATAAATAATTTTGGCCATTTCCTGAGGCAGTACCGCTGGAATTTGGAGGCAAAATAACTTAAATTTCAGCAATGTGTGGGGCCAGAGGGAAGACAAGAAATAAAACAAAGAAACCAATATGGAGTTAAAAACAAATGGATCGCATGTTTCCAAGAGCCATCAGGATCAAAATAGAACTGGAAGGGACCTTGGAGGTCATTTAGTCCAACTCCCTGCTCAAGCAGGAGATCCTATATCATTTTAAATAAGTGACTGTCCAGTCTCTTCTTAAAAATCTCAGTGTTGGAACACCCACAACTTCTGAAGGCAAAGCAGTTCCACTCGGTTAATTGTCCTCATTGTTAGGAAGTTTCTCCTTAATTTCAGGTTGCTTCTCTCCTTGATTAGTTTCCATCTGTTGCTTCTTGTCCTGCCCTCTGGTGCTTTGAAGAATAATTTGACCCCCTCCTCTTCTTTGTGGCAGCCCCTCAAATATTGGAATATTGCTATCATATTCCCCCTAATCCTTCTTTTCTCTAGACTAGCCAAATCCAAATCCTGCAACCTTTCTTCATATGTTTTAGTCTCCAGGCCTTTGATAATTTTAATTGCTCTTCTCTGCACTTGTTCCAAAAGTCTCAACCTCTTTTTCGTAATGTGGTGATGACCAAAACTGGCCTTACTAAAGGCTTTATAAAGCGGTGCTAATGCTTCATGTGGTTTTGATTCTATGCCTCTGTTAACACAACCCGGATTGTGTTAGCCATCTCACCCCATTTCCTGCCTCTGCCTCCCACCAGCCCAACAAAAATTAAAAAGTCTGAACTATGCAATTAAAAGTCGCAACGATTATTTGTTAGCAACGATTATTTGTTAGATCCTGCGGTTTGGGATGTTTTGAGTGAATTTGCAAGTCTAAGAATTGGACTCCGTTTGCACGCCAAAGGATTTATACTCTCCTTCCCACCTTTCAAACCCTCCAGGACGCCAACATCTGGATTAAACATTTCATTCCGGGGACATTGGATAGTTCTTGGGGAAATCTGCTACCGCCCACAGCGCAAAGGAAGCGGCCTGCCATTCCTGCATACCATCCAAACACCCTCAAACACAACACATTCTCAACTCAGAAGAAACACCTCTGATTTTTAATTATGATGTACAGAATTAATTATGATGTAGAAGGGATCTTGGAGGTCTTCTAGTCCAACCCCCTGGACAAGCAGAAAACCCTGTACCTGTGATGGTGAACCTATGGCACGTTGCTGGCAGTGGCACAGAGAGCCATCTCTGCAGGCATGCCAGCTGTCGCCCGTTGCTCATCTGGGTTCTGGCGTGTGCATGCACTCTGGTCAGCTGGTCTTCACGCACACAGGAGTGCCAGAAATTAGAAGAGCAGCTCCCCAGCATGCATACGCACACCAGGAAGCTGAGCTTCCAGTTTCTGGCACGCCAGCTGGTCTTCGTACACGCATGCACGCCAGGAAGCTGTTCTTTTGGTTCCTGGTGCAAAGACCAGCTGGCTGGCACACATGTGTGTGTGATGACCAGGGAAGTGGCACAAAGGCAACACAGTCAGATAAAACAATAAGAGCCCATTTATTATCTCCAACTTTGCTCCCAATGTCCAGGTTATCTTCAGCTGGAGAAAAACTCTCCCAGGAACAGCCTTTGACAGAAGAAATTCAGTCCAAAACATGGTCAACACAAACTGTAATTTAAAGTCCAAACAAGCCAAACTGAAGTCATTAGTTTGGCAGGGCAGGAGCAAGAATTTCAGACTCGAAGGCATGGCAAAACTCACACGGTTGGGAAGACGCCAGGGGCACAGATAAGCCATGACAATACAAGATAAAGTCATGTTTGCTCCCAAGAGCCTGCCGCATGAAGCTTGCCTTTTTTATAAACTGTGTTCCCAGCTGCAGCTAATGAAGGGAATCAGGGCCCTTTCCTCCCTCGTAAGCCATGCAACTCATGTTGCTCCCTTCTCTGTTCCTCCCTGCATGCCCTAGGATGAAGAGGGGGGTAGGCCTGGGTCTTCCTTTGAACTCCTTGATCTATCTCTCCCCTGCTCTGCTCAGCCTGACTGTGCCCTTCCCCAGTTTCCACCACAGCCAATGGAGCCATTCCCTGTCAGCTGTTCGACTTCCTCCTCAGAGTCAGACTCCGACAGGGCATGACAGTGTGAACCGGAACTAGGAAGAGCAACGGGCGATGGCTGGTGTGCCCGGAGAGATGGCTCTGCATGCCACTTCCGACATGCATGCCATGGGTTCACCATCATGGCCCTATACTATTCCAGATAAGTGACTGTCCGGTCTCCAGTGATGAAGCACCCACAATGCCTGAAGGCAAGCTGTTCCATTGATTAATCATTCAGTATCCGAAAATTCCTCCATATTCCTCCAGGTTGGCTCTCCCTCTGAGTTCAACTCCCAGAGTTCCTCCACCAGCATACTTTTAGATGGGTGGATCCTAGAATCATAGGGTTGGAAGGGACCTCAGAGGTCATGTAGTCCAACCCTCTGCTCAAGCAAGAAACCCTATACCATTCTAGACAAATGGTTGCCCAATCTCTTCTTGAAAACCTCCAGTGATGGAGCATACACAACTTCTGGAGGGAAGCAGTTCCACTGGTTAATTGTTCTCATTGTCAGGAAGTTTCTCCTTAGTTCTAGGTTGCTTCTCTTCAGCCAATAACATGACCACCAAGCCATGTCCATCCAGTCACATGACTGCCAAGCCATGCCCACCGCCCCCAGAACCGGTTGTTAAAAATTTTGAATCCCACCCCTGGCCATATGGGTGGCGTAGCCTTGTGTTCTTGGTGCAGCCTGGATTAATTGCTTTGGGGGGGACATTTCTCTGCGGACCACCAACATTTTCTCACAGACCACCAGTGGTCCCCAGCCCACTGGTTGGCGGCCATTGGATTAGAATGTCAGAGTATGCTCATGAACTGGAATAGAGCTTGGTAACAAGGTCAGCCAATGAATAGGCATAGCAACTAAATCAGCCAATGAATAGGCATAGCAACTAAATCAGCCAATGAGGACAGTTTTGGAAACGGAAACTCGATGTAACCTAGGCTGGAAACTGAAACTAGAAGTAGCCTAGGCGTGGCTCTACATTAAGCTCTGCAGCTCTGAAGCTAAGCTCTGAGTCTGTCTATTGAAAATGAAACTGCTTCTCTTCTCTGCTGTGTATAATGCTTGCCTGTTGAACTAAAGAACTTACGGGACCGCCTACTGCCGTCATCGATCTCCCGTCGCCCAGTATGCTCCCATAGGGTGAGTCTCCTTGGCAGTGCCGCCGGCTAGGACGGCTGGCGATCCCGAAGGTACGGGCCTTCTCCTGGGAGGCACCCTCCTTCTGGAATGAGCTGCCCCCAGAGATGAGGACCATCCCTGACCTTTTGGCCTTCCAGTGCTTGTTGAAAACATACTTATTTCATCAAGCTGGTCTGGCCTAGGGTTTTATTGGGTTAATTTGGTTTTAATGGGTTTTAATCTTTTATATTCTTGACTGAATTTTATTTGGAGCCACTATATTTAATCTTTTTAATTGTTTTTTAAATATTGTATTTATATCATTTTTTAACTTTGGCTGTACACCGCCCCGAGTCCCGGTAGGGAGAGGAGAGGTATAGAAAACGAATAAAATAAAATAAAATAAATAAATAAAGTGAAACTCATGTCTGTTTCTGAGCTGCTGAAGTTGCTGCCGAAGCTCTGCACTTGTAACACAGTCTCCTTCTGTCTGAGTTTGCTCCATGTTGGAGAAATCTACAACTGGCTGGTAAAATCTACTTATTATGTTCATAAAGACGTTAAACGAAGCATCAGCCATCTGTAGTTTATTTTTCTGGCGCTGAATTAACGCTGCAAAAACTCTAATATAGAAGACCTCCGAGGTCCCTTCCTACGCTTCTCTTCCGCTGTCACCTTGACGTCCAACCTTCCTGCTTCCCAGTTTGTCGCCGCCCTCCTCTGCCCAAATATTTTGGCGCCCCTGACGTGAACTCACCCAGGTGATCTTCCGACTGGTTGAACCCGCAGATTTGACAAATGTTCCGCACCCATTTGTTCATTTCCTCTTCCGTTTCCGCCACCAGGTAGAAGGTCCTCTCGCTGGTCTTGATGTCAAAGACGAAACTGTCCTGCAGCTCCTTCTTGTTGAAGGTCAAACCGGCGTCCACTTGTTCACAGAAGTTGAGGTTGATCACGCGCAGAGGCTTCTTGGAGTGATTGTTTTTGTAGTACTCCAAGACATCGGGGTCACCACTCATCCGGCCACTGCGAAGGATAAACCACCGTTTCTTCCAGGCCTGGAAGACGCAGGAAATAAAAAAAAAGAGAGAGAGAGAGAGAGATTTTAATTCTTGGAAAGAGAAATCAGCTGCCTGGGTTTGATTCCAATGGAGCTGGGATTAGAAGTATTCCTTGAGTTATGACTATAATTCAGCCCCACGGTTATAGATACTCTTTGATTTATGGCCATTCGTTTAGTGATCGTTCGAAGTTATAACATTTTTTCACACTTATTGGCAACTCTAAAACTGCCGGAATCCTGATATTTATGTCCCTAGTGTCAGGATTCCGGCGACTGCCCTAATTAAATCATGAACCTCGAGAGAAGCTTCAAAAGAATCCAGAAGATTCAACAGCTCCATCTCACCCCGGAGTGCCATCATTACCAGCAGAACCCTAAGTTGAATGAGAAATGGAAAAGTGGATTAAATGTGACATCAGATTTGTCCTAAAATAATATTTTATTCATAGAATTGCCTTTGGAAAAGGCTTGGAATTTACCAAATGATCACAGACACGTAAAAAGAAACTCCCATGATCGAAGTTAAGGTGTGTTGCTAACATTAAGAATAATATTCATATTGTTATTTCATGAAAATGCAGCAATAGATTTTAGTTGCATTTTTGAAACTACTAATACCAACTAGATCCATGATGGCAAACCTATGGCACGCTGCAAGGCTTTTCAGGAAGAATAGGCCCATTTCGTCACTTCCTGTAATACTGGAAGTGATGAAATGGGCCTATAATTTGTCCTGAAAAGCCTTGCAGAAGCTTTTTGCAAGCTTCTGGGTGGCTGAAAAAGGCCTCAAACCAGCTGAAAAATCAGCTGTGAGGCACAGTGCAGGTAAGTGGGTGGCCATGTGATCAAAATTCAGATGCTTGACAACTGACTCATAGTTATGACTGTCGTAGTGTCCCTAGGTTGCATGATCTCCTTTTGCAACCTTCTGACAAGCAAAGTCAAGGGCAAAGCCAGATTCACTTAACAACTGTGTTACTAATTTAACAACTGCAGTGATTCACTTAAGAACGATGGCACGAAAAGTCATAAAATGGGGGTAAACCTCACTTAACAAATGTCTCCCTTAGCAACCAAAATTTTGGGGCTGAATTGGGGTTCTAAGTCGAGGACTGCCTGTAATGTACTTCTCCAATGGCTAATTCTGAAATTCAACGTATCATTAGGGCAAGGGGTCTTCGAACTTGGCAAGTTTAAGACTTGTGGACTTCCCAGAATTCCCAAGCTAACATGACTGGAGGAGGAATTCTGGGAGTTGAAGTCCACAGAAGTCTTAAAGTTGTCAAGTTTGAAGACCCCCCCCTGCCTTAGGGTGTCATTGCAACTCCAAGGAACATAGGTGACTGATCAACCCAGCTTTGACTCATTTGTACTCCAACAGAGGGGAGGATGATGACACCATCTCATCATTGGCAATTTCGAGGACAAATAAATCACAGCAGGAGAGAATCATCCAGTGGGCTTGTTTTGAAGGCTGTTGGCTGGAATGCGTCGAGAGATGCATGCTAATTCACTTGTATGTCCTAATAAAGCAAGGATTGTCAAAACACATTGTGGGTTTATACGGGAGCTGTGCACGCCTGGGAATGAATCAGAAGAGCTGCTTTGGACTTGCTGCTAATTAATATAGCCCATCTCTCTCTCTCTCTTTTTCTAGACTTCCACACGACTTTCAACAAAGAGATAGGGCTGCTTTAATGAGCCAACTGATTGAAAACATCTCTTCAAGCAGCCCCGTTTGTTTTCAGACCTCCACATCAGCTTAAAAGCAGAGATGAGACTGCTTTCATGAGTCAGCTCATGAAAGCAACTCTTCAATCAGCCCCAACTTTTTTCAGACTTGTGCCTGAGCTTAAACAAAGAGATGGGGCTGCTTTAATAAGCCAGCTCATGAAAGCAACTCTTCAATCAGCCCCATCTTTTTTCAGACTTGCACCTGAGTTGGTATGGACTTGCAGGCTAATTAATACAGCCCCATCTTTTTTTCCAGATTTCCACATGAATTTAAAAACAGAGGTACAGCTGCTTTAATGAGTCAGCTCATGAAAACAACTCTTCAAGTGGCCCATCTTTTTTCAGACATCCACATCAGCTCAAATAAAGAGATGGAGCTGCTTTAATGAGTCAGCTCATGAAAACAACTCTTCTAGCAGCCCCATCTCTTTTTTTCAGACTTCCACATCCGCTTAAACAAAGTGATGGGGCTGTTTTCATGAGTCAGCCCTTTGAGCAGCCCCGTCCTTTTTCAGACTTGCATGGAAAGCTAAAAAAAAAAAAAGAGACAGTTGCTTTCAGAAGCAGCTGAAGGTGCTATGCTCACATAAAATCTGTAGCACTTCTTCTGAATCATTAGACTCTTAAGTTTATGCTAGTTGGAGTTAGGGAATCGTCCTTCCCATCTGTTAAGATTTCTGCAAGACAGCAAGCTCCTATTAATCATGATGTTTTGGCTTTGAGGCAGAGCCACATAAAGTAAGAGATCAGAAGTTCTAAAACCCAGAGCCCAGTTTACTAACAATTTTGTCTACGCCACAAGGAGATAGAACAAGTCCTGTGCAATATCTGTACAAGATTTTTCTGCCCGACCTCAAAAACCGTCTTGGAACGATCTTGAACTCGCTGGAAATAACCTTGAATGGGCAATGAAATGCAGAGCGGTGTGATTTACGAGTATTGTCAGTACACTCTGATCCTAGAGTTCGTAGGTTTGCCAAAGCTCAGTCTGGAGAAACATTTATTTAGCAATGGTTGTAACGTTACAAAGGCTTTCCAAGCTGGTCAAGGCAGCTCCACCAAAATTGATATAATGGCAATTCAAGGGACAGGTGAAACATAGGAAGTAAATCAATTTTAGAGCACTAATAATAAAGATGCAAAAGTAGGTTTTGAAGAGAAGAGAACAAACCAATCGCCCCACTGTAATTACAGTAATTAAGTTCTGCAGCTTTTATTTATGTTGAGTTGTTTAATACAACGGAAATGCAAACAAGCACACACAGGACCACATCCATCAGAAAACTAAACCCTGATTTGACTTTTGACCATATCTTTTGACCACTTTTGACGCACTTCTCAAATCACATGGACTAGAAACTTAGCTTCAAGAGTTGGATGGGAGCAACTGAATGCAGAACAACTGCAGAAAAAGCAATTACTACCAACTTGCTTTCCATGGAGGACCTGTATCCTGCACGAGTCAAAAAGAGGGCTATGAAAATATTTACAGACTTCTCATATCCCAGACATAAACTGTTTTAACTCCTACCCTCAAAACGATGCTATAGGGCACTGCACACCAGAACAAGTAGACACAAGAACAGTTTTTCTCCAAATGCCATCACTCTGCTAAACTAATAATTCCCTCAACACTGTCCAACTCTTTACAAAGTCTGCACTACTATTACTGTTAATCTCCTTCTCACTCCTTAACACCCATCCCCTCCCACTTTTGACTGTATGACTGTAACTTTGTCGCTTGTATCCTTATGATTTATATTGACTGTTTCCTAGTATGATTTAATTGCTTATTGTACCCTATGACTATTATTAAGTGTTGTACCTGATGATTCTTGACTCTGGACGAATGTATCTTTTCTTTTATGTGCACCAAGACCATTTGCACCAAATACAAATTCCTTGTGTGTCCAACCACACTTGGCCAATAAAGAATTCTTCTTCTTCTTTAACAACACAAGAGAGGGATTGCAATTATTAATTGTCTGTCTATAAAATATAGTACTCTATGACTATCATTAAGTGTCGTACCTGATGATTCTTGACTCTTGATGAATGTATCTTTTCTTTTATGTACACTGAAAGCATTTGCACCAAGACAAATTCCTTGTGTGTCCAATCACACTTGGCCAATAAAGTATCCTATTCTATTCTACGAAATGTGTATACTCCCTGCAACTAATCAGGAACATATAGAATAACAGAGTTGGAAGGGACCTTGAAGGTCATCTAATTCAACCTCCTGCTCAAGCAGGAGAGTCTACTTCCAAATATTAGCCTCTACCTAGGATCGAACTCACTAGCCTTCTGATTGTGAGGTGAGAATTCCACCTCTAGGCCACTGGAGCTGCTAATACAGTATATAAATATACCAACTAACACTTTTTTAAATTAAAAGATATATGCACATTCAAGAGCTGATGCCTTTTATAAAATTCATTAATCAGAAAAGGGGCTATCAGATCCCCCCCCCTTTTTTTTACTTCTTCTGTTATCCTGAAAGTTGGAATACTAAGCCAATAAGGAGCAAGTTGTGCAGAGATGTTTAAAACGTGTGCAAAATATTAAAGCATCAAACCTTGCTAGGCAGTGTTTAAATCAAGGGATAATTTTAAAAAAATGTCATTTATCTGTACGGTTAGTCCTCAACTTTACAACCAGAATTGAGCCCAACATTTACATTGCTACGTAAGACATTTGTTAAGTGAGGGGTTTTTTTGCCCCCTTTTACGACTTTTGTTGCCATGGTTGTTAAGTGAATCACTGCAGTCATTAAGTTAGGAACGAGGTTGTTAAGTGAATCTGACTTCCCCATTGGCTTTGCTCAATCATCAGAAGT
The DNA here is from genome assembly GCA_023653725.1 of Bungarus multicinctus. NCBI lineage: Eukaryota > Metazoa > Chordata > Lepidosauria > Squamata > Elapidae > Bungarus > Bungarus multicinctus. The sequence continues at coordinate 5,560,619 of CM042850.1, forward strand.
TCTCAATGATCCCCAGACACTGCAACCGTCATAAATATGAGTCAGTTGCCAAGCATCCAAATTTTGATCATGGGGATGCAGCAACGGTCATAAGTGTGAAAAACAATTATAAGATCAATTTTTTTCAGCATTGTTCTAACTTTGAATGGTCAAAGTCAATAGACCTCTTAGGAATGGGGTGAGGTCAACAGTGGATCTTTTCGGAACCTGAGCTAAATGATTGCTGTTAAATGATTACTCAGTTAATCCATTCGGCTCATTTATCGTTTAACAGCAATCATTTAGCTCAGGATCCGAAAAGATCCATTGTTGACCTCACATTATTCCTGAGAGGTCTATAAAGTTGCAGAAGTGCACCATCGCGCCTACCGTCCCTGTCCTATTGTCCCCATTTAATTGTCACCTATTTTCTGTATTCTTACTCATGTTTATACTTACATCTATTATTTTGTAAGCGATTGACAAATCAAAATAAAATAAAATAAAATTCTTGACTAACTTGAACAATAGCTCCTATCCAACAGCATGAAATTTAATGTGGAGAAAAGCATGGTTTTACACCTGGGCAGGAAAAAAACCCAAAGGTACAAGTACAGATTAGGCGAAACCTGGTTCAAAAACAATAACGGTGAGAGGGACCTTTGGACCTAGTGGAACAATCACTTAAACATGATCTCGCCGTGCGCGACAGCAGCCAAAAAAGCAAATACAATCCTGGGTTGTATAAACAGAGGCATAGAACCAGCGTGAAGGATTAGTACCGCTTTATAAAGCCTTTAGTAAGGCCACACCTGGAATACTGCATCCAGTTTTGGTCATCTCATTACAAAAAAGAGGTTGAGACTTTGGAACAAGTGCAGAGAAGAGCAACTAAGAGGATTAAGAGCCTGGAGATTGAAAACAAACAAATATATGAAAAATAGTTGCAGGAATTGGGTATGGCCAGTCTAGAGAAAAAGGACAGTTGGGGACATAATAGTAGTATTCCAGTATTTGAGGGGTTGCCACAAAGAAGAGGGGGGTGTGTGTCAGCTTGTTTTCCAAAGCACCAGACGTCAGAACAAGAAACAACGGATGGAAACTCATCAAGGAGAGGAGCAATCTGGAATTAAGGACAAACTTCCTAACAGTGAGGACAATTAACCAGTGGAAAACTTGCCTCCTGAAGTTGTGGGTATTTTATCACTGAAAGCACTTTAAGAAGAGACTGGGCAGTACTAGTCTGAAATGGTATAGGGTCTCTTCTGCTTGAGCAAGGGGTTGGACTAGTTCAGGGGTCGCCAACCTTTTGGACCTCAGGGACCACCAAACTCATAATTTTAAATCCCGCGGACCAGAGACCCTGGGGAAATCCCAAAAATAGTCTGCAGGAAAATTTCCCATCCCGTTTTCCTACTGATCGATCATTCTTTATTTGGGATTGTAGGATACCGTCTCCAGCTCCGTTCTCAGAGGGAGAGAGAGAGACTTTTGACTTCATGCAAGGAAAGCAGCAGAAGCAGCAGAAGTCTTTCTTTCTCTCCTCCAAACTCCGCCAGAAATGAGTCTTTGCAGCCTCTTGGAGCAGAAGGCCTTGCAAAGGTCCCAAAGACTTTGGGAGAGTTTGGGGGAGAGAAAGAAAGACTTTGGCTGCTTTCCTTGCGTGCAGCCAAAAGCAGAAGAAGAAAGAAGCGGAAAGAAGCAGCCCGGTGGCCAGGCCAGACACGTGGGGCATGTGAGGCAAGTTCTCCCCCCCTCCGCCCTTTCTCCCCTCCCCTTACTACCTCATGTTGTTCGCAATGCAAGCGACGCAAGCCTTGTGTTCCCGCGGACCATGTGGGCGGCGCAGACTTGTGTTCCCGCGCAGCCTGGATTAATTGCTTTGGGGGTGACATTTCTCTGTAGACCTCCAAAATTTTCTCACGGACCACCAGTGGTCCCCGGCCCACTGGATGGTGACCACTGGACTAAGATGACCTCTGGGGTCCCTTCCAGCTCTATTTTGATTGACGGACCATTTGATCCAAAGCTTTGGGTCACCCCAGTAGCTCTGTTTAAGAAACCTCAACCATGGATCAAGAACAGTCCATCTCTTCCCCTGTTTCTTATTGGCAGTTCAGATTTGAGCATTATTGTCTGTGATGATTCCAAAGGTAATAAATGGCCATCCCGATTACAGGCAGCTCCTCCTTGAACCTGTCCAGTTCATTTTTAAAGCTGTCTTAAATTATAGCGGCCGTCACATTGATGCCAGCCAGTTCCGAAGTTTAATTACGATCATTTCCTTTTCTCCAGCATCTCAGCCATCCTGCCAAGCTGTTCATTATCGCATCCCTCCTTGGTATAATTTAGCAAATCAACCCTTTTTGTGTCACCCAGATTGGAACTGGCTCTGACACTGTCAGACCTTGGCATGGTCTCCTGAGTCTTGCTTGTGCTTTCTCTCAGTGAAATTTGAAGACGGTTTGCCTCTTCAAATTTCGCATCTTGCCCTTGTATAGCCTCGACCCAAAGACACTGCGGGGGAAAAAAAATCTAAGCGTTGGCTCTAAGCTACTTGGCAAAAGAAGGGTGGAAAAACACTACACCAAAGTTCTTAGCAGTGGCTTCAAGTTGCAATGCGCCAAGGTTACTTTTGTCCAAGGCAGTGTTTCACATGGTTGACAATTTTAGGTCGTGTGGACTTCAACTCCCAGAATTCTCCATGAAGCATGCTTCAAGATGGGTGGACTTCAACTCCCAGAATGCTCTAGTAGCTGATATCCTTCAAGATTCATTACATAGACTTCAACTCCCAGAGTTCCAGGCAGTATTGCCTCAAGATAGCTGACCCTCACTCCCAGAATTCCCCAGGCAGCATGCTTCAAGAAATGAGGACTTCAACTCCCAGAATTCCCTAATCTACATGCTTCAAGAGGTGTGGACAACACCCAGAATCCCATAGTCAATATTGCTTCAAGATGCAGACTTCAACTCCCAGAATTCCCCAGCCAGCATGCTTCAAGATGTGTGGACTTCAACTCCCAAAATCCCATAGTCAACATAGCTTCAAGATAGGTGGACTTCAACTCCCAGAATTTCCTAACTAGCATCCTTCAAGATACAGTACATAGACTTCAACTCCCAAAATCCTACAGTCAGTATAGCTTCAAGATATCTGAACTTCAACTCCCAGAATTCTCCAGCTACCATGCTTCAAGATGCAGACTTCAACTCCCAGAATTCCCCAGCTAGCATGCTTCAAGATAGATAGATTCCAGTTCCCAAAATCCCATAGTCAATATAGCTTCAAAATGTCTGGACTTCAAATTCCAGAATTCCCCAGCCAGCATGCTTCAAGATTTGTGGACTTCAACTCCCAAAATCCCACAATCAATATTGCTTCAAGATATGAAGACTTCAACTCCCAGAATCCCACAGTCAACATACCTTCAAAATATGTGGACTTCAACTCCCCAAATCCCACAGTCAATGTCGCTTCAAGATGCGAGGACTTCAACTCCCAGAATTCCCCAGCCAGCTGGCTGGGGAATTCTGGGAGTTGAAGTCCACACATCTTAAAGGGCCCCAGGTTGCCAAACATTGCTCTAGTCGAGGGCAACTTTGTAAGCCCAGATCATGCCAACAGCTGGTGACCTTACGCTTTTCCTCCCTTTAAGCAAACATCTGCTGCGTATGTGGGAAAGGGCAAACTGTGGGACGCTGACTTTCAGATGTTCTCCTCGCATCATGCGTCTGTCTGCCAAGAAGTACACGTACTTGTCAAAACCATTTCAGATGGGCTGCCAAAAAGAGACAGCGGAGGCCTGGAATTAGAATTTTAAAAGCAGGAAAGAATGCTAGTCTTTAATCACTGGCTGTCAAACCAAGATGGGAATCAGTGAACTTCCTGAGTGCATAATCTTGTCTTTTGTCCTTTATTTATTAAATTTTCAAGGCTGCCTTTCCTACAGACAACCAGGGGAGCAGAGGTAGTATTCAGCCGGTTCTGACCGGTTCTGGAGAACTGGTAGTGGACATTTTGAGTAGTTCGGAGAGCGGGCAAATCCCACCACTGACTGGCCCCGTCCCCATCTATTCTCTGCCTCCCAACTCCGAGCTGATCGGCTGGGTCTTCTTTGGTTGCCCTGCACAAGAGAACAGAGCTGGAAAGCAGGTTGGCGGGGTGGGGGAAGGGAATGGGGATTTTCAAGTATCCTCCCCATGCCAGGCCCACCAAGCCACGCCCACAGAACCGGTAGTAAAATATTTTTGAATCTCACCATTGCATAGGAGAAAAAAAAGACAGCTGTCATCTTGATTTGTTTTTAAATATCTCCAGAGGCTAAACCAATAACCAATAACAACAACAATAACAAGAACTTTCGAAATACAAGACAGATCAGCATTTGGAACACAACGCGCCACATATCACAGTTGTCGAAAACCGAAAATGTACCGTTTATTGATATCGCTGTGCCAGGAGACGCCAGAGTCGAAGAAAAAGAACTGGGAAAAAAAAAATCACGAAATATTGTGACCTGCTCATCGCGGTTATGGATGAAGCATGTAACTCTGATACCCATTGTCATCAGGGCACTTGGTACCATGTCCAAGAATTTTATAAAACACATCAAGAAATTGCAGCTTCCTGGAATAACAACAACTGAACTGCAAAAAAACCTGTGCTCCTCAGAACATCATTCCTTTTAAGAAGATACTCAGCTGATATACCTAGGGTGCTGGCAGCAACCCGTATCAACCATTAGCGGCAGTCAATTATATTTGTGATACGTTTTTAAATGTTCAGTTGACTGGGTTTCATGTTTAATGAATAAGAGAGATAATAAAATAATAATAATAGTAATAACAATACAGCAGAGAGATGCCAGAGTACCAGGAAGATCTGATGATGATGATGATGATGATATACTTGGTTGATACCTAGGATGCTGGCAGCAACCCATATCAACCACCAGTGGCAGTCAATTATATTTGTGATACATTTTTAAATTTTCAGTTGACTGGGTTTCATGTTTAATGAATAAGAGAGATAATATAATAACAATACAGCAGAGAGATGCCAGAGTACCAGGAAGATCTAATGAAGAAGAAGAAGAAGAAGATGATGATGATGATGATGATAATAATATACTTGGTTGATACCTAGGATGCTGGCAGCAACCTGTATCAACCATCAGTGCCAGTCAATTATATTTGTGATACATTTTTAAATGTTCAGTTGACTGGGCTTCACATTTAATGAATAAAAGAGATAACAGCAGCAACAACAACAATAATATACCACTATAACACTATATGTAACACTATAAAAAAGATGTTGAGACCCTAGAAAAAGTGCAGAGAAAAGCAACCAGGATGATTGGGGGACTGGAGGCTAAAACATATGATGTGAATGATTGCAGGAACTGGGCCTGGCTAGTCTAGGGAAGAGAAGGACCAGGGGAGACAGGATAGCAGTCTTCCAATATTTGAGGGGCTGCCACAGAGAGGAAGGGGTCCAACTATTTTCCAAAGCACCCGAAGGCCAGACAAGGAACAATGGATGGCAACTGAACAAGAGAGATTTAACTGGAAATAAGAAGAAACTTTCTGACAGTAAGAATAATCAACCAATGGAACAGAAGTTTCCTTCAGAAATTTCTGAAGGAAACAGAAGTTTCCTTCAGAAATTCACCACTGGAAGCTTTTGAGAAGACACTAGACTGCCATTTGTCAGAAATGGGGTAGAGTGCCCTACTTGGGCAGGGGGGGTTGGACTAGATGACCTACAAAGACCCTTCCAACTCTGTTAATCTGAATAAAGATACTTTGGAAAAAGTGCAAAGAGCAACAAAGATGATTAGGGGACTGGAAACTAAAAAATATGAAGAACGGTTGCAGGAACTGGGCATGGCTAGTCTACTGAAGAGAAGGACCAGGGGAGACACGATAGAAATCTTCCAATATTTGAGGGGCTGCCAATATTTTCCAAAGCACCTGAAGGCCAGACAAGGAATAATGGATGGAAAGTGAACAAGGAGAGATTCAACCTGGAAAGAAGGAGAAATTTTCTGACAGTGAGAACAATCAACCCATGGAACAAAAGTTGCCTGCAGAAGTTGTGGGAGCTTCATCCCTGGAGGCTTTCAAGAAGAGACTGTCATCTGTCAGAAATGGTGTAGGTCTCTTGCTTGGGCGGGGGGTTGGACTAGATGACCTACAAGGTCCCTTCCAACTCTGTTAATCTAAATAATCTATAAATCACTGTTGACTTCATAGAAACATTAAACCATTTTCTTGGCAACAGCATGCAAGAGATGGGCCAGTCTTACCCTCCGGAGGGTGTTTCAGATTTCCCAGTTTAACTGGGCCTTCAACCCTGGGAGACTGGAAAAAGAAGTGAATTAGCATTCAGGGATGTGCAAGTTATCTCAAGGGAGGCATCAGCAGGGTGCAGAATAGACACCCTGCCATCCAGAGGTCATCTCTTTCTTTTTGCAATGCCTGTAATTTTCAATTAATTTAATGGCTTTGTTCTCTCAAGCAAGCAAGGAGAAAAGGACGGGAGGGAGGAGTGGATGGACAGACAGGAGAGGAAGGAAGGAAAGAAGGGAGGGAGGAGTGAAGGAGTTGGAAAGGGAGGGAGAGAGGAGTGGATGGACAATCAGAAGGAGAGAAAGGAAAGAAAAAGGGGGAAGGGAGGGAGGAGTAGAGGAAAGTCAAAAGGAAAGGAAGAAAGAAAGAAAGAAAGAAAGAAAGAAAGAAAGAAAGAAAGAAAGAAAGAAAGAAAGAAAGAAAGAAAGAAAGAAAGAAAGAAAGAAAGAAAGAAAGATGGGGAAGGAGGGAAGGGAGGGAGGGAGGGAGGAAGGAAGGAAGGAAGGAAGGAAGGAAGGAAGGAAGGAAGGAAGGAAAAAGAGGGAAGGAGGGAAGGGAAGGAGTGGATGGATAGTCAGAAGGAGAGAGAAAAGGAAAAGGGGGAGAAGGAAGGGAAGGAGGGAAGGAGGGAAGGAGGAAGAATGGAGGACAGCCAGGAGAGAAAGGAAGGGGAAAGGGGAAAGAAGAAAAGAAGGGAAGAATGAAGGAGGGAGGGAAGGAGGAAGGAAGGAAAGGAGAGAGGGAGGGGAGGACAGTCAAAATAAATGAAGAAAAAAGAGAGAAGGAAGGAAGGAAAGAAGGGAGGGAACAGTGGAGGACAGTCAGAAAGAGACAAAGGAAAAAAAGGAGGAAGGAAGGAAAGAAGGAAGGAAGGAAGGAAGGAAGGAAGGAAGGAAGGAAGGAAGGAAGGAAGGAAGGAAGGAAGGAGGGAGGGAGGGAGGGAAGGATGAACTGTTTAGCAAACAGGCAGTAAGTGAATTGGGGCTCAAACCGTCCAGGGGCTTCTTCAAAGCCCAGCCAAGCATGAGGTTGCATTTGATTTTTTTGCAAACTGGCGTGACTTCTTCCTCCTCCTCCCAGTTAAGCAGCATGCAGCTTTTTCAGGCACAGCTGTTGGAGAAGGGAGAGCTAATATTTGCACAAGCAAATACAGACTGGTCTAAATGTAAGGCTATACACCCAGCTACATATATACAGTACTAGCTCGATACTAGTGCTTCTCTACAAAACTATATGGTTGGGCTTCGTTTTTGGAGAGGAAAATAAGGGGGAAAAAATTCTGCCTCTGCCTACCAGCATCCATTGGTATTCACCTGGCTAGTGTCTTGTCAGTGTGTGACAGAGCTGAGGGCTGTTTGGAAACTGAAAGAGTATTTGCTGTGAGAGCAAGAAGGAGACAGCAAGGAGCCTGGGCGTGGCTTAGCTCAGCTGTTCTGTACTGAAGCTGCTTGCTGCTGTGAAACTGAACCTGAAATTCCTCTCCTCTGCTTGTGTATTGCCTTTGGAACAAATTTGTTCATCACTGGAGGTTTTTAGGAAGAGTCTAGACAGCCACTTATCTGGAATGGTATAGGGCAGTGGTGGCTAACCTTTTTGGGCTTCTGTGCCAAAAATTGTGCATGCGCTTGCACGCCAGAAGGCAATGCGCGCCCCCCACGCCCCCTATGCATACGTGCACAATCCCCACCCCACCCCTGCCGCCCCCTTACCTGCACTGCATCTCACAGCTGATTTTCGGCCGGTTTGGGGCCTTTTTCGGCCTCCCAAAGGCTTGAGGGTGGCTTCTGCAGGCTTCTGCAAGCTTTGTAGGCCGAAAACTAGGCCCGTTTCGTCACTTCCGGTATTTTCGGAAAAAACAGGAAATGACGAAACGGGGCTAGTTTTCGGCCTGCAAAGCCTGCAGAAGCCTCCTCAAGCCTTTGGGAGGCCGAAAAAGGCCTCAAACCAGCCGAAAATCAGCTGTGATGTGTGCGCATGTGCAGTGAGGTAAGTGAGGTACAAATGGCTCTGCATGCCATCTGTAGCACGCGTGCCATAGATTCGCCATCACTGTTAATAGGGTTTCTTGTTTAAGTAGGGGGCAGGACTAGAAGACCTCCAAGGTCCCTTCCAACTCTATTCTGATTGATTGAAATTCTGGTTTGAATTGAGGTCTAAATTGAGGACGACCTGTACAGAATCCTAAAATCAAGTTTCATGGAGTTAGAAGACCAGTATCAACACTTCACATTCTGGCATATGATCCTTTTATGTATTTTTAAAAGAGGAATATATAGATATCTCTAGATACCTATGGCAAGATGTCTAAATAAATTAAAGGAGGAATAATGTAACTTGTCAAACTCTCCAAGTTAAAGGTCACCAAAATGTCACGTAGCATCGACTTCCATAATTCATACAATTCTTACTTCACAGAAGGAATATATTTCCTTTACCCTTTTAATTGGCTTTCTGTCAGACCCCTGATTTTCTGCATTATATGAGGCAGGGGAAAATTCTAGATTAGCTGGGTTCACACAGCACGCTTAACTCAATCAAAGGTAAAGACTTCAGAAGTTGCATTTGCACAACACATGTAATTTAATTGTTACGCTTGGTTAGACTGTTTATGGGTTACTACCCAAGGTTACTACAAAAGCCGTGGTGGCACAGCGGTTAGAATGCAGTATTGCAAAATAATTCTGCTGACTGCCAATTTCTAGCAGTTTGGCAGTTCGAATATCACCGGCTCGAAGTTGACTCAGTCTTCCGTCCTTCTGAGGTTGGTAAAATGAGGACCCAGATTGTTGGGGACAATAGGCTGACTCTATAAACTGCTTAGAGAGGGTTTAAAAGCACCGTGAAGTGGTATATAAGTCTAAAGTGCTTTTGCTAAGTGCTGCTCTGCCCAAACTCAGTGCATTTAGGCAATTTATAATCCAAGGTACTTTGCAAACCCAGAAAATTAACACATCAATAAATCAGTGTAAGAATGTTGTCCGGACGCGGCTATACTTTTCTGCACAAATTCAGGACAAGCAAAAGTATCCGGCAGCTAATATAAAGCTGTATCAATGTAGATATATGTATGAGATTGATGTGTAGAATAATTTGTATAATAATGATGACACAATACCGTTGAAGTCAAGATTAATGTGTGTTCAAGTTGAAAAAGAACAATAAAAATCATTTTTTAAAAAGTATCCGGCAGCTAGAATAATAACGTATGCCCAAAATTGGAAATTTGAGAGTAGTCCCACAGATAATATGATTATAAAGAAAATTATGGATTGTGCAGAAATGAATAAACTAACAATGGAATTGCAGGGGAAGGAAGAAAAATAATATTATACGGTTTGGGAAAAATTGTGTGTTTGGTTGGATAATAGGAATAAAAGCTCATGCAAAATGCAAATGTGTATGTGTATGTGTATGTGTGTTTGTGTGTGTGTAAATGAAAACAGAAAAGTCGATGCCACAACTTACTGCAAAAATTGTATATGTGATTTGTTTTAAAAAGTGTTAAAATTTAATAAAAAGTTTTTTTTTTAAAAAAAATTATCCGTTCTTTTCCTGTGAGATTGCAAATTTCTGCAATCTGCCATAAAAATAGTCCTCCGTTTACAAACATCTGTTTAGTGAACCATTCAAAGTTAAAGTGAAAAAAGTAACTGATTGGATTTCACACTCAACAACCGTTGCAGTATTCCCATGGTCACGTGACCAAAATTCAGGTGTTTTAGCAACTGGCTCATATTTACGACGATCGCTGTGTCCCTGGGGCTCAAGCGATCCCCTTTTGTGACCTTCTGACTAGCAAAATCCATAGGGAAGCCAGATTCACTTAACAACCGTTTAATTCACTTAACAACCGCTGGGATGTACTGAACAAGTGCGGCCAGATAAGGTGGCAATGAAAGCATGGCCAAACCCGCTGAATCTTGCATAGTAGTGGAAATTTTGGGCTTGGTTGTGGTGGTAAGCTGAAGACGACCCGTAAATCAGCTTTCATGGAGAATTTATCCAATCAAATATGGATTAGGAGAACAGCTTTAGAAGAATGGAAATTTAGATGGTTCCCACACAGGGGAAAAAAATGATTTGTCCCCCCTTCTTCAAGGCATTTTCCCTGAAACTTCCTTCTTGCCTTGTCAGGCCAAGATTTGAGACCTAATGAACTTTATTTTCCACATTAAAATAGAATAGAATTCTTTATTGGCCAAGGGTGATTGGGACACACAAGGAACTTTGTCTTCGATGCAAGAAGCTCTCCGTGTACATAAAAAACACATTCATCAAGAATCATGAGATACAACACTTAGCGATTGTGTTGGAAGAAATATCCTTCTGGGTTTAGTTCCAAGTGGGGAAAAAGACACTGGAAACATGGAGGCTGTTTGGAAAGATGGTTTAATGGTGGGCAGGACCACATGGCTTGGAGCTCCAAAGTGAAAAGGACGATCCCACGCTTCAAGATGTTGGGTGAAGGAAAAGAAGAAGGAGCAAGATGCTGAGAGACCCTTGGATTTAAGCCCTCTATTGAGATTTGAATTTGAGCTTGAATTGGTTGTCAAACTCCCATGGGGCAACTGTGTAGGCTGCCCTGAGTCCCAGGCTCAGTTGAGCCTTGCTGGATGATGATGTAATGAATGGGCTTTGGGCAATTCCTATAGTTCTACCTGGAGATCTTTGTTATGTAAAATACTCTGGTCCAGGCCTTAAAGGCCCACCATTAACAAAGGTATGGGGGCTGAGTTTCTGCTTCTGAGGTGAGTTTCTGCTTCTGAGTTTCTACTCTTTTTAAGGGAAATATTCTGCCTTTTTAATATTTCCTAGGATCTTTCATTTTTCTAGGAGAGGGGTGGGTGATAACTTCCTACAATAGTCATAGGATACTAAACAAGCAATCAACATAAATCATACTAGAAAACTAAATGAAAGAATATAAATCGTAAAGATAGAGGCAACTAGGATATAGTCAGAAGTAGGAAGAGATCGGTAATAAGGAAGGATGAGAAGAATAAGGAGGTGGAGAGGATTGGTAGTTTTAAATTTCTGGGCACTTCTATCATGGACTGTGAATGCTAGCATGCTTGTGAAGAAGGCACAGAAGAGGCTGTACTTTCTGAGAATGCTCAGGAAGATAAATCTATCTCAGCATCTACTTCTGCAGCACCAATTGAGAGTCTCCTGACATACGGCATCCATGCATGGTATGGGAGCACCCAAAAAAGACTACAGAGAATCATTAAAATGGCCCAGAATATCATCAGGCTCCAGCTACCAGCCCTGGATGACCTCGTCGCTTCTCGCCATTTGAGGAAGATGCACAACATTCTCAGAGACTCTACCCATCCTGCTCACAATCTTTGTGAAGCTGTTGCCTTCTGGCAGAAGATACACAACCATTAAAACTCGGACCACACGTTTTCTGAACAGTTTTTTAATCCCAGAGCTATAATTGCACTTCGCAATGAACTTAAAGACCATCATCAGCGAACTATTGGACAGTATTATTTGGTCTGTTGTGTGGATGCTTGCGTGTTTTTAGGGGGTGGGGAATTTTGGCGGGTAGGGGTAAGTTGGGGGATTGTTGTGTGTGTATGTGTGTGTTGGGTCTGGTCTCTTGAGTGTTATGTGAATTTCGTTGTATGTGTATACTGTGTATATACGTACAATGACAATAAAGTATTATTTATTTATTTAATAATAGTTAATAATCTGTCCAGCTACGCTTTTCCCCAATGGACGAACTACAGACCTGATCTGATCGTAGCGAAATGTATAAAAAAGATATTCATTCTGCAAGGAAAAAAAAAACGAAGCTGAATTGCTGACTTCAATTTAGCAGGGACCAAATGCAATCTCCCCTTTGACATCTCTGCTAATAGAAGAGCTAAATATAGATCAGGAGCCATTTTGTTGAGGGGGAGGGAAGAAGTCCTCTCTTCAGGGACAGCCCACTAAACGGGCAGGGGAAGGAGGCAGGGGAAGATAAACGCGGAAGGGACTTCATTGTTTTCTATCTCTGAACGAAGAGAAAATTCAATGCGCTCTTCGGAGACGTTTCTCTCTAGAGTAATATGAGAGGCCCTTGTGAAAATATTCTTTTCCCATCATATGACCTACTAGCTCGATACCCGTGCTTCGCTATGAAACTATGTGGTCGGGTTCTATTCTAGTATTATTCTATTCTATTCTGATTTCTCATCCTATCCTATCCTATCCTATCCTATCCTATCCTATCCTCTATTCAATTCAATTCAATTCTATTCTATTCCATTCCATTCTATTCCTTTTTTCAATTTCTATTCTGTTCTGTTCTATTCTATATTTCTATTTCTATTCTATTCCTTCCTTATTCTATTCTATTCTATTCTATTCTATTCTATTCTATTCCTTTTTTCAATTTCTATTCTGTTCTGTTCTATTCTATATTTCTATTTCTATTCTATTCCTTCCTTATTCTATTCTATTCTATTCTATTCTATTCTATTCTATTCTATTCTATTCCATTCCATTCCTTATTTCAATTTCTATTCTATTCTATTCTATTCTTTCTATTCTATTCTCTATTCTATTCCTACTCTACTCTACATTCTATTCTATTCTATATTTCTATTTCTATTCTATTCCTTCCTTATTCTATTTTATTCCTATTTCTATTTTTATTTCTATTCTATTCCACAATACTTTCTAAACAGTTTGCTCAAGAGTACCAAGTCTGGCACCTAATTTAATGATCATCGTCCAGGCCGCAATCTTTTGTTAAAACGTTACCTTTGAATAAGTTAATCTTTTAGCATGAACTCTTCTTATATTGCATTGGAGCTTAAAGTTGACGCCACTGCTGTGGTACTGTGGCTTAGAAATATTATGGTGCGCCACTCGCCTATTTTTCATTCAGAAAAGATGAAAACTTAATGGAATGTTGCAAAGTGATGATGGAGACCCCTGGGACTGTCCGTCAGCATGAGAAACCTTCCACAAATTGATCAGAACAAGAGCAAAATTGGTGTCAGGGGACATAACTTTGTCAGTAAAAGAGAGATTGAGCTAAAAAGTGGGCCTCATTAGGAAAATTGCTGGGGAAGGGAGAAAGAGAGAAAAGAGAAAGAAAGAGAGAGAGTGAAAGAGGAGAGAAAGGAAAGAGAGAAAGGAGAGAGAAAGAAAGGGGGGAGAGGGAGAAAGAGTGAGAGAAAAAGAAAGAAGAGAAATAGAAAAGAGAGAAGAGTGGGAGAAAGAGAGAAAGAAATAGAGAAAGAGAAGGGAGAGAAAGAGAAAGCGACAAGAAAAAGAAGGAGAGAATGAAAGAGAGGGGAGAAAGGAAAGAAAGAGAGAAAGAAAGGAGATAGAAAAGGGGAAAGAAAAAGAGAGGGGGGGAGAGGAGGGAGAAAGAGTGAGAGAAAAGGAGAAAAGGAGAAGGAGAAAGAGAAAAAGAGAGAAATAGAGAAAGGGGAGAAAGAGAGCGGGAGAGAGGGGAGAAGAGAAAGACAGAAAGAGAGAAAGAAAGGAGAAAGAGAGAGCGGGTTAAAGAGAAAGAGAGAGAGAGAGAAAAAGAAAGGGGGGGGGAGAGGAGAAGGAGAAAGAGTGAGAGAAAAAGTGAGAAGAAGAAAGAAAATGAGAAAGGAAGAGAGGGAGAAAGAGAGAAAAAAGAGAGAGAAATAGAGGGAGGGAAGGGAGGGAGATAGAGAGAAAAAGAGAGAGAGAGAGAGAGAGAGAAAGAGAAGGGGAAAATGCAAATGGTCCTCAAGTTACAACTGTCTGTGACTGAACGTTCCACATTGAAGGAAACTTAACGAAGCGAATAGAAAAATAAGGTGATTAAAAAGATCGCAATGGAGGGGGGGGGGAAAAGGGAGGAAACAAGACATATGGAAGTCAAGTGATCGGAATCACAACCACCACATGCCCCAGATCAGAGGCCCCCCCCACGAGCGAGAACGTCATCGGGGCTCGCAAGAAGTCCACACCACAACGTGGCTTGTTCTCGGGGCTTCAAAGCTGAAGCACATGATCCCGAGACCGGCATGACCGAGATGATTTCCCAGGCGAGGCGATTTCGTGCGCCGGAATGTCCGTTCTTCTCTGCTCAAAGATGCTGGGAGAGAAAACGAGGGCAGCCGTCACTACTAAGTGCTAGGAACACGGGCATCGGCATGTCTGGTTTGATGAGAAGAAGGATGAGGGGTGAGAGTTCCAATAATCTCAGGGGCTGCCACGAAGAAGAGGAGCCAGCCTCTTCCCCAGAGCAACAGAAAATGCAAGACTACGAACTAGGCCGCCTTCGGTCCGATCTAAGTATAGTATATAAAATCATACATTAAAATGTCCTACCTGTCAATGAATACTTCAGCTTCAACCATAACAATACAAGAGCACACAATAGATACAAGCTCAAGGTTAATCGCACCAAACTTGATTGCAGGAAATACGACTTCAGCAACAGAGTGGTCAATGTCTGGAATACTCTACCTGACTCTGTGGTTTCTTCCCCAAACCCCAAAAACTTTAACCTTAGACTATCTACTATTGACCTCGCCCCTTTCCTAAGAGGTCTATAGGGGACGCGCATAAGCGCACCAACGTACCAACCGCCCCTGTCCTAATGTTTATTTTTTATTTTTCTTATATGTATCCATATATTCATAACTATGTTTTACTTATACCTATTATCTTGTAAGCAATTGACAAATTAACAACAATAACAACAACAACAACAACAACAATAATAATAATAATAATAATAATAATAATAATAATAGAAGCGACGGATGGAAACTCATCAAGGAGAGAAGCAACCTGGAACTAAGGAGGAATTTCTTGGCAGGAAGGACAATTAATCAGTGGAATGACTTCCCTCCAGAAGTGGATGTGCTCCATCACTGGAGGTTTTTAAGAATAAGAACAACTTCTGGAACCAAGCCATTCACGAATTAATTAATTAATCAAAATAGAGCTGAAAGGGCCCTTGGAGGTCTTCTAGTCCAACCCCCTGCTCAAGCAGGAGACCCTATTCCCATGATGGTGAACCTATGGCACGTGTACCACAGGTGGCACGCAGAGCCATTTGTGTGGGCACATGAGACCCAGCCAAACTTACCTGCACTGCGCATGCGTGCACTTCCCAGCTGATTTTTGGCTCGTTTGAGGCAGTTTTTGCCCTCCCAGAGGCTCAAAGGAAGCTTCCGCCGCCTCAGGAAGCTGAAAAACGGAAATACCGGAAGTGCCGAAACGGGCCCGTTTTTCGGCCTCCAAAGGCTGCAGAGGCTTCCCTCGAGACCCCAGGAAGGCGAAAATAGCCTCCGCTGGGCTCTAGAAGCCCTCCGGAGGCTGAAAATGGGCACTTCCTGTAGGCCCGTTTTCAGCCTTCGGAGGCTACAGAGGCTTCACTCGAACCTCCGGGAGGGAGAAAAAGGCCTCAAACGGGCCGAAAAATCGGCTGGGAGGCACGTGCATGCACAGAGCAGTGCAGGTAAGGGGGTGGGGGTGTTGCGCGGGAAGGGCGGGACGCATTGCATTGTGGGTGCTGGCACACACACGCTTTTGGCACACCACAACAAAAAGGTGCGCCATCACTGCCCTATACCATTTCAGACAAATGGTTATCCAATCTCTTCTTTAAAACCTCCAGTGATGGAGCACCCACAACCCACAGCTTCTCCCCTTGATTGGTTTCCATCTATTGTTTCTTGTCCTGGCCCTCAGATGCTTTGGAGAATAGCTTGACTTCCTCTTCTTTAGGACAGCCCCTGAGATATTGGAAGACTTCTATCATATCTCTTCTAGTCCTTCTTTTTGTTAAACTAGACATATCCAACTCCTGCAACTGTTCTTCGTATGTTTTAGCCTCCAGTCCCCTAATCCTCTTGGTTGCTCTTCTCTGCACTCTTTCCAGAGTCTCAACATCTTTTTAACATCATGGTGACCAAAACTGATGCAGTATTCCAAGTGTGTGGCCTTACCAAGGCATTATAAAGTGGAGGATTGCACTGGCTTTTTTTGGCAGCTGCAACATCTGGGGCCAGATGGTGTTTAGGATTTAACTAAACACCTGACCTCATCTTAATGCACAAAATTGTCTGCTACAATGTCCTACCTGTCAATGACTACTTCAGCTTCAACCGCAACAACACACAGGCAAACAATAGGTACAAACTCAAAGTAAATTGCTCCAAACTCGATTGCAGGAAATACGACTTCAGCAACAGAGTGGTCAGTGCCTGGAACTCACTACCTGGCTCTGTTGTTACATCCTCAAACCCCCAAAACTTTAACCTTAAACTGTCTACCGTGGACCTCACTTCATTCCTAAGAGGTCTGTAAGGGGCCGTGCATAAGCGCACCAGATTTCTTAACAACTGGTTCTGTGGGTGTGGCCTAATTCATGGCTGTGGCTTAGTGGTCACGTGACTGGTTAGGCATGGCTTGTGTGTAAATATAGTAAATATTTATGTAAATATTGATTTTTTTTTATTAAAAAAAGAGCAAAATCAGGCAAAGCAGGCAGGCAGATTGAGTTGCTCACAGAATCACAGATTCATTCAGAGATCTACCTTTCTGCAATCTGTTGCCTGAGTCTGCACTGAAAAATAGAAGCTAGGAAGGTTCAGCTCTGCTTTTAGATTAGCTAGAAAGCAAGAAATCCAAGCAGGTTTCCTGCTTTCTCGCTAATCTAAATCTCCCGGCACAGCTGATAAGTCGGAACAGCCGACGGTCGGGGAAAAAAAAAGGAAAAATAGCAACTTACCAAAGGCAGGCAAGTTGGATGGTACGCATGCCAAGTAAGGAGTGAGTGGGCAGGGCGGGGTAGGGCCAGCCAGTGGAGTGATTTGCCGGTTCTCCACACTGCACAGATTCGTAACAACTGGTTCTATAGAACCAGCCCAACCAGGTAGAATCCCACTCCAGTGCCTATCGTCCCTGTCCTACCCTTCCCACATTATCCATTTATTCGTACTCATTTATTATGAATATACTTATACCTGTTTATACTTATATGTTTATATGTTATGTTCATACTTATGCTTGTTTTCTCAGACATGCATGACTAAATAAATAAATAAATAGTTTTTGAAATGTTTTCCTTCATTATCCAAAACGCCTCTCAGGAAGTCTTACTGAACTTCGAGCAATAATTGGTAAGTCCCTTCCTTCAGTATGCTCGTAGCTTTGATCGGTTGCTGAATGAATGGTCATAACTCGAGGACTACCCGAATTATAACAACGGTGTCCCATCCCCCCCCCACCGCCCCCGAATGATACTGTTGGTGTCATTCCGACAATCTACCCTCGATCTTTTTTTGCCTTCCTACTAGGAATCCTTTGGCAGGTTTTTGAATATATAATGTAGTTTAGCAACACACACACACAGAGCAATCTTTAAGTCAATTAAGTGATTTGTTGTGACAGGGAATGAGTTTATGGGTGATTATGCAAAAAGGGGGAGGTGGGAATTAAGTGTTCTTCTCAATTCAAAATACTCCCAATCAGTTGCATAAGTGTTCCCAGGCAGAACAGTAGGAATGTTGAGGCCAAAGCATGTCAAAAATTGCACATACACACACACACACAAAACAGGCTGAGCCAAACTCCAAAAATCAGTTTTACTGGTGGAGGAATTAATTTTTTAAAAAAAATATACAATTCCTTCCTCACAGCCCAGAAGTCAAATCTATATATATACTGTATATAAAAGCAAAAATACCCCTCATGCATCATCACAAAATCTCCAGAACCGTAAAGCCTACAAACTTGAAATTTGGCACGTAGGTTCCTCTTGGCTTCTAGGTGCTCACTAAGAAAGGGTTTTTCAAAATGACCATCAGAGCATTTAGAGTATTTCTTATATTATTATTATTATTAACACGCTCTGATGCTAAGGAGTTCTACTCCCCCTCCCCACCTGGAAAGAAATCTCTTCCAAAGGCAAAACACAAGCAGAGGAGAGGAGTTTCAGTTTCACAGCACCAAGCAGCTTTAGTACAGAACAGTTGAACTAAGCCACGCCCAGGCTCCTTGCTGTCTCCTTGCTCATACAGCAAATACTGCTTCAGTTTCCAAACAGCCCTTAACTCTCTCACACGCTGAGAGGACGCTAGCCAGATGAATATTGATGGATGCTGGTAGGCAGAGGCAGAATTCTCCCCCTTTATTTTCCTCCCCAAAATCTAAGCCCAACCATCTAGTTTCATAGCGAAACTATCAAGCAAGTGTATTATACTTTAAAAGCAATGTTGAGTCCAAAATTTCCCTGGCGAAGCGAGACCGTTGTTAAGTGAATCTGGCTTGTCCCCTTTTATAATCTTGGTTGCCGCAATTGTTCATAACACTGCCGTTAAGCGAATCCGGCTCCCCCATGGCCACTGCTTATCAGAGGGTTCGCAAAAAGGGGATCACGTGACCATGGGATGCTGCGACCGTCATACATGTGAGTCAATTTTGATCACGTGACTGTGGGGACGGACATAAGTGTGAAAACCGGTCACTTGTTTCAGTGTTATTGTAGTTTGCAAAAGGTCCACTAAATGATTGGTTGTAAGTTGAGGACTACCTATAAGGGAAAGGAGTGTGTGATGTGCTTTCGCGCTTGCAAAATTCAATTAATGCAACCTTACACAACAGGAAGTCCTTGACTTACAACAATTCACTTAGTGGCTGTTCGAAGTTACAACGGCAAGTGAAAAAAAGTGACCGACGATAGTTTTTCACACTTAACAACCATTGCCGCATCCCCCACGGTCACGAGATTGACATCCGGATGCTTGACCACCGACTCACATTTATGACGGTGGCAGTGTCCCAGGAGTCACGTGATTTCCTTTTGAGACCTTCTGACAAGCAAAGTCAATGGGGGAAGCCAGATTCACTTAACAACGGCGATGATTCGCTTAACAAGTGTGGCCAGAAAGCTCGTCAAATGCGGGCAAAACTGCCTTGACAGATTTAGCAACTGTTCTGACCCAAACCTTGTTCCAAGTAAACAAATGCCAGAGATAAAAGGAAAAAAAACCTTTTAATGCTTCTCTGCGAATTCCGTTCCTTCCCGGTTCAAAGGCTGTTTCAAACTAATTGCCTCCGATAAGAAGGAGCCTTGCCAAGGTGGTGCAAGGCTGCCAAGAACACTAGATAAAGTTACTAAGAAATATTTCAAGCACAAAGAGTCTCCAAACACCAACTAAGTGAGTCTGAACATTCACAAGGCTGGAGTGCAAAAACTTCTTTGCTTCCTGCAAAGAACTCCGGTTTCTCAGCTGGCTTTGATCTCTGAAGGGAGGGGTCATTACCTCGCAGCCTTACTCCTGAGTCGCCCGTGCTGCTGCAGCTGCTCTTTCCTTCGAGCAGCCCTGTGCGCATGCGCACTTGGCACAGGCTCCTCAGGGGCCTCTTCATCACTGCTGCCAGTCTTGACAATCTCCGAAGGCAGCACTCCACTCCCTGATGGTCCTGGCCCCATCCCTACATCACACGCAGGCCCCTCATCTGAGTCCTCGCTCTCCGAGACCTCAGCCATCCGCACCTGCTGCCGGCAAACCACAACAGCAACGTACATTTTGGGCTCAACTGTGGTCATAAGTTGAGGATTATTTGTAAAAGTAGCATTAATACTTGTGTCTCTGGAGAATAGAATAGAACAGAATAGAATGCAATGGAACGGAATGCAATGCAATGGAATAACAGAGTTGGAAGGGACCTTGGAGGACTTCTAGTCCAACCCACTGTTTAAGCAGGAAACCTTACACCACTTCTCCATCATCCAAGCCATGGTTGTCCCAAAAGTGCTTTTTTCAAGAGGTAACTGGACTTTCTTGTTTTTTCTTGTGAGGACGTTTCGCTTCTCATCCAAGAAGTTTCTTCAGTTCTGGCCGAATGGTGGAGGATGGAAGGATTTATATTCCTTGAAGTCATCTGGTCATTAGTACTTTCTCTCTTGAGAATTGTTGAGGTCACTTGGAGGCCAAGAAGGCTCCACAACACCGAAGACGCCGACAAACCTCCAAGTGGCCTCAATGACTCTCTGAATAGGATGCAAGCGACCAGCTGTCTGCAAGGAGTATCAATCCTTCCATCCCGGCACCATCCAGTCAGAGCTGAAGAAGCAAAACGTATTCAAAGAAAAACCAAGGAAGTCCATTTGTCTCTTGAAATAAAGCACCTTTGGATTAATACCCTGTTTCCTTGAAAATATGACCTACCCTGAAAGTAAGTCCTAGCTTGATTTTTACAGGTGCGTCCAATATAAGTTCTACTCCCAAAATAAGCCCTAATTAAGATTTTGTCCACTCCAAAGTGGAGGGTAAAAATTAAGCTAGGGTAGGGATGGGGGGGGGGCGTGAAGCTGCCTTACTTCTTATCTTTGGATAGTTGTAGCCAGGCCTCGCACCCTCTGACTCCTGCCTCTCCAGCTCATTTCTTCTGCAGCCTGCAAGACTTTCCTGAAGGCCTCTGTAGCTGATAACAAAGCTCTGGATCGATCCGGGAAAGCATTGCCGGCTGCAGAAGAAATTGTTCCTGCAGGCCTCTGACAGCGAAAAGGAGGCGCGGGGGCAACGCGCACAAGTGAGATTAGTCAGTGGAGGACACCCACCCCGAAAATAAGACCTGGCGCCCTTTTTTTGGTGGCAAAAATAAAAATAAAAATAAGACAGGGTCTTATTTTCGGGGAAACGCGTGATTAGTGGTTTTGACAAATGGGGTTATGGCTTTTTTAGATCTGTTCCTTGGACAAATGTCTCCTCCCTTCCTCCCCTCCCCTCAATGGGGTCCACAGAGCAGGTGCCTTTTAACGTCGCCGGGTGCCGTCCTTTGGCGCATTAAAGAGCGAGGCTGTTCAGCTGAATAATGGATGAAGGCGGGAACTCCCTTTGGCTCCTGAAATATTTATGCCCTTAAGCGAGGCCGAGAAAGGAAGGGATGGATGGCTTCGCCAGAGGAGGAGGAGTTGTGCAAATACGATTGTGCGTTTGTGTCTCTTGCATGTGGAGGAAGACAATCAACAGAGGAGAGCCACAGACCAAGACATGAGTAAATCTAACCTCTGGCAGGGAGCAAGCAAACAGAATCACTTTGTCACTATGGGTAGGTCTCTGACTTACGACGGCAAATTGAGTCTAAAGTTTCTGTTGTTAAGACGAGACAGGGGCTCAGTGGGCTTTGCCTCACTTTACGCCCTTTCTTGCCACTGTTGTTAAGTGAACCGCTGCAGTTTTTAAGTTAGCACCGTTGTACAGGCAGTCCTCGACTTACAACAGTTCGCTTAGTGACTGTCCGAAGTTGCAACGGCACTGAAAAAAAGGGACCTATGAGCATTTTTCACACTTACGACCATTGCAGCATTCCCTATAGTCACGTGATTTATATTCAGATGCTTGACAAGTGACTCGTATTTATGACGGTTGCAGTGCCCCAGGGTCACATGATACCCTTTCGCGACCTTCCAACAAGCAAAGCCAATGGGGAAATCTGATTCACTTAACAACCATATTACTAATTTAATGACTGCAGTGATTCACTTAACAACTGGGGCAGGAAAAGTCATAAAATGGGGCAAAACTCACTTAACAAATCTCTCACTTAGCGACATACATTTTGGGCTCAATTGTGGTCATAAGCTGAGGACTACCTCTATAGCCTCTGTCAGGAGCAAGCAGTCCTCAACTTAGGACCACAAATTCTGTTCTTAAGCAGAATGGGTTCAGTGAGTTTTGCCCCATTTTACGCCCTTTCTTGCCACCGTTGTTAAGGGAACCATTGCAGTTGTTAAGTTACACACTGTTGTACTTCAAATGGTCACTAAACAAGCGGAGTGTCAAAGGGACAACAGGGTGAATCCATTGTATATGGAACCAATATTATACAGGTAGTCTTCGACTTACGACCTCAATGGAGCTCAAAATGTCCTTTGCTAAGTGAGACATTTGTTACGCCATTTTTTTTGGGCCCCAGTTGTTAAGTGAATCACTGCAGCTGTTAAATGAGTAACCCGGTTGTTAAGTGAATCTGGCTTCCCCGTTGACTCTGCTTGTTGGAAGGTCACAACAAAGGGGATCACGTGATCCCAGGGGTTCTGTGACCGTCGTCAATACGAATCCGTTGCCAAGCAGGCGAATTTTGATCACGTGATCACGGGGAAATGCTGCAACGGTCGTTAAGTATGAAAAACGGTCATAAACCGTGTCATAAAATGAAGTCCATTTTGAAAGGGTATCTTCGAAGGGTCACTAAATGAACGGTTGTAAATCGAGGACTCCATGAAAACAGGGCGAGCCAGGTATGTCTGGAGAAAAATGGCTGCAGAGTGGCTGCAGGGATGGGATTCTATCGGTTCAGACTGATTTGAGCGATCCGGATGTTAAGTTTCCATCTGGTTCGCCAAACCGGTATTTGAATTGACCGGCTGGCCCCACCCATCCCTCCCCTCCCAGGAGTCTCCACGCGATGCAGATGAGTGGGGGGTCCACGCGGAGGCATTAGGAGAGAGAAAAACGGAAGTCTGGAAATGGGCCTGTTTCCAGCTTCCGGAGGGCCTCCAGAGCCCAGGAGAGGCTGTTTTCACCCTCCCAGAGGCCCGAGGGAAGCCTCCGGATTCTGGGGAAGGCGAAAAATGGCCGTCCCGGAAGTTTTGGTAGGCCACGCCCACCATGGCCACACCCACCCAGCAACAGGGCAGCAAACCGGTTGCTGGGTAGCTGCCATCCTGCCATGACGTCATCCCTTAACGTTCTGGGTTAGTTAACGGCTCAGTGATGTCACTGCAGGGCGGGGCTTATCGGGTGAACGTCACAGCACATGCTCAGATGCTGCCTTGATTTATTTATTTATTTATTTGTCAATTGCTTACAAGATAATAGGTATAAGTAAAAACATAGTTATGGATACATGTAAGAAAAATAATATATATATATAAGAAACAATGCACGCCCCCTTACTTTCTGCCTGCTTGCCAGCCAAAGGAAAAAGCCCAGTCAGCAGAGCTGGCTAAGTTTTGTTCTGGGAATTGCCAATTGTCAATCCAGAAGAAATTAAAAAAACAACTCACTGCAAATCTTCTGGGTCTTTTTGGGAAGAAATAATGAATGAATTCTGGAAATCCAATGATCAACATTGTTCTGGAAATTAAATCAATCTCGTTGGCCCAGAGGTTCAGACGCTTGACAACTGACTCACACTTACGACGGTGGCAGTGTCCCGGGGTCATGTGAAAACAAAGCATGCTAAACCACATATATATGAATTTAAAAAAATTTATCTTAATCAAAGTTAGTTGCTTGTATCTATGAAGGAGAATGTTTGTAGCTCAGAGGGGAACTGTGGGGTCCTTGGTACTCTCTGAGCTTGTTTGTTTTCTTAAAGACCTTTCATTACCCAACTAAGTAACATAATCAGTGCTAGAAGGGAGTGCAGATTGAGGAAAAGAGGAGGAGGAGGAGGAGGGGAGGAGGAGGAGGTGGAGGACTGGGCTCCTTGGTGCTCTCTGACCTCGGTTGCTTTCTTGCAGATGTGTCATAACCAAATTAGGTAACATGATCAGAGCTACTCTTACCTTCTCATGCTAATACAGACTCTGGATTTCTCCCGCACTTAGCTAAGCAAATTTTAGGAATCCAACCTCTGCTTGAATCTCATTTTACAGCCTCCCAGCCCAGCAAAAATACCTAATTTCTCCTTTCTTTTCTTTTCTTTTCTTTTTTTTGCTCTGATCCAGCTCTGGTTTCCTTTTCAGAAAGAATATTCCATTTTTCAAGCCATGTCAAGAACCAGCCATTCAAAAACCCAAAGCTGGCCATCTGGCACAACCAGCCTTCCAAGCTCTGTCTGCAAAGGTCAGTATAAACTCTTGACTACGCACGCAGAGAGATCTTTGATTCATAGTTTGGTCGTTGGCCAGTGTTTTCTCATCTGGGCTACGGAGAACGTCATGTTTTGGCCCTGGGAGGGTTTTGTATCACAAGCCAGTCCCCTGGCAAGGCCTGCAAGATGGAAGGAATTCAAGAGCCATTGGTGACTTCACTGTCTGGGGTGTTTTCTGCAGATGAGGTGATAGAGTAGATTAACATCTGGAAAATCAAGATAGGCGGGCCCACCGTCAGGAACGGGGAAAAGCTACAGCAAGTTTCCAACAAATACAACTGCAAAGGAGGTGTTACTTATTGGCTGGAAGGGACACGTCATGGGAGAAATCCACCGGCAGGGGTGGGGAGAGGGAGGGAGAGCACGGTGTGTTGAAATGGGTGGAAACTCATCAAGGAGAGAAGCAAGTTAGAACCAAGGAGAAACTTCCTCATAGTGAGAACAATTAACCAGTGGAACAACTTGCCACCAGAAGTGTTGTGGGTGCTCCAACACTGGAGGCTTTTAAGAAGACACTGGATAGAGCCGTGATGGCGAACCTATGGCATGCGTGCCACGGGTGGCACGCGGAGCCATTTATGCCGGCACGCGAGCTGCAGGCAAATTTACCTCACTGTGCATGTGCGCACCTGTGCATGTGCGCTGATTTTCGGCTGGTTTGAGGCCTTTTTCGGCTTCCCAGAGGTTGAGGAAGGCTTCTGCAGATTTCTGCAGGCTTTGCAGGCCGAAAACTAGGCCTGTTTCGTCACTTCCTATTATTCCGAAAATACCAGAAGTGACAAAACAGGCCTATTTTCGGCCTGCAAAGCCTGCAGAAGCCTGCAAAAGCCTTCCTCAAGCATCTGGGAGGCCGAAAAAGGCCTGAAACCGGCCGAAAATCAGTTGTGAGGTGCAGTGCAAATAAGAGGGCAGCGAGGGTGGGTGGGTGGGTATTGTTCTTGCATGCGTAGGCGGTGGGGGGGTGCACATTGCCTTCTGGGTGTTGGCACGCGAGCGCAAGGTTGTAAGCGCGTACACAATTTTTGCCACAGGAGCCCAAAAAGGTTAGCCACCACTGGACTAGGCTATAGGGTGACATGCAGTGTTCCAATATTTAAGGGGCTGCCACAAAGAGGAGAGGGAGTCAAGCTATCCTCCAAAGCACCTGAAGGCTGGACAAGAAGCAAAGGATGGAAACTAATCAAGGAGAGAAACAACCTGGAACTAAGGAGAAATTTCATGACAGAAGAATTTATCAGTGGAACAACGTTCCTTCAGACGTTGTGGGTCTTCCAACACTGGAGGTTTTTAAGAAGAGATTGGACAACGATTTGCCTGAAATGGTACAGGATTTCCTGCCTGAGCACGGGGTTGGACTAGAAGACCTCCAAGGTCCCTTCCAACTCTGTTATTCTGCAATCTGTTTGGAGACAACCATCAAGTATGGAGAAAGCAGAGGTGATTCCTCATCAAAGACACCAATGTTAAATTCCAGAGAGCTAGAACATATTTCGCAAAGAGAGTTTGTTATATAGAGGTCATATGATTCTATTCAAGCAACGGAAGGCGTTCCCAATACAGGTAGTCCTCGACTTACGATGCTTTATTTAGTGACCATTCGAAGTTACAACGGCACTGATATGATGGTTTTTCATATGTTCAACCGTGGCAGCATCTCCATGGTCACGCGATCAAAATTCGGATCGTTGGCAACTGGCATGTACTTATGACAGTTGCTTTCTCCTGGGCTCATGTGTTCCCTTTTGGTGACCTTCTGACAAGCAAAGTCAGCGGGGTGGCCTGATTCACTTAACAACCGTGGGACTAACTTAAGAACGGCAGCAATTTTTATCTAAGACTTTTAACAAGTTTTAAGGATTTTATTCAACACTCACTTAACACCTTTCTCGCTGAACAGCAGAAACGTTGGCCTCAACAATTGCGGTCCTACGTTGAGGACTATCAATCCGAATAGAGCCGGAAGGGACCTTGGAGGTCATCTAGTCCAAACCACTGCCCAAGCAGGAGATCCTATATCATTTCAGACAAGTGACTGTCCAGTCTCTTCTTAAAAACCTCCAGTGATGGAGCATTTACAACTTCTGAAGGCAAGCTGTTCCACTGGTTAATTGTCCTCACTGTTAGGAACAGTGGTGGGATTCAAAATTTTTTAACTACCGGTTCTGAGGGCGTGGCTTTTTGGGCATGGGCATGTGACTGGGTGGGCGTGGCTTTTTTTGCAGCCACTCCCCCCCACTTGTTTTTAGGCCTTCTGGGCCCCAGAAGAGTCTCTGGGGGGGGGGGTGTTTTTGCTCCCATAAGGCTCCTCTGAGGCTCCGAAAGGCAAAAAATGGAGGCAGGGCTGAGCCATTTTTTTGCCTTGCTGGCCCTCAGCAAGGGGAATCCCAGCACAGCTGATCGTATGAACAGCTGATTGTCGGGAGAGAGAAAAAAGAAAGAAATATCTTAGGCGAATGTCAGGCGGCAGGCAGGGTGAGTGAACATCGAGCAGGAGGGAGATCGGCTCTAGGGCATGGCCAGCCAGAACTTACTACTGGTTTGGCGACCCATGCTAAATCCTTGCTACCGGTTCGCCTGATCCGGTGTGAACCGGCTGAATACCACCACTGCACTGGAAGAAATATCCTTCTGGGTTCAGTTCCAAGTGGGGAAGAAGACACTGGAAACATGGAGGCTGTTTGGAAAGATGGTGCCATGCCCCTGGTGGAGACTGACTCAGAGAGAGAGGAGGAACAGCTGACAGGGAGTGGAAGTGTGGCTCTGGAGGTTGTGGAGGAGGCTGGGGAAGGGCAGAGGCCGGCTGGGCGGTCAGAGGAAGAACCAGGCCCATCCCTTCTCCATTCTAGGGCACGTAGGGAAGAGAGGATAAGGGAGGGATGCAGTCTACTCGGGAGGAGAGGGCCTTGATCCTCTTCATGGGCTGCAGGTGTGACAACTGGATAAGAGGAGGGACCTGCGTATGGGCGAATGCTGGAAACAAAGCGTGAAATATCTCTAGTATGTGGTTCCTCTCTGAGTTAGCCCTTGAAGACCCAAGAGAAGAGTGTGCCAAGTACCTGTTAGGGAGGAAAAGCAATTTAAGAGGAAGAAGAAAAATGGAAATCCTGGATAAGATGTGATTTTGTCTATTGCAATATTATCCAGCCACCAAACCAGGTTTAATGTAAATGGATGAAGCTGGCTTCTGACAAGCACAGTCAAAAAGGGGAAGCCAGCAGGGAAGGTTAAACAAATGACCATCGTGTGATGCCTTGCTTAACAACCACACTAATAAAAGGTCATAAAATCCAGTAGGATCTCATGATGTCTCTCTTAGCAGCCCCATCATTTAAACAATGAATTTTCTGGCCTCAACCAGAGTTATAAATTGAAAACTAACTGTACTGCAATATGGACATGTATTTAATCATTTGCGCTCCTAAATTAAAATCAAAAAAGACATCCAGACCATGTGCGATGAAAGCTACCGCAATATGTTAACAAATGTATTAATTTATTTGCTCCTGGATCCAAATTTTAAAAAAAAAAAAGAAGAAGAAAAGAAAGATACTTTCAAACAACGAAAGAGAGCTGTCTTATATTTTTTTGGCCACCAAAAAGTCATCCTGGCAGATTTTCCAGCTCCAAATTAGATCAGTGTCTGGTGATCATTCAAAATAGCTCCGTTTATTATTTCTTGACGGTATTGATTTTGGATACTATCGCAAGAGAGAGACTGAAATTCTATTTTTGTATACAGCTTCTCTACCTGCAGCAAACCCTTTGGCTAATTTTCCTAAGGAGCTTCTAATCTGAGTTGCATTAAAAACACACACACATCCAAAAATGCTTTCTCAGAAATCGTTATTATGTGGGGGTAACATGTGTTTGGCAAAATAACAACAATTTTTTTAAAAAGCTTGGAATTGGGTCCAGGAGTTGACACTGGCAGGTAGTATATAGCCAATAAGTTACATCCATTAATAATTCTTCCTCCAGGTAGGTGGCACCCATATTTCCCTTAAAATAAGACCCTGTCTTATAATTTTTTTGCAACCAAAAAGGGCACCAGGTCTTATTTTGGGGGGATGTCATCCACTGACTAATCTCACAGGCACGCGTCACTCCAGCCATCTTTTTGCTGTCAGAGGCCTTCAGGAAGTTCTTCTTTGGCGACTGGCAAGGCTTTCCTGAAGGCCTCTACAGCCAATAATTGAGGTCTGGATCGATCCAGAGCTTTGTTATCAGCTACAGAGGCCTTCAGGAAAGTGTTGCCGGCTTTGCCAGCTGCAGGAGAAATGGGCTGGCAAAGCAGGTGTTGTAATAATAATAATAATAATAATAATAATAATAATAATAATAATAATAATAATAATAATAATATTTATTTATTTATTTATATACCGCTCCTCTCCCGAAGGACTCGGAGCGGTGCACAGCCATACAATTAAAACATTAAATATATAAAAGTTAAAACTAAATTAAATTAAAGACCCTGGCTGAAAACAATTAAAACCCCTCCCTTAAACCCTAAAATTTGATATAAAAATTAAAATACCCAAATCTAAAATCAGCCCAAGCCGGCCTGGTCAAAGAGCCAGGTTTTCAAGGCACGCCTGAAGGTCCCCAGGTCCGTGGCTGTACGTAACTCCGGAGGCAACCCATTCCAGAGGGCAGACCGCCCCCACAGAGAAGGCCCTATTCCTCGGGGTCACCAGCTGGCACATAGATGCCGACGGGACCCGCAGGAGACCCTCCCTGTGGGAGCGCACCGGACGGTGAGAGGAAAATGGCAGAATGCGGTCTTGTAAATATCCTGGTCCGATGCCATGGAGCTCTTTAAAAATTTAAAAGGGATGTGCGAGGCCTGGCTACAACTGTCCAAATGTAAGTAGTAGGGTAGCTCCATCCTTCCATCCCCACCCTAGCTTAATTTTTACTCGTGTACCAGTTCGGGCATACCGGTAATAAAAAATGCTACCGTTCAGCCGAACCGATAGTAAAAAAAACTGGTTCGGCCGAACCGGTATTTCTATTTTGCTTTTTTTCTTCCCGATGATCAGCTGTTTCTGATGATCAGCTGTTGCTGGCATCCCCTTCACTGTCTTACTGCTTCACCCAGGAGGCTTCTGTGAGGGCCAGGAGGTAAAAAAATGGAGCACATGGGGGGGGGGTGTTTGCTGCCAGTTTCCAAGCCTCCCAATTTTGATCGCGTGACCACGAGGATGCTGTGATAGTCATGTTGCTTTTTTCAGTGCTGTCGCAAATTCGAACAGTCGTTGAATGATGGTTGATTTTAACCATCTGTCCTGGGACTACTTCAGACCGGAGTCACCTTGATTTGCAAAAAGTTCCCAATTCCTTTGCTCTTTTCCCTCCCTCTCCTCCCTCTGAAAGCACTTAAGCACAATATTATCCCCTGGTGTTTGCGGAAAGAAAAGTCTACATTCTGACATTTGCGGTTTGCTGCCATCATATTAACAGTTTGCGGGGTTGAAAAATAACCCTGGCTTAGGATGCAAATATCTTTTCAGCCTTCGCAGGTTATAAGCGCTCTTATGGTGGGATTAGGTTTTAAAAATACGTTTTATTGCTTTCTAAAATAATGGCAGAAAAAGAAAAGAAAAAAAGATACAAAGCCCAAACGTACATAATAATAATAATAATAAAAAACGCTCAGCAAGGAATTAAAAAAATAAGTGAAAACGAACAACAGGAAAAAAAAATACAAATTATAATACATTGTCACAGTCAAATTACAATTCTAGTATAATTATCTAATGCAAACATTTTGCAAGTTTACGCACAAACACACACACATAAGTAATCCTTGAAGTATGACCATAACTGAGGCCAGAATTCAACATAAATCGTGCCGGTCAATAAACGGGACAGCCTTGTGACTGCACCTAATTTTAAGACCGTTTTAAAGCCGGTTGTTAAGTGAAGTTAGCAGTTGTTTAACGAATCTACAGACGGCAGCCGAGGGTGTGTTTTTTTGCCAGAAACCAGAAGTAATTGCAGAAAAATTTCTGCAAAAAAAAAGAATAACCTTAAATTGTGGTCATGTGACCTCAGGATACTCAAATGACTGTAAATGGTAGCCAGTTGCCTAGCAACCCAAATGAGAGCACGTAAATATGGGCAAGGCCTGGTCGTTGGTACTTGGAATCTGGGGTCATAAGTAGCCCCAGGGAAATCCGTCATAATTTCAAACTAAGTGATCAGTCGTAAGTGAAGGACTATCTTTACATATCAGTAGTCCTCAACTTACAGCCATTGGTGTAGTGACTGAAGTTATAACGACGCTGAAAAAAGCGATTTATGGCTATTTCTAACATGACCATTGCAACATCCCCATGGTCACATAATCAAAAATTCGGATGCCGGGCCACTGGTTCATATTTACAACGGTCGCAGAGTTCCGGGGGGTTATGTGATCCCCTTTGGCAAATTTCTAACATGCAAAGTCAATGGGGAAACCGGATTCGCTTAACGACCGGGTTACCCACTTAACAACTGCACCGATTCGTTTAATAACAGTGGCAAGAAAGGTCGTGAAACAGGGCAAAACAAATGTCTCGCTTAGCAAGCATACATTTGGGGCTCAATTGTGGCCATAAGTCAAGGACTAGCTGTATGCCTGCCTGCGAGAGAGAGAGAGAGAGAGTGTGTGTGCGTACGTGTGTATGTATGTGTGTGTGTATGTATATGTATGTATGTATATATATATATATATATATATATACTTTGTATTATATATACGGTTTTTAAGCTGTTGTAACACAAAGTATATACTTATTCCCCTGCCTCTGCTGATAAGGATAGAGCCAAGTGGTGTAGTGGCAATTACAACTGCCTCACATGTAATACTTCCCTGGTTCGAATCCCAGTAAGGGTATGGCTAGCTGAAGAGAACTAACTAGCTCGAAATAGATCTATACTAGTCTCCCTTATTTATTATTTAAAATTATCAGCTTAAAAACCTTACACACATGTAAACAAAAGGCAACGAAACAAATAGCTTTCTGTCAGTATGGTCTCTGGTGATGAGCCGAAAGACAGAAAAGAAAGCAGTATGCTTTCTCCTTTAATTGGGGCTTAATAGGGTGTTGTAACACAAAGTATATACTTATTCCCCTGCCTCTGCTGATAAGGATAGAGCCAGGTGGTGTAGTGGCAATTACAACTGCCTCACATGTAATACTTCCCTGGTTCGAACCCCAGTAAGGGTATGGCTAGCTGAAGAGAGCTAACTAGCTCGAAATAGATCTATCCTAGTCTCCCTTATTTATTATTTAAAATTATCAGTTTAAAAACCTTACACACATGTAAAAGAAAAGACAACGAAACAAATAGCTTTCTGTCGGTATGGTCTCTGGTGATGAGCCGAAAGACAGAAAAGGAAGCAGTATGCTTTCTCCCTTAATTGGGGCTTAACAGGGTGTTGTAACACAAAGTATATATATATATTTTCTTAAATTTTCACGGGTATTTATATGTATGGTATTCAGCTTTGTTCGGGTATTTTCCCACGTCATTATAGTTGTGCTTTTAAAGTTGTAGCAAGATTTTATTTCTAATAAACTGATATAACTATCATGCTTTTTTAACCAACTGAGTTCTGTAAAAAATGAATCTTCTATATCTATATAAAAGCGAAATACCCCTCACGCATCATCAACAAAATCTCCAAAACCATTAAGCCTTCAAACTTGAAATTTATCACCTATGTTCTAGGTGCTCACTAAGAAAGGATTTTTTGAAATGACCATCACAGCATTAGTATTTCCTATATTATCATCATCATCATCATCATCATCATCATCCCGCTCTGATGCCAAGGAGTTCTACTCCCCCTCCCCACCTGGAAACAAATCTCTTCCAAAAGCAAAACACAAGCAGAGGAGAGGAATTTCAGTTTCAGTTTCACAGCACCAAGCAGTTTTAGTACAGAACAGTTGAGCTAAGCCACACCCAGGCTCCTTGCTGTCTCTTTGCTCACACAACAAATACTCTTTCAGTTTCCAAACAGCCCTCAACTCTCTCACACATTGACAGGATGCTAGCCAGATGAATACTGATGGATGCTGAGAGGCAGAATTCCCCCCCCCTTTATTTTCCTCCCCAAAATCCATGTCCGACCACCTAGTTTCATAATGAAGCACAGGTATTGAGCTAGTTAACTGATATAACTCTCATGCTTTTTTAAACCAACTGAGTTCTGTAAAAATGAATCGTATTTCATTATATTTATCCCTACAAAGACTTTGTCTATAAGCAGATCTTCTCATAAGTAGCATGTGTATATTTTATTTATTTATTTGTATCTCACTATTATTATTTTTATAAATAACTCAAGGCAGCAAACATATCCAACACAACTTCCTCCTCCTACTTTGCCCACAACAACCCTGTGAGGTGGATTGGCCTGAAGGAATGTGACTGACCCAAAACCACTCTCTCTCTCTAATCTATTCTTCAATCCACTCGGTAAAATGGGCCATATATTTATCTTACAAATGTTGCAATATCACTCTTTTAGCTATAGTAACAGTAGGGAGATTCCCTTTACGTCTGAGGGTGGAATTAAATATTTGGCTTCAATATCAGTGGAACTAAAACTTGGCCTCAAGAAGAACGGAAGTAAATCAGCTGAGGATTAATAATCATATTTGGTCAGCTTGAACCCACAATGTATAAGGAAAAAACATCCTTTGGTCTAAATTAACAATAGGCTGTTGTTCCTACAAAAAGACTATAAGTCCAATTTTACTACTTGAAAATCAAAGTCCTTCCTTCCTTCCCTCCCTCCTTCCTTCTTTAGCTCTCCTTCTTTCCTCCCTCCCTCCTTCCCTCTCTGTTTTCCTTTCTTTCTTTCCTCTCCTTCCTCTCTTCCTTCCTGTTTTCCTTCCTTATATCTACTTCCTCCCTCCCTTTCTTCCTTTCCTTCCTTCCTCCCTCCTTCCTTCCCTTTTCCTTCCTTCCCTCTCCTCCCTCCTTCCCGCCCGGTTTTCCTTCCTTATATCTCCTTTCCTTCCTTCCTTCTCTTTCTCCCTCCCTCCCTTCTGCCCTCCCTCTCCTTCCTTCCTTCCTTCCTTCCTTCCTTCCTTTCCTTCCTTCCTTCCTTCCCCGTCACACAATTCACTGAATAACTGCAGCGATTCACTTAACCATTGTGGCCGAAAAGGTCATAAAATGAGGCAAAATTCATTTAACAACTGCCTTGCTTAGCAAAGGAAATTTGGGGTTCAGTTGAAACCTTCCCTGCACCTGGAATATGGGGCAGGGTTTTAGAAAAAGGCATTTTTGCACTTCGGCTAAGAAAACTTCAAGTTCAGACTGAATTAAAACAGACTTCATTTTTTTAGCCTGGAAGCAGGGTGGGGGGGGAGTTTTAAAACTCTATTTTTAGAGAGAAACAATAGTAAAGTAAAAGGAAATTCGAAGCTACTTAATCTTAAATGACCTTGAACATATTTTTCGTGATCTTGAAAGTCGCTTCAGTCAAGGAACAAAACTACGGGCAGCCCAATGGTAACTTAGCAACTACTATGTTTTTGCTGAATTTTTCTCTGAGAGGGTTTTTTTCCCATTTTTGGTGGGGGAGAAACATGGAACGCCACTGCTGGCCAAAATAAATAGCATGGGGGTGGACAGAATTCTTCCCAACAGCATTTTATTTATTTATTTACTTTTTAAAAAAAATATAACTCTGTACACATGAGGAAAAAACAAAGCAAGTTTTTAAAAGACTTCTTCAGAGATTTGTTTAATTAAATTTGTTTGAGGAGAGTAAATTACTTTTTCCCTCCACTTCCCACCCTCCTGGATGGGACAAAAAGGTTTTGGTCCAAATAATTATGGTGCATAAAAAAATCTAAAATAATGCTACAGGGAAGGTTCAGAAAAAGGTCTGCAGGCTGAACAAGTGTTTATTTTTTCAAGTAAGTGTCTCCGTTATACCTATGAAGATATGGTAATGAAAGGCTCCATAATTTCCATATCTTGTATATTCTCGGTCTTCGTTTAATAACAGTTCAAAGTTACAATGACACTGAAAAAAAGTGACCGATGACTGTTTTTCACACTTGCGACCATTGCAGGATCCCTGTGGTCACATAATCAATATTCAGAGGCTTGGCAACTGATTCATATTTATGATGGTTGCATAAATTACATTGTAAGTGGCAGGGGCAATGCAGAAAATCATTGCTATTCCAAGATTTTTAGTGACAGATTGATTTCTGTTTCATATTAAGAAAAGTCAAAAGGTTCAGAACAATTAATCAGGGGAACAACTTGCCTCCATAAATTGTGGGTGCTCAAGGAGGTTTTTAAAAAGAGATAGGACAACCATTTGTCTGAAATGGTATAGGGCAGGGTTGGGATTCTACCCGTTGGCACCTATTCGCTAGAACCGGTTGTTAACATTCTAAGCAATTCAGAGAACCAATTGTTAGAAGAAATCACTGGCCTAATCCTGTAAGGAAGGCAGGAAGAAAACATTCTGGTGTTGCTTACAGAAACTGCCTCTCCGTTAACCCTTATTACATTCTTGGCAGGACTAGACTTCCTGTCTCAGGAACTTCTCTGGAGTTTTTTTCCCCCTCCTTTGCTGGTACTTTGCTTGTGTGGAGTGACCAGTCAAAGTTACAATGGCACTAAAAAAAGTGACTTAGGATCATTTTTCACACTTACGACTGTTGCAGCATCCCCAATGTCATGAGAGGCCAGGCGTGGAGATTTGTGCCTCGATGTGAGTGATATTGAGTTGGCCACGCCCAGCCAATAACATGACCACCAAGCCATGTCCACCACCTAAGCCACGCCCATAGAACCGGTTGTTAAAAATTTGAATCCCACCCCTGGTATAGGGTTTCCTGCTTGAGCAAGGCGGGTTGGACTAGAAGACCTCCAAGATCCCTTCCAACTCTGTTATTCTGTAATTCAGCCATCTGCCATGAGCCAATCAGGATAGTATAGTCAATGAACTATGTCTTGTTTTATACACCTTGAAACTGCTATATGTTATGCCTGGCTTAAAGGGGAAATACTACAGGATCCTGAAAAAGCTAATTAATGGCCCTTAACTCTGCATAATTACTCAGTCGGGAACCAAAGACACAATGGAGTCAGCATCATAGGACATGGCAGAATTAAAAGCTCATTGACGTACTCTTAAACCAAGATTAGATGCGAGATTTAAGCCATGGTTTGTTGACTAAGCTCCAAGTGACTACATTCATATAACCATAGTTTCCAATCAATCGCATGCAATTTCAAAACCCAATAGCTCCTCTTTTTTTGCTAAAACTGAAATCTCCAAACTTGGCAACTTTAAGACTTGTGGACTTCGACTCCCAGAATTCCTCAACCAGCCATGCAGTGGTAGTTATGGCTAAGCTAAGGGATTCTGGGAGTTGAAGTCCCGAAGTCTTAAAGTTGCCAATTGTGGAGAGCCCTGTGCTACCGGTAAGAACATGTCCCATGATGAAGCCATGAGAGATCCTCAACCATAAATGATGGCCATTATAGCTCGTTCAACAAACTGCAGTTAGAACAAGTCCTCATTTAGCATTGTTGAGCTCATATCTGAGCAAAATCTGGAGGTCACATTCCACATCATCCCAGAACCAAATTGAAATGGAGGGAAGAATATCCTGGACACACCAACCTTCTTCTCTCCAATTGGATGGCCGTCTTCCAAAATTCCTGGAAGTCAAATCCAGAGACCTTCAAGCCATCCCTAGAAATTCTCTCAGTTGAAACTCCAGCACATTCGGAAAGCGAGTGACTCATGTTCCTGTGATGTGTGCAATTCACCAGACTTGTTTATTTATCTGTAATTTAGATTTAGAAGGCTGCCTCCATTCCACACTGAGGCTGTAGATCAGTGGTGGGCTGCGACCGATTTAACAACCAGTTCTGTTTGCGCGCGCATGCAGCAGTCAAAATACACAGGAGTGGGATTCAAAATTTTTAACAACTGGTTCTGTGGGCGTGGCTTAGGTGGTAGGCATGGCTTGGTGGTCATGTGACTGGGTGGACATGGCTTGGTGGTCATGTTATTGGCTGGGCGTGGCCAACTCAATATCACTCACATCGAGGCACGCATCTCCTCGCCTGGCCTCTCCTGACTGCGGATGCTGCAACAGTCGTAAGTGTGAAAAATGGTCATGAGTCACTTTTTTCAGTGCCATTGTAACTTTGAGTGGTCACTCCACACAAGCAAAGTACCAGCAAAGGAGGGGAAAAAAACTCCAGAGAAGTTCCTGAGACAGGAAGTCTAGTCCTGCCAAGAATGTAATAAGGGTTAATGGAGAGGCAGTTTCTGTAAGCAACACCTGAATGTTTCCTTCCTGCCTTCCTTACAGGATTAGGCCAGTAATTTCTTCTAACAACCGGTTCTCCGAATTGCTTAGAATGTTAACAACCGGTTCTAGCGAATAGATGCGAACCTATAGAATCCCACCCCTGAAAATACACCAATTTCAAGCTCTATACCAAGGGCCCCTTTAAGACTTGTGGGCTTCAACTCCCAGAATTCCTGGGGCTAACAGGACTGGAGGAAGAATTCTGGGAGTTGAAGTCCACAAGTCTTAAAGCTGTCAAGTTTGAAGACTCCTGTTCTACAGCTTACCTTCTAGGGCAGCCACGATAAGTAAAACAGCCGAGGTGCAAAAATCCATTGTGCCACGATCAGCTGAGCTGAAAAACGTGGAAATATAGGACAGGATAGGCCGGTGGTGGCTAACGTTTCCGTCCTTGCGTGCCAAAAGTGCGCATGCGCCAGCACCCATAGGGCAATGCACATAGGCCCCCCCCCAGGCTCCCTGCACATGCACGCACAACCCCTGTGCACACGCCGTGCATCTCTGCGCATGCGCATGCAACACCCCCATGCATGCCACACGTCTCTGTCCATGGGTGTACAACCCCCCCAACGCCATGCGTTTCTGCACATGCGTGCAAATCTCATGCACATGCCCTGCATATGCACGGCAGCTACCCGATGATTAGCTGGCGGGTAGATGGCACGCGCCTGCGCAGTGGACCTGCTCTGGGGCGATAGCTCACGTGCTGGCAGAGGTGGCTCTGCGTGCCATTTCCGGCACGCATGCCAAGGTTCGTCGTCACGGCAATAGGCTGTGGGTCGGGCCAGTGATTGTCAGAGCTACCAGTTCGCTAGAACCGGTGTGAACCAGCAGCATCCCACATTGCTGTAGATACTCAAAACAAGCTTGACACTTAAAATAATAAATAAATAAACTAGAAGCAAATATTATGGGAAGGAACAGCAATACACAGTTAGTTCTCAACTTATGACTTCAATCGAGCCCAAAATTTCTGTTGCTAAGTAAGACATTTCTTAGGCGAGTTTTGTCCCATTTTACGTCCTTTTTTTGCCACCATTGTTAAGTGAATCACTGCAGTTATTAAGTTAGTAACCCGGTTGTTAAGTGAATCTGGCATCCCCATGGACTTTACTAATCAGAAGGTTGCAAAAGGAGACCAAGTGACCGTGGGACTCTGCAACCGTCATAAATATGAGTTGGTTGCCAAGCATCTGAATTTTGATCACGTGACCATGGGGGATGCTGAATGGTTGTGAGTGTGAAAAACGATCCTAAGTCACTTTTTTAGTTGCGTCATCGAACGGCCACTAAATGAACAGTTGTAAGTCAAGGACTATCTGTAATTTAAATGTATAACTCTGCCTCATTAAATGGACTTTGTAGATATTCAAAAATCATGCTCAACACTCCAGGGTGGGCTGTTGGGGGTTCACAGGGGTTCAGGAGAGCCTAGCTAAGTGTCATGCCCCTGTCGGAGTCTGAATCCAAGGAGGAAGATGAACAGCTGACAGGGAATGGGAGTGTGGCTCCGTTGGCTGTGGAAGAAACTGGGGAAGGGCAAAGTCCAACTGGGCAGAACAGGGGAGAGGTAGAGCAAGGGAGAGGGAGTTCAGAGGAAGACCCAGGCCCACTCCCTCTTCATCCTAGAACATGCAGGGAGGAACGGAGAAGAGAGCAACGTGGGTTGTGTGGCTTACGGGGAGGAAAGGGCCCTGATTCCCTTCATTAGCCACAGCTGGTAAGACAATATATAAGAAAGGCAGGCTGCATGCGGCACAGGCTGTTGGAAGCAAATGTGAGTTTATCTTGTGTTGTTGTGGCTTATCTGTGCACCTGGCGTCTTCCCAACCGTGTGAGTTTTGCCGTGCCTTCAAGTCTGAAATTCTTGCTCCTGCCCTGCCAAACTAATGACTTCAGTTTGGCTTGTTTGGACTTTAAGTTACAGTTTGTGTTGACCATGTTTTGGACTTAATTCTCTGCAGCCAAAGGCTGTTCCTGGGAGAGTTTTTCTCCAGCCAGAAAATAATCTGGACATTGGGGGCAAAGTTGGAGATAATAAAGGGACTCTTATTGATTATCTGACTGTGTTGACTTTGTGCCACGCCCCTTTGGGTCATCACACTAAGATTCTGTGCAGTCCGGAGAACCCCCAAATCCAATCCCTGGTTGGTCCCGCCTACCCTACCCCTGCCCAGGAGTCCCCATGAGGCCCGTTTTGGATGCAGGTAAGTGTAGGGCAGCGGTAGGGAACCTTGGCTCTTTTATCACTGATGGACTTCAACTCCCAGAATTCCTGAGTGAGCCATAAAAGTTTCCCCATCCCTGGCCTAGTGGTTTTTCAGTTGTGAGGGAAATCAATTTTTGACTTGAATGGGACTGTTTAATATACAAATGTAGGACATATAAAGAATATTGATCATTCAAGTCAAAAATTAGGACATTTGTATATTGAACAATCCCATTCAAATCAAAAATTGATTTCCCTCACAACTGAAAAACCAGTAGGCCAGGGATGGGGAACTTTTTATAGCTCATTCAGGAATTCTGGGAGTTGAAGTCCATAAGTGATAAAAGAACCAAGGTTCCCTACCACTGGTGTAGGGCGTGCGTGGAGGCTCGGGGAGGGTGAAAAACGGGCCTGCCGGAAGTTCAGGAAGGCCAGAAACGAGCCTGTTACCAGCTTCCAGACAGCCTCTGGAGTCCGGGGTGGCCATTTACACCCTCCCGGAGGCTCGAGGAGGGTGAAAACATCCCCCCTGCCATGGTGCAGGAGGCCGACTAGGCCACGCCCACCATGGCCACGCCCACCCAGCAACCGGGCAGAGAACCCTTTGCTAAACCCCTCTCGACGCTTAAAACAAAAGAAACAATCTAGAAGCAAATATTGTGAGGAGGAACAGACACAGGCTGTACTCTAAGTCGAAGAAACTCGGTGACAGCAAACAGACGCATCTTAATATTTCCCAGATTTTGGGGGCGTGGAGGGTGGGACAGGTTTCAATGAATCATTCGAAAGTTGGCAGGGCAATCTGAACTAGTTCTGTCGGCCAGTTTGGCCCCTGAGATTTGGATGACCCCAAACTCAAAGTCCTTTTATAAGACGCCGAAGAGCCAACTGTTCTCTCGGGCACATGGCCAGCCTGAGTCCGTGTTTAGAGGAGCATAAATTCAGATCTCAGCTGCCACTTTGGTTTACGCTGGGATGCCGTTAACGGTTTTATGATTGTTCTTAATTGGTTTTGAAGCCACCCAGAGCTGTTATGAGTAAGGACGGAGGGATTAGAAACAGTTCTTCATCTCTTACCGAATGAATTTGTGGACTTCTTTCCCGCTGTGGGAAGCTACACCCCTCCTAGAAGAATAAAATATTTCGAGAAGTATTTTTTTAAAAGCCAGAATATTATATTTCTCTAAAGGAGAAACGTGTTTTTAAAGTCAGAAAGCAGCCCCCCAAATCTTTCTTAATTGCCCC
>CM042850.1:5605593-5940277 GCA_023653725.1 Bungarus multicinctus
CAGCTGAAAGAACTTGATGCTATCAGAAAATGAAGGCAGAGAGGATTATGAGTATTTAGCCTGAAAACTGTATAAATTAATCCACACAATCCAAGCTCTGGTTATCGGCTCATTTAGCCTAGCAGGACCAGAAAATTTAATGCATTGAAAGTGGATATTTACCAGAGCAGCTGATAAAAGTGAATTTTTTTGAATTGAGGAGACCTATTCAGGAATGGGCAGTGGATTTTATAGCAATATGGAACGAGTTTGTTACTGCCTTTTTCCAGATGTTTCTTGCTTTTCCAGTCTGGCCTACAAAGCCTGGGATTTCCTGGTGGGGTTCCATCCATATACAAGTTATCTTCGACTTACCCTGTTTCTCCGAAAATACGACCTACCCTAAAAGTAAGTCCTAGCTTGATTTTACATGTGGGCCCAATATAAACCTACCCCGCTCCCAAATAAGCCCTAATTAAGATCCCGCTTAATGTTCCTATTTTCCAGGACGGGTAAAAATTAAGCTAGGGTGGGGATCAGGGGTGGGATTCTATCGGTTTGGACCGGTTCAAGCGAACCGGATGTGAAATTTGCATCTGGTTCACCGAACCGGTAGTTGACCCGACCGGCTGGCCCTTCCCACTCTGCCCCTCCCCTCCCAAAAGTCTCAACGCGGCCCATTTTTCGATGCAGGTAAATGTAAGGTCTGTGCGGAGACTTTTGGAGGGGGAAAAACGGGCGTTTCAGAAGTCCAGAAACGGGCCTGTTTCCGGCTTCCGGGGGGGGAGGCCTCCAGAGCCCAGGGGAGGCTGTTTTCGCCTTCCCAGAAGCCCGAGGGAAGCCTCTGGACCCTGGGGAAGATGAAAAACTGCCCTCCGGGAAGTTCCGGTAGGCCCCGTCCACGCCCACCCAGCAACCAAGCAGCGAACCGGTTGCTGGGATCCCCTGGTGGGGATGGGAGGGTGGAGATGCCCTACTACTTAACTTTGGACAGTTGTAGCCAGGCCTCGCACACCCCGACACCTGCCTGGCCAGCCCATTTCTTCTGCAGCCGGCAAGGCTGGCCAGACTTTCCTGAAGGCCTCTGGAGCTGGTTACAAAGCTCTGGATCGATCCAGAACTCTCTTATCGGCCTTCGGGAAAGCCTTGCCAGACGCAGAAAAAGCTCCGGCCTCTGACAGTGAAAAGGAGGTGATGCGTGCAAGTGAGGTTAGTCAGTGGAGGACATCCCCTGAAAATAAGACCTGGTGCCTTTTTTTTTGGTGGCAAAAAATATATAAGACAGGGTCTTATTTTGGGGGAAACACGGGGTACAATAATTCATTTAATGACTGTTAGAAATCACAACAGCACTGAAAAAAAATGACATGTCCATTTTTCACACTTTAAAGCCACTGCAACATCCCCAGGGTCACTTGATCAAAATTCAAAAGCTTGGCAACTGACTCATATTTATGACGGTTGGAGTGTCCCTGGGTCACGCGATCCCTGTTCTGACAAGCAAAGTCAATGGCCAAAGATTTTAACTTTGCCTCTCGTTTTAATTGGTTTCGAATATTTGGGGTTTTAATTATTTATGGGGGAGGGGTAACTTTTTAAAATTTAACAGCCTAAATTATTTAATTCATTTTAATTTTTGTATAGTGTATTGGGGTTATGATCGGCTGTGCACCGCCCTGAGTCCTTCGGGAGAAGGGTGGTATATAAGTATTTAAATAAATAAATAAATAAATAAAATGGGGAAGCCGGATTCACTTAACGACCGTGTGGCTGACTGAACAGCCCCGGTGATCCGCTTAACAATTGTTGTGGCAAGAAAAGTTGTAAAAGGGGGCAAAACTCACTCAGCAAAATTCTCACTTAGCAACATACATTTTGGGCTCAATTGTGATCGTAAGTAGAGGATTACCTGTAGAAGATCTCCAAGAAGAGATTGGACAACCATTTGTCTGAAACAATATAGGGCTTCCTGCTTGAGCAGGGGGTTGGACTAGAAGACCTCTGTTCTTCTGTTATTAAGAATGCCATGCCATAGGTTAATAAGAATATTCTTAATTAAACTTAAATTAAATTAAATTTAGTTTTGGTCGCCACGATGTGAAAAAGATGTTGAGACTCTAGAAAGAGTGCAGAGAAGAGCGACAAAGATGATTAGGGGACTGGAGGCTAAAACATAATGGTTGCAGGTACTGGGCTTGGCTAGTTTAACAAAAACAAGGGGAGACATGATAGCAGTCTTCCAATATTTGAGGGGCTGCCACAAAGAAGAAGGAGTCAATCTATTCCCAAATCACCTGAGGGCAGGACAAGAAGCAATGGGTGGAAACTAATCAACCTAGAACTAAGAAGGAACTTCCTGACAGTGAGAACAATTACTAAATGAAACAACTTGCCTCCAAGTTGTGAATGCTACAACACTGGAAGTTTTTAAGAAGAGATTGGACAAGACTTCCAAGGTCCCTTCCAACCCTGTTATTCTGTTCTATTCTATTCTCTATTCTATTCTATTCTATTCTATTCTATTCTATTCTATTCTATTCTATTCTAGTCTAGTCTAGTCTAGTCTAGTCTAGTCTAATCTAGTCTATTTTACATTCCAATATCTATTCTATTCTACATTCTACATTCCAATATCTATTCTATTCTATATTCTATTCTACATTCCAATATCTATTCTATTCTATATTCTATTCTTATTCCTATTCTATTTCTATTCTTTTCTG
The DNA here is from genome assembly GCA_023653725.1 of Bungarus multicinctus. Classification (NCBI taxonomy): domain Eukaryota; kingdom Metazoa; phylum Chordata; class Lepidosauria; order Squamata; family Elapidae; genus Bungarus; species Bungarus multicinctus. The sequence continues at coordinate 5,608,296 of CM042850.1, forward strand.
CTCTATTCTATTCTATTCCTATTCCTATTCCATTAACACTATTCTGAAGTGAATTTGGCTTCTCCACTGATTTTGCTTGTCAATCACGTGATCCCTGGGACACTGCGGACCGTCATAAATACCAGCCAGTGGCCAAAGCATCAGAATTTGATTATACGTATCATGGGGATGTTGCAAAAGTCGTAACTATGAAAACGGTCATAAATCACTTTTTTCCAGCGCTGTTGTAACTTCCCGCCGTCGCTAAACGAACTATCGTAAGTCGAGAGCTACCTGTAATTGCAGCCCGATTTCGTGGTGCCTTTACTTCAAAGTAAATACTGGCTTTCTCCAACTATATTTACTACAGGCAAAAATTGCAGGGGCCTCAGCCATAATTGCACCGTTATTGAAGCTTTCAAGACGTAAATCTCCTTCTGGTTTTGTTGTACAAACTTTTTCCACACGATTAGCAGGTAAAATCCCTGGCTCTCTGCTTGCCTCCAGTCTCCCCTTCTGCAAATTTATCTTAATTAAATGGTAGGGAAGTGAAGTCTAATAAACTGAGTCTTGCTCTGAACTCAAATCTCAGGCCAAGCAATTTAAAGAGCTCCGTAAATCAAATTGATGAAGCCACTGCGAGAAACACTTCATTATGCTAGAGGAATGTCTTGTGTGTTTTCTATTTAGCAGCAACAAACCTAAAAGCCATTTAAGAACAGCCACCTCCCCTTAATGTGGCTTTAATTTTCTCTCTGCAGGTCGTGATGGACACCTGTAGCTTTTAAGACGTGTAAACATCACAGACTGCTTCCTGAATAACTCCATTAATTGATGATTTATAGTTGCACGAATGCTTGCTAACCTCTTCTCTCCGCCTCTAGATCGGTTTCAGAGTAAAATGAGAGCATACAGGCCCATTTATTTGTCTGTTTTTAAAGCATTAATTCCCACGCTCCTGAGATTAGTCATTCAAACAAGGATGAGCTATCTTTTGGGGTTTGTGCAGGCCATACATCTATAGGGATATACCAAGGTTTAGCAAGGAAAAAATTGTAGATGGAGAAATTTTCTGGCAGTGAGAACAAGCAGTTGCCTTCAGAAGTTATGGGAGCTTCATCCCTGGAGGCTTTCAAGGAGATACTGGACTGCCATCTGTCAGAAACGGTGTAGGTTTTCCCGCTTGGGCGGGGGTTGGACTAGATGACCTACAAGGTCCCTTCCAACTCTGTTAATCTGTATCGGCTTACAACCATTTGTTGAGGGACCGTTGGAAGTTACAACAGAACTGAAAAAAAAGTGAGTTATGACCATTTTCCACACTTAAGACCGTGGTCACGTGATCAAAATTCGGACTCTTGACAAATGGTGTGTATTGATGACAGTTGCCAGAGTCCTGGGGTCTTGTGGTCCCATTTTGTGAACTTCTGACAAAGTTAATTGTTGGTTTGCTTATTTGTGTTGGAAGCATCACCATTAAAATAAATATGTTTTTTTTTTGTTGAGTATCTTACAGAAAAATACTCACCTAGGTGCTCACTAAGAAAGGATTTTTCGAAATGACCATCAGAGCATTAGTATTTTCTATATTATTATTATTATTAACACGCGCTGATACTAAGGAGTTCTACTCCCCCTCCCCACCTGAAAAGAAATCTGTTCCAAATGCAGAACACAAGCAGAGGGGAAGAGTTTCAGTTTCAGTTTCACAGCACCAAGCAGCTTTAGTACAGAACAGTTGAGCTAAGCCACGCCCAGGCTCCTTGCTGTCTCCTTGCTCACAGCAAATACTGTTTCAGTTTCCAAACAGCCCTCAATTCTGTCACACACTGACAGGATGCTAGTCAAATGAATACCGATGGATGCTGGTAGGCAGAGGCACAATTTTTTCCCCTTATTTTCCTCCCCAAAAATTAAGCCCGATCACACAGTTTCGTAGCGAAGCATGGGTATCGAGCTAGTTATTAATATGTTTTGATAGTAATTGTTATAAATAGCAGCATGAAAATTTTTGTTATCATTATTGTTACCACTGTTTTCGTTACCATTATTTTTGTTACCATTATCAAGTAATAACTATCTAATATAATAATAATCCACAATTGAGCGGGTTCAGAGGTATTTCTCCAAAAGAGTACTCCACTCCTCCACTCGCAATAGAATTCCCTTATATCTCCAGGCCTCAAAATTTTGGCCCTGGACAATCTGGAACTACACCGCCTGCGGTCCGATCTAAGCATAGTTCACAAACTTGTCTGCTATAACACCTTGCCTGTCAACAACTTCTTCAGCTTCAACCAGAATAACACACGGGCAAACAACCGATACAAACTCAAGGTAAACCGCTCCAAACTTGATTGCACAAAATACGACTAGCAACAGAGCGGGCGATTCCTGGAAAGCTCTACCTGACTCCGTTGTCACAGCCTCGAACTCTCCCAGCTTCAACCTCAAACTGTTTACCGTGGACCTCACCCCATTCCTAAGAGGTCCTTAAAGGGGCGTGCCTACCATCCCTGTCTTACTGTCCCCATTTATCTGTACTGACGTCCTTTGTTCATATTCGTACTTATTCTTGATACCTTGTACACATGTTTGACAAACAAACAAATGAAACAAAATAAAATAATTCAAAATCACCTGTACCCAGGAAACACACTGTCAAGGTGAATATTGAGTTTTTATGTATACCAAAGAAAAATGTATTTATATATATATATATTGTGTGTGTGTGTGTGTGTGTGTGTCTGTATGTATTTGTATATGCATGTATACTACATAAAATATAAAATATAAGATTAAAATATGTAGAAATTAAACAGACCTTGACCAGAAACTAGGAACATTAATTGTATTCTGTCCCACTGATTGGGACACAAACAGCAAAAATGTCACCACAATCGCAAAGAACAAGTCAATGGGGAAACTGTATTTTCTTAACAACTGTGGTACTTGCTGAACAACTGCACTGATTCACTTAACAACTTGGGCACTAAAAATCGTAAAATGGGGCAAAACTCACTTAACAACTGTCTTGCTTAGCCACAGGAATTTGGAGCTCAATTGTGGCCATAAGTTGAGAACTAGCAATAAACTGTGGGCAGGACACTCGTACTTGAAGACAATAATCCAATATCCCCCTTTATCTGTTTTCAAGCGAAAACATTCAGAAAAAATATAAAATGTTCCTATTTCTGCACCGCTGTTGCAGGAAATGTGTTATTTCATCGCGGAAAACATAATCTTTGTTATCTCCTGGAGAGGACGAGATATCCATGGTTGGAAAATAAATTTCTTTGCCTCAAATCCTACCAAGACCATTCCCAGACCGTGTTAGAATAGAGAGGCAAATGTTTTGGCCAAGCTTAAAAAAACTTCACAACCTTATTACAAACTGGAGAAGTCAGACAAACAAATCTCATTTTATTTGTGAACCGTTGGACAGCTGCATTAATTGGGTTTAAAATTGTTTTAAACTGGGAATCCTGTGATTATTATCCAGGATGCAACACCTTCCTCCTCCTCCTTTTCCTCCTCTCCATAAACCCCACTCTTTTCTAGCACTGATGATGTTCCCTAGTTGGGTAATGAAATGTCAGCAAAAACCGCCACCAAACTAGAGCACCAAGGACCCTCTCATTTCAACCCTGAGCTATCCATATTTGCCTTTAAAGTTAGGAAAACTTGACATTTATATACCCCGGTAAAATATTTACTCAAGATGCAAAAATGGATAGAGAAATTTCTGGCACAACCGTCGTGGGAAATTTAGGGTTCATTCTGAGGAACGCACAGTTGTTAGGAAAAAAAGAGAGACAAAAATAATCAGAGTATAACACCATGTTCCAGCTCAGTTTGTTATATAAAAGAAGAAAAAGAAAAGTGAGTTGAATAAAGTGGGAAGAAGGTTGATTAAAAATGTGTGTATCAGAACAAGTGGGGATTGAATAATGAAACTCCGTGTTTCTCAACCTTGGCAACTTGAAAGTGTATGGACCTCAACTCTCAGAGTTTCCATCCAGCTGTAGCTCAGGATTGAACTGTGGGGTCCTTGGTGCTCTCTTGAGCTTGGTTCTTTTCTTGCAGACATTTCATTACCCAACTAGGTAACATCATCAATGCTAGGAGTGGATTTTGTGGAGTGGAATGTGGAGGAGGGAGAACATGAAAGACAGGTGATGGAGAGAGGAGGAGGAGGAAGAGAAGGCAGATGATGGTGGGAGGAGGAGGAGAAGAACTGTGGGGTCCTTGGTGCTCTCTGAGTTTAGTTTTTTTCTTGCAGACGTTTCATTACCCAACTAGGTAACATTATCAGTGCTAAAAGAGAGTGGGATTTGCCCTTATTTTTATATCTTAATGGCTTGCCCTGTCAGTGTTGGTAGGAGTGCTCTTAATGGTCCCTTGGTTAAGTTGTTTACTGTTTACTCAGTATATAAGAGAGAGCAAACCTATTCCCCCTTCTAACACTGATGATGTTACCTAGTTGGGTCATAAAACGTTTGCAAAAAAAACCTCCAAACTCAGAGAGCGTGCCAAGGAGCCCACTGATAGAGAGTATGGAGGGATACTGCTATAAAATTAATATAATTTTCTTTTCTTTGTTCCTCATCTCTGACCTGCTCTTAATTTGTGTGTGTGTGTGTGTGTTCTTTCTTACTCTTGCTAGCTAGGGAATTCTGGGAGTTGAAGTCCACGCAGCTTAAAATTGCTAAAATGGAGAAACATGGTTCTCCGCGTTACGTAATGTTGGCTCCCTTCTCGGATGCCTGAGGGTTTAAAACAAAACCCTTTCGTGAAAAGTTTCTTCTCATATAGTCAAAACGAAAGACAGCAAATCTGACTGCCACAAAAACAATAGACAGATGGAGTTTGGGAAGGAGTCTGTTATGACAGGTGGGAAGAAAAATAGGAGGTTGAACATTACTTCTATATTAAGGGATGGGCTTGAATAATAGCAGCTGCTGATATTCCCTACAATGGCTTCTTTCTGTCTTGAGTAAAAAATCTTGATTTATTTGAAGTTCTTGAGTTTGGGGGGGAGGGAAAATCACGGTGGCAAATTCCTGACTGGTTTACATTATGCCATTTAAAAAAAAAAAAAAATGCAGCTAGTCCTCAGTGTTTGACCACAATTGAGGATGGAATTCCTCTTGCCAAGTGAGACAAGTGGTTCAAGGTAGGGATTGCCAACCTCATAATTCCCAGACCCTGGGAAAATTCCCAAAAAAGTCTGCAGGAAAATTCTCTACCCCATTTTCCTACTGATCGATCGTTCTTTATTTGGGATTACAGGATAATGTCTCCAGCTCCATTCTCAGAGGGAGAGAGGGAGAGAGGGAGAGAGGGAGAGAGGGAGAGAGACTTTTGGCTTCATGCAAGGAAAGCAGCAGAAGCAGCAGAAGTCTTTCTTTCTCTCTCCCAAACTCTGCCAGAAATGAGTCTTTGCAGCCTCTTGGAGCAGGAGGCCTTGCAGGGTCCCAAAGACTCATTTCTGGCAGAGTTTGGGGGAGAGAAAGAAAGACTTTGGCTGCTTTCCTTGCGTGCAGCCAAAAGCAGAAGAAGAAAAAAGCGGAAAAAAGCAGCCTGGGGGCCAGGCCAGGCATGGGGGGTGAGTGGGGCAAGTTCCCCCCCTCCCCTCTTTCCCCCCTCCCCTCATTAACCTCATGTTGTTCGCAATGCAAGCGACACAAGCTTTGTGTTCCTGTGGGCCATGTGGGTGGCACAGCCTTGTGTTCCCCCGCAGCCTGGATGAATTGCTTTAGGGGGGGACATTTTAGGGGGGACATTTCTCTGCGGACCACCAAAATTTTCTCGCGGACCACCAGTGGCCCCCGGCCCACTGGTTGGCAACCACTGGTTCAAGGCATTTGAAAAAAGTGAGCTTACGACCATTTTTCAGACTTACAACCGCATCCCCATGGTCACGCAATCAAAATTGGCCACTGACTTGTATTTATGACAGTTGCGCTGTCCCAGAGGTCATATGGTCCACTTTTGTGACCTTCCGACAGTCAACGGGGACATCCAGATTTACTGAAACATCCTGTTGCTAACTGAGCAGCTTAGCAGGGATCCGCTTAACAACGGCAGCAAGAAGGAAGTCGCAAAACGGGACTGAAGAAGTGGAAATTTTGGGCTCAGTTGTGGCCGTAAGTCGAGGACAAGCTGCATGAGGCTTAACAGCAGGAAAACCAGGAATTCTATTCTCTATAAAGCTATTTCCGTGGCGATTATTTGAACGTAAAAGCCACATAAGAATAAATGGATGGCGTTGCTGATTTTTATCGGGGGCGTTTAAGGGGGAAAGTGGGAACAACAACATAAGCAAACACTTGCGTTGGTTGCTGGAAAAAAACAACTACTATAGCTTGCCACTTGTTTTCCTCTTGCAGCAGCCTGTGTATATGTGTGTGTGTGTGGGGGGGGGGGAAGATACACAACCACAACCACACACCACTTTAGAGCAGCTTTATGGCAAACATCCAGATGGGAAAAGGAAACACTTCCTTTCCTATAGAATAAAAGATAAGTTTCCTGAGAGGGCCAAGAGATAGGAGTAGCAATTGGACTGACAAGGCTGCTGAAACTGCAGGAATTGGGTATGCCTGGTTTAATGAAAAGAAGGACGAGGGGTGACATGATAGCAGCCTTGTAAATTTGAGGGGATGCCTCTTACTTTGTGGTCCAAAGCACCGGAAGGCAGGATGAGAAGCAACGGATGGAAACCAACGAAGGACAGAATCAACTTAGAACTAAGGAGAAATTTATGACAGCTAGAACAATTAACTAGTGGAACAACTTTGCCTCCAGAAAGTGTGGGCGCTCCATCACTGGAGGCTTTCAAGAAGAGATTAGACAGTCATTTGTCTGGAATGGGATAGGGTTTCCTGCTTGGGCAGGGGGTTGGACTAGAAGATCTCCAAGGTCCCTTCCAACTCGGTTATTGAATCAATGTGTTATAGCACTTCACAAGGGTTTACAGCCCTCTCTAAGCAGTTTACAAAGTCAGCATGTTGCCCACAACAGTCTGGGTCCCAATTTTACCGACCTCGGAAGGATAGAAGGCTGAGTCATCCTTGAGCCAGTCAGGATCGAACAGTGGGCAGAGTTGACCTGCAATACTGCATTCTAACCACTGCGCCATCACAGCTCCTTCCTTCCTTCCTTCCTTCCTTCCTTCCTTCCTTCCTTCCTTCCTTCCTTCCTTCCTTCCTTCCTTCCTTCCTTCCTTCCTTCCTTCCTTCCCAACACTTATATATTGCTCCATAATGCTTTACAGCCCTCCCTAAGAGGGCTTTACGGTGCTTTGCAGCACTTTCTAAGCCGTTTACAGAGTCAGCACATTGTCCTCAACAATTTGGGTCCTCACTTTACCCATCTTGGAAAGTATGGAGGGCTGAGTCAACCTTGAGCCCTGTTAGGATTGAATTAATGGCAGTGGGCAGAGTCAGCCTGCAATGCTGCATTCTAACCACTCCGCCACCACAGCTCCTTCCTTCCTTCCTTCCTTCCTTCCTTCCTTCCTTCCTTCCTTCCTTCCTTCCTTCCTTCCTTCCTTCCTTCCTAATAGACTTGCTTTACAGTGCTTTACAGCCCTCTCTAAGAAGTTTACAGAGTCAGCCTATTGGCCCCAACAATCTGGGTCCCCATTTTACCCACCTTGGAAGGAGGGAAGGCTGAGTCAACTCTGAGTCAGTCAGGATCGAACTGCTGGCAATGGGCAGAGTTTGCCTGCAATAATGCATTCTCATTGCTAGGCCACCAGGGCTCTGCATGGAGAGGCCATAGGTTCCACTACTGCATTATATATGGAGGCTAAAATTCAATTCTTTTTTTGCAGCCATCCTGAACTCCCAACTCCTTGACTCACAACAGTTCGTTAACTGCTGTTGTAACTGTTTGCAGTTATAACAGCACTGAAAAATGTGACTTATGACCATTTTTTCCACATTTACGACCATTGCAGTATTCCCCCACGGTCATGTGATCAATATCCAGATACTTGGCAACTGACTTGTATTTACGACAGCGGCTGTGCCCCGGGGTGACATGATCCCTTTTGCGACCTTCTGGCCAGCCAGCCAAGGGGGAGAGCCAGATTCACTTAACGATGGTATATCTGATTTAACAAACGCAACGAGAAAGGTTGTAAAAGGGGGATGAGGTTCGCTTCACAACTGTCTCGCTGAGCGACGGAAAGTTTGGGCTCAATTGTGTCCGTAAGTCGAGGATTTCCTGTACCTAGGTCCTAGGATTCACCGTGATGGTGAATCTATGGCATGCAGAGCCATTTGTGCTAGCAGGCAAACTTACCTCACTGTGCATGCCCGTGCCTCACAGCTGATTTTTTTTTACGTCTGATTTGAGGCCTTTTTCCGCTTCCCAGAGACTTGGAAAAAGCCTCTGCAAGGCTTTTCAGGACAAATAATAGGCCCGTTTCGTCACTTCCTGTAATACAGGAAGTGACGAAACAGGCCTATAATTCGACCTGAGAAGCCTTGCAGAGGCTTTTTCCAAGTCTCTGGGAGGCGGAAAAAGGCCTCAAACTAGACGAAAAATCACCCGTGAGGCGCAGTGCAGGTAAGGGGGTGGAGATGGGGATTGCATGGGCATGCACAGGAGGCGTGGGGAGGGGCCCGCGCATTGCATTCTGGGTGCTGGCATGCGAGTACGGGTGTGCTGGTGCGCTTGCAATTTTGGGCACAGGAGTCCAAAAAGGTTAGCCACTACTGTCCTAGAACTTACTATTGGCTTGCCAGCGTGTAAGGTAGCAATGGAAGTTGCCTAACGGAGAAATATTTGACGCCTGACACATTTCAATGTTTCCTAATATATTCCTAACTTCCTTTCCCTTGCTCTCCCGCTGCAATTACTACAGACATTAAACATTCAGGTTTTAAGAGGTGGGCGGGCAGGTGGGGGGCTGCTTCCAGCTGTCACAAGTGTCAATTATCTGAACACACCCTTTATGGTGCAGCGTCAATGAGACATTTCCTTTCCAAATCACCACCAGGCTGACCCCCCCTCCCCCAAAAAACAATTAGCTAATTGACCAATCTGTCCCCAAGGAACAAAAAATTCTCATGAATAATTCTTCTTATAGAAATGGCACGTTTTAGTTGCTTCTCTTCTATTTTTCCATCTCCCCGAGGTCATTATTTAATTAGAAAAAGTCCTCCAATAAATGAAACCATGCCTGTACTGATTTTTGTTTTTTTTAAATTCCCTGCACATTGCACCAAGTTTGACTCGGCTGGTTGAGAGGATCAGAATTAGATAGGAATAGGAATAGGAGTAGAATAGAATAGAATAGAATAGAATAGAATAGAAAATATGGAAGGGGAGAGGAGAGGAGGGGAGGGGAGGAGAGGAGAGGAGAGGAGAGGAGAAGAGAAGAGAAGAGAAGAGAGAGAAGAGAAGAGAAGAGAAGAGAAGAGAAGAGAGAGAAGAGAAGAGAAGAGAAGAGAAGAGAAGAGAAAATATGGAATATAATAGAATCAGGAATAAAAAATAGAAATAGAATAGAATAGAATTCTCTATTTGCCAAGTGGGATTGGACACACAAGGAATTTGTCTTTGGTGCAAATGCTCTCAGTGTACATAAAGAAAAAATAAACTATATTTGTCAAGAATCATAAGATACAACACAGTGATAATCATAGAATACTAATAAGCAATCAAATCATACTAGGAAACAATAAAAACAGTGCAAGTTGTAAAGATACAAGCAACATGGATATAGCCATAAGTGGGAAGAGATAGGTACTAGTAAGGATGAGAAGAAAATAGAAATAAATGGGGTGCAGGGTTCTGGAGCCAAGGGGGGGAACCAGGCCTTCTCTTTCCACCATGGCCAGAATGAACTCCCAACTTCCAAGGAGTGAAAAGTTTCAATGTAGTGATTAAAGTTTGAGAGCCAATTTGGTCTAATGGTGAAGGCACCAAGCTAGAAACAAGGAGACTGTGAGTTCTAGTTCTGGCTTATGCATTAAAGCTGGCTAGGTGACTTTGGGCCAATCACTAAGAGATGGTGAGTTCTAGTCCCGCCTTAGGCATGAAAGTCAGCTGGGTGACTTTTGTCCAATCACCAGGAGACAATGAATTCTAGTGCTGGCTTAAGCATGAAAGTTGGTTGGGGGTGACTTTGATCCAATCACCAGGAGACTGTGAGTTCTAGCCCTGCCTTAGGCATTAAAGCTGCCTGAGTGACTTTGGGCCAATCACTAGGAAACTGTGAGTTCTAGTTCCACCTTAGGCATGAAAATCACCTGGATAACCTTCATCCAATCACCAAGAGACTGTGAGTTCTAGTCCCTTTTTAGATATGCTGGGTGACTTTGGCCCAATCACCAGGAGACAGTAAGTTCTAGTCCCACCTTGGGTATGAAAGCCAAGTGGGTAACTTTGAGCCAATCACCAGGAGACGGTAAGTTCTATTCCCGCCTTGGGCATGAAAATCTGCGACTTTGAACCAATCCCCAGGAGACAGTGAGTTCTAATCCCGCCTTGAGCATGAAAGTCTGTGACTTTGAACCAATCCCCAGGAGACGGTGAGTTCTAGTCCTGCCTTGGCCACGAAAGCTGGCTGGGTGACTTTGGGGCCAGTTCCTCTCTCTTAGCCCAGCCCACCTCACAGAATCGTTGTTGTGTGAAAAATAGGAGCATTAGGTATGTTTATCGCTTTGCGTTATTTGTATAAATAACGTAGTCCTTGATCTGGCTGGGGAATTCTAGGAGTTGAAATCTACCCCTCTTAAAGCAGCCAAGCTTTAGGAATTTACAGATTCTGCTTGCAGCCTGCCCGTGTTGGGAACCGGTGGCCTGTGAGAATTGTAAATAAGTCAAAGGAGAGACAGGTGCATTAAAGCGGAGGGACCCCAGCTGACAACTTTAGGAGTTGAGTAAATGTCAAACAGGCCTGGGGATTTCGTTTATTACGCTGGGTTTATTCCGATCACAGAGAAGATTTTTGCATCAGGCTGGTGGTTTTAAGTGCAAGACTTCCTTCCGTCTTGCAACTTATGGCCTCCTGCTCTGTGAAATGGAGTGAAGTGAAGTGCTGCTTTGAAGGTGGAAGGTGTGGATAGAGACAACTATCCACAGTGGATTTTTTTTTTCCCCCTCTTGTGGAAAAAAGGAAAGACAGTGGGTGAATTGGGAAATAAATTTTGTTTTTTTGTTCCTAGAAAGGTAAGGGGGAAAAAAAGTGGCAGAGCACAGGCAAGTAGATTTGTTTATTCGTATCCTTCCTTTATTATTTTTACAAGTAAGGCGGCAAACATATCCAATATATCCAAATTCCTTCTCCTATTTTCCTCATAACAACAACCCTGTGAGGTGGACTGGCCTGAGAGAGAGAGGGACTGGCCCAATGTCAGCCAGCTGGCTGTCATGGCTAAGGCAGGGCTGGAATTCAGCATCTCCTGGTGATTGGCCCAAAGTCATCCAGCCGACTGTCATGCCAAGGCAGGACTAGAACTCACTGTCTCCTGGTGATTGGCCCAGAGTCAGCCAGTTGGCTGTGGGACTAGAACTCACCATCTGGGTGAAACCAGGCTCAATAGCAGTAACTGTGAGAAGGATCTTGGAGTCTTAGTGGACAACCAGCTAAATATGAGCCAGCAGTGTGCAGCAGCCAATAATGCAGTCCTAAGTTGCATTAACAGATGGATACAATTGAGATCAAGGGAGATACTAATACTACTCTGTAAAGCCTTAGTAAAACCATACCTAGAGTACTGCATCCCGTTTTGGTCACCACACCATAAAAAAGATGTTGAGACTCTAGAAAAAGTGCAGAGAAGAGCAACCAGGATGATTAGGGGACTGGAGGCTGAAATATACGATGAACGGTTGCAGGAAGAACTGGGCCTGGCTAGTCTAGGGAAGGGAAGGACCAGGGTAGACAGGAGAACAGTCTTCCAATATTTGAGGGGCTGCCAGAGGGGAGGAAGGGGTCAAGCTATTTTCCAAAGCACTTGAAGGCCAGAGAAGAAATAATGGATGGAAACTGAACAAGAGAGATTCAACCTGGAAATAAGGAGAAATTTCCCGACAGAACAATCAACCAATGGAAGAGAAGTTGCCTTCAGAAGTTGTGGGAGCGTCATCGCTTGAGACTTTCAAGAAGAGATTGGACTGTCATTTGTCAGAAATGGTGCAGGGTTTCCTGCTTGGGCAGGGGGTTGGACTAGATGACCTACAAGGTCCCTTCCAACTCTGATTATCTGTTATCTGTTGTTCAGAGTTGGCTTCCTCTTCTTTTTAGCATCCTGAGATCCAGCGATGTTTAAATCGCAGAGACAAATATATGTTTTTACAGGTAATTAAAGCTAAATGTAATTGCGCTGGGCTTGATTACTTATTTTTAGCTATCCCTTTTCTGCCTTTTCCAATATACAGAATGCCGGCAATGAAGTGTGGTATTCATTAGCGACTTCCTGTCAAACTCATCCGATCTTAAAAGAGTAAAGAAAGGTTGTAACCCGAATTACGGCTTGGGAAAAAGAAACCACTAGGAGATCCCAGGATTATGAATTGCACTGAGACGTCGGCAATTTTCCTCTTTTGGACTAGTTCATCTTCTGCACTGTAGTTGAGTTGATTCCGCTGAAGGGATTTTTTTTTCTACCGGTGGGGTTTTGGGGTAAATGACCCTTGCATAAATGACCCTTGGCGTCCCCTTGTAGGTTTGATTGTCCACCAGTTTGGAGCTACAATGTAAACACGGGTGGGATTCAGCTAATTCAGACTCATTCAGACGAACCGGATGCTAATTTTAATTTTACTGGTAGTTCCGACGACTGGCTGGCCCCACCCCACCTCTCCCAGGAGTCCCCACATGGCCTGTTTTGGATCCCACGTAAGTACAGGGCCTGCTGGGGGGAGACTTGGAGGAGGCAAAAAAATGGGCTTCCGGAGCCCAGGGGAAGCCATTTTCGCTCTCCCTGAGGCTTGAGGAGGATGAAAAATGGGCCTCCCGGGAGTTCCGGAAGTCTGGAAACAGGCCCGTTTACGGCCTCCAGAGGGCTTCCGGAGCCCAGAGAGGGCTGGAGGAGGCTGACTAGGCCACACCCACCATAGCTACACCCACCCAGCAATCGGGCAGAGAACCGGTTGCTAACAGTTTTGAATCCCACCCCTGAATGTAAACCTTTCGTGAGGGAGTTGTGTTGCTTTGCAAGATATGTGCATCTCTCTCTCTCCTTCCCTTATTTTTGCTTGTTTTTTATCCAGTTGTATTCTTTTGGATGTTTGCTGAGGTTCGATAGATAAACATCAAGCTTTTTATTTTTTGCAAGCTGAACTGAAACCGGCGGATGGAATCTGGATAAAGAGGTTGGCTGGGAGTGGGCTGGGGGCAAACCAAACTGGAAATTACACGCTGTATCTCTGCAGGAAAAAAAAATGCACCTGCAAGCCAAGAGCCCTAGCAGCCAGGGCAGCTTACGTGAAGGAATGTTGCTAACTCCTACAGTTACTCAAACCGCTGTACGCTGGGCCAGCTGAAAGCTTCTGGAAGCTTTTCAAGGACAGCCCCGGGGGGAGGGGGGAGATAGAGAGAGAGAGAAAATGAGAGAGAATTGCAGTCCTCCCAACTTCAAAAAGCTAAGAGGAAGCTGCAAAGCAAGTGCCAATTTCAAAGCATCGCCTGTCGCTCCCAAGAAAGCCCACGGGCTGTTTTTAAAGGTGTTTTGAAAGTTTCTAACGTGGAACGTTGTTGCTCCTTTGCAAGATTGGGAAGAGTTGCAAATTACGCAAAGGTAAGATGACCAAAAGAAGAAAGAAAAACAGGAAAGGAAAGGAAAGGAAAGGAAAGGAAAGGAAAGGAAAGGAAGAAAGAAAGAAAGAAAGAAAGAAAGAAAGAAAGAAAGAAAGAAAGAAAGAAAGAAAGAAAGAAAGAAAGAAAGAAAGAAAGAAAGAAAGAAAGCACAAGGAAATGAATCCTGGGTGTTCTTGGGAAGGATAGACACTGCAGCTCAAATACTTTGGCCACCAAATGAGAAGAGAGCACTCCTTAGAGAAGGCCCTGATGTTGAGGAGGTTGGAAGACTTGTAGACGAACCTCACTCTGTCGAGGACCTAGGAGTCCTCATTTCAAAAGACCCAAATCCCAGAGCTTACTGTAACAGCAGTGCCAAAAAGGCATTAAGAGTTCTTAACCTAATTTTGCGAAGCTTCTTCTCCGGTAACATTGAGCTGCAAACCAGAGCATACAAAACCTTCGCCAGACCAATTCTTGAATACAGCTCACCTGCCCTGGAATCCATACTGTATAACGGACATTAATACAACTGAACGAGTCCAGAGATATTTCACGAAAAGAGTACTCTACCCCTCAGCTCACAATAGAACACCTTATGCCAACAGGCTAGAAATTTTGGACCTTAGGACTACGCCGCCTACGGTCTAACCTAAACTTACAACTAACAAAATTGTCTGCTACAACGTCCTACCTGTCAAGGACTACTTCAGCTTCAACCGCAACAACACACAGGCAAACAATAGATACAAACTCAAAGTAAATTGCTCCAAACTCGACTGCAGGAAATACGACTTCAGCAACAGAGTGGTCGGTGCCTGGAACTCACTACCTGGCTCTGTGGTTACATCCTCAAACCCCCAAAACTTTAACCTTAAACTGTCTACCGTGGACCTCACTCCATTCTTAAGAGGTCTGTAAGGGAGCGTGCATAAGCTCACTAGTGTGGCTATCCAGGGATAAGATTCCAATTTCTTAACAACTGGTTCTGTGGGTGTGGCCTAATTCATGGGCGTGATTTGGTGGACATGTGACTGGCTGGGCGTGGCTTGTGTGTAAATATTGTAAATATTGATGTAAATATTGATTTTTTTTATTAAAAAAAGAGCAACTTTTACCCAAAATCAGGCAAAGCAGGCAGGCAAATTGAGTTGCTCACAGAATCACAGATTCATTCAGAGATCTACCTTTCTGCAATCTGCAACCTGAGTCTGCACTGAAAAATAGAAGCTGGGAAGGTTCAGCTCTGCTTTTAGATTAGCTAGAAAGCAAGAAATCCAACGGTTTCCTGCTTTCTCGCTAATCTAAATCTCCCGGCACAGCTGATAGTCGGAACAGCTGATGGTCGGGGAAAAAAAAAGGAAAAATAGCAACTTACCAAAGGCAGGCAAGTTGGATGGTACGCATGCCAAGTAAGGAGTGAGTGGGCAGGGCGGGGTGGGGCCAGCCAGTGGAGTGATTTGCCGGTTCTCCAAACTGCACAGAATCGTAACAACTGGTTCTATAGAACCAGTCCAACCAGGTAGAATCCCATTCCAGTGCCTATCGTCCCTGTCCTACTCTTCCCACATTATCCATTTATTCGTACTCATTTATTATGTCTATACTTACACCTGTTTATACTTATGTTCATAAGTTACGTTCATACTTATATTTGTTTTCTCATACATGCTTGACAAACTAAACTAAATAAAAAATAAAAGGAGAAGGGATGGTTAGTTAGGGTCGTCGACATCATCCTGCGTTACCCAAGTCCCAAAGGTGCTTTTTTTTCAAGAGGCAACTGGACTTCCTTGCTTTTTCTTTCAAGATGTTTCGCTTCTCGTCCAAGAAGCTTCTTCAGCTCTGAGACCTCAGCTGAAGAAGCTTCTTGGATGAGAAGCAAAACGTTCTTTAAGAAAAACCAAGGAAGTCCAGGTTCCTCTGGAAAAAAGACCACCTTTGGAATAACCATGATCTGGATGATGGAGATTCTCCATAGGTATATGTTATCCAAGCCAACGCAATTCTAGGCCGCATTAAAAAAGGGATAGAATCGAGACCATAAGAAGAGTTAATACCCCTTTATAAGGCCTTGGTAATTCTGCATCCAGCTTTGGTTGCCACAATGTTAAAAAAGATGTTAAGACTCTAGAAAGAGTGCAGAGAAGAGCAACAAAGAGGATTAGGGGACTGGAGGCTAAAACATATAAAAAACAAAACACATGAACAGAGTTGGAAGGGACCTCGTAGGTCATCTATTCCAACCCCCCCCCCCCCCCCATCCAAGCAGGAGACCCTACACCAGCGGTGGCTAACCCTTTTGGGCTCCTTTGCCAAAAATTGCACGTGCCAGCACCCAGAATGCAAGGGGCACGCCCCCATGCCCCCTGCACATGAGCACGCAATCGCCACCCCTCACCCCCTTACCTGCACTGCTCCTCAAAGCTGATTTTTTGGCTGGTTTGAGGCCTTTTTCAGCCTCTGCAAGGCTTGGAAAAAGCTTCTGCAAGGCTTTTCTGGACGAATAATAGGCCCGTTTCATCACTTCCGGTATTACAGGAAGTGACGAAACGGGCCTGTTTGGCTTGAAAAGCCTTGCAGAGGCTTTTACCAAGCCTCTGGGAGGCCATGAAAGATCTGAAACTAGCAGATAAATCAGCTGTAAGGCGTGCGCATGCGCAGTGAGGTAAGTTTGCCTGTGGCTCGCATACCGCAACAAATGGCTCTGCGTGTCACTTGTGGCATGCGTGCCACAGGTTCGCCATCACGGTCCTACCCCATTTCTGTCCTATGGCAGTTTAGTCTCTTCTTGAAAGCCTCCAGTGATGAAGCTCCCACAACCTCTGAAGACAACTTTTGTTCCATGGGTAGAATGATTGTGGAATTGGGTATGTCTAGTTTAATGAAAAGAAGGACTTGGGGTGACATGATAACATCTTCCAATATTTGAGGGTCTGCGACAGAGAGGAGGGGTCAAGGCAGGACAAGAACCAATAGACTAACCAATAGACTAACCAAGGAGAGAAGCGACCTGAAACTAAGGAGGAATTTTCTGAAAATGAGAACAATTAATCAGTGGAACAAGTTGTAGGCGTTCCAACACTGAAGATTTAATAACAATGATTATTTATTAAATGTATATGCCATCCAACGGAATAAATGCCTGCCTTGCAACAATCCAGGAAATTATAATAAAGTGAATAAAACATAAACGATGGGAAGTGTGATGAAGCAAGGGATCTAACTTCCTACAGGCTTACTCAGTGAGTAAACTTTTGCTGTGGTGGATACCAAAGTGATCTCAATGAAATATACGATGGGGGTCTGAGCACATACAATCCATCTGAGTGCACAGGGGCGTGAAAATCCAATCGCACGCTGGGTGCACTAACAATTAAGCGCCCAAGATCAAGAGAAGATCAAAGGATGATTGATGAATCAAAATATGAAAAGCCAGCCAAGTTGACTCAGGCAACGTCCTTGACCAAGAAAACTTCAAAAAGAGGGGGTCAAGCTATTCTCCAAAGCACCTGAAGGCAGGACAAGAAACAACAGATGGAAACTCATCAAGGAGAGAAGCAACTTGGAACCAAGGAGGAATTTCCTGATACAGGTGAGAACAATCAACTAGTTAACAAGTGTCTCACTCCGCTTAACATAAATTCTGGGCTCAATTGTGGTCGTAAGTCAAGGGCTACCTGGTTCAGAGGTGGTATTCAACCACTTCAGACAGGTTCTGGAGAACCAGTAGCGGAAATTTTGAGTAGTTCGGAGAACCGGCAAATACCACTTCTGACTGGCCCCGCCCCCATCTATTCTCTGCCTCCTGTTGAGTCCCAGCTGATGGGCTGGGTCTTCTTTGGTTGCCCTGCATAGGAGAAGGGAGCTGGAAAGCAGGTTAGTGGGGTGGGGAGGGAATGGGGATTTTGCAGTATCCTTCCCCTGCCACACCCACCAAGCCAGGCCACACCCACAGAACCAGTAGTAAAAGAATTTGAATACCACCACTGTCCTGGTTTATAAATATTTGTATTGTTTTGTATCACAAATTCCATTTCTATATTGAACGGTTGTGTTTTCTAGGTGTCCAAAGTGTTAAAATATAAACATCATCACAATCATTAGAATCATGTACATACAAACATATATAAGGTAATATCAATCGTTATTAGAAAGCATACTATCTTCCAGTAATATAACCATCAAAATATATTTACCAGTCAGTTTTTCTTTCCCATGTAGTGCATATTTTTCACATAAATCCACTTATCTAACGTCTGTATCTATCTACTAACCATTTGTAGAAAAGTTCCCATGTTATAAAATATTTCGAATCTTCTTTTTCTTTCATTTTGAGAGTTCACCTATCCATTTCTGCACATTCCAGAATGCAGGACCACTTGTATTGCATGCCGTTGAATTTGGGGGAAGCTTTAACCCAGAGGGTGTGATTCTATCGGTTTGGACTGGTTTTATAGAACCGGTTGTTACGATTCTGTGCAGTTTGGAGAATCAGTCCGCCCAGTCAGTCCCTATCGTGCATGCGCAACATTGTGCTCATGCCCGACATTGCTGACTGGGTTCTTCCCAGCCCAGACACTCCTTAAGATATTTTTTTCCCCCTCCCAACGATCAGCTGTTCCTATGATCAGCTGTGCTGGGATTCCCCTCGCTGTCTTACAGCTTGCCCAAAAGGCTTCCCTGAGGCCCAGGAGGCAAAAAATGGAGTGGGGGGCAGTCTGCCTCCCCCCACATTTTATTTTTTTGCCTTCCTGGGAGCAAAAATGCCCCCCCAGGAGGCTTCCCTGAGCCTATGAGGCAAAAAGAGATATGCAGGGTGGTAGCTTTGCCCCCCCACCCCCCAGCTCCATTTTTTCCCTTCCTAGGCCCCAGGGAAGCCTTTCTGGGACCAAAAACGCCCCCTCAGGAGGCTTCCCTGAGGCCCAGAAGGCCCAAATAATGGGGGGGGGGTCACGCCCACCCAGTCACATGGCCACGCCCACCTAGGCACATCCACAGAATTACAAACTTTGAATCCCATCCCTGCTTTAACCCCTTAAACAAAGACCTTGAGGTGGGAAGGGGAAGGGCTTTTAAGTTTGCCCCCCCCCTCTGTGTGTCAGTCCCAAGTCTTCCCAAATTACATCCGTTCTCTTGGCACGGCCTCACAATGTGAGAGACATGTGGTTTGGTTCAAAGCCCATTATCAAAATTGCATTAAACCCCCATTGTGGACATCCTTAATTAAGGCCGAGCAGCCTCTTTTTCCCATGGTACACGTAGGTTCCTCCCTCAGCTGCCTTTCAAAGAAAGAAAGGAAGGAAGGAAGGAAGGAAGGAAGGAAGGAAGGAAGGAAGGAAGGAAAGGAAAGGAAAGGAAAGGAAAGGAAAGGAAGGGAAAGGAAGGGAAGGGAAGGGAAGGAAGGAAGGAAGAAAGGAAAGGAAGGGAAGGGAAGGGAAGGGAAGGGAAGGGAAGGGAGAAAGAAAGAAAGAAAGAAAGAAAGAAAGAAAGAAAGAAAGAAAGAAAGAAAGAAAGAAAGAAAGAAGAAAGAAAGAAAGAGAAAGAAAGAAAGAAAGAAAGAAAGAAAGAAAGAAAGAAAGAAAGAAAGAAAGAGGGAGGGGGGAGGGAGGGAGGGAGGAAGGAAGGAAGGAAAGGAGGAAGGAAAGAAAGAAGGACGGAAGGAAGGAAGGAAGGAAGGAAGGAAGGAAAGAAAGAAGGAAGGTAAGAAAGAAAGTAAAGAAGGAAGGAAGGAAGGAAGGAAGGAAGGAAGGAAGGAAAGAAAGAAAGAAAGAAAGAAAGAAAGAAAGAAAGAAAGAAGAGAAAGAAAGAGGGAGGGGGGAGGGAGGGAGGGAGGAAGGAAGGAAGGAAGGGAAGGAAAGGAGGAAGGAAAGAAAGAAGGACGGAAGGAAGGAAGGAAGGAAGGAAGGAAGAGAGAAAGAAAGAAAGAAAGAAAGAAAGAAAGAAAGAGAAAGAAAGAAAGAAAGAAAGAAAGAAAGAAAGAAAGAAAGAAAGAAAGGAAAGAAAGAGGGAGGGGGGGAGGGAGGGAGGGAGGGAGAGGAAGGAAGGAAGGAAAGGAAGAAGGAGGAAGGAAAGAAAGAAGGAGGGAAGGAAGGAAGGAGGAAGGAAGGAAGGAAAGAAGAAAGAAAGAAAGAAAGAAAGAAAGAAAGAAAGAAAGAAAGAAAGAAAGAAAGAAAGAAAGAAAGCAGATTAAAATTTCTCCGAATCCCAATCGCTTTATTCCTTTCTTCTTGTGCAGAGCTGGCTGAACAAACCAGGTTCGCGCCGTTTATTCCTTCTCAAAATTTCATTCCTTCTTTTTTTTTAGCCACCGTTCCTGAAAGGCCAAAAACGCACCAACAAGAAATGCCTTTTGGCTTGCATCACACAATGGCTGAGACAAAACAGACACGCAGGAAAGACGCTCTGGGGGAAAGGGAAAAAAAAAAAATCCAAAGGTCTTGCAAGTAAACACTGCAAATTATGGTTTTTTTTTTACTCATCGCAGGAAATGATATTTATAGCTCCGGAAAAGAATAGGAGAGATCATTTCTATTGCCGCTAAGAGGTGAATATTGAAATAGGGACTTTGAGATGACTGCAAGCCCATTCGGTCATATCTGAGGCCTGATTCTAGAGTCCTCGGCCTAGCCCACCTCACAGGGTTGTTATTTTGGGGGAAATAGCAGGAGGAAGGTGTGTTGGGATACTTTCGCTACCTTGAGTTGGTTGTAGCAATAGCACTTAGACTTATATACTGCTTCACAGTACTTTCCAGCCCTCTCTAAGCAGTTTACAGAGTCAGCATTGTTGCCCCCAACAATCTGGGTCCTCATTTTACCCACCTTGGAAGGAGGGAAGGCTGAGTCAACCTTCAGCTGGTCAGCATTGAACTCCAGACTGTGGGCAGAGTTTGCTTGCAATAGTGCATTATAACCACTGCACCACCATGGAAGGAAGGAAGGAAGGAAGGAAAGAAGGAAGGAAGGAAGGAAGGAAGGAAGGAAGGAAGGAAGGAAGGAAGGAAGGAAGGAAGGAAGGAAGGAAGGAAGGAAGGAAAAATAGCAATCACATTTAGACTTATATGCCGCTTCACAGTGCTTTCCAGCCCTCTCTAAGTGGTTTACAGAGTCAACCTTTTGCCCCCAACAATCTGGGTCCTCATTTTACCCACCTCGAAAGGAGGGAAGGCTGAGTCAACCTTCAGCTGGTCAGGACTGAACTGCTGACAGTGGGCAGAGAGCCTACAATACTACGTTCTGACCACTGTGCTATCACAGCTCCTTCCTTCCTTCTTTCCTTCCTTCCTTCCTTCCTTCCTTCCTTCCTTCCTTCCTTCCTTCCTTCCTTCCTTCCTTCCTTCCTTCCTTCCTTCCCTCCCAATATCACTCAGACTTATATACCACTTCACAGTGCTTTTATAGACTCCTCTAAGCAGTTTACAGAGTCAGCCTATTGCCCCCCAACAATCTGGGTCCTCATTTTACCCACCTTGGAAAGACGGAAGGCTGAGACAACCATTTTTCACACTTATGACCATTGCAGGCATCCCCAAGGTCATGTGATTGGCATTCGGATGCTTGACCATTGACTCGCCTTTATGACGTGAGTCCCAGGGGGTCAGGCGATCCCCTTTTGCGACCCTCTGCCAAGGGAAGTCCATGGGGGGGTAACTCGACTTGCTTAACAACCGTGTTACTGATTGGACAATTTCAGGGATTCACTTAGCAAATGTGGCGAGCAAAGTCGTAACTGCTGTAGCTTTGAGCAGTCACTAAACGAACAGTTTAACAGATAATCAGAGTTGGAAGGGACCTTGTAGGTCATCTAGTCCAACCCGCCGCCCAAGCGGGAGACCCTACACCATTTCTGACAGATGGGAGTCCAATCTTTTCTTGAAAGCCTCCAGTGATGAAGCTCCCACAACTTCCAAAGGCAACTTCGGTTCCATTGGTTGATTGTTTACACTGTCAGAAAGTTTCTCATTTCCAGGTTGAATCTCTCCTTGTTCAGTTTCCATCCATTATTCCTTGTCTGGCCTTTGGGTGCCATGGAAAATAGCTTGACCCCCTACTCTCTGTGGCAGCCCCTCAAATGTTGGAAGACTGCTCTCCTATCTCCCGTGGTCCTTCTCTTCACTAGACTAGCCAGGCCCAGTTCCTGCAACTGTTCGTTGTATGTTTTAGCTTCCAGTCCCCTAATCATCCTGGTTGCTCTTCTCTGCACTTTTTCTAGAGTCTCAACATCTTTTAGATAGTGTGGTGACCAAAACTGGATGCAGTACTCTAGATGTGGTTTTACTAAGGCTTCACAGAGTAGTATTAGCACCTCCCTTGATCTTGATTGTATCCCTCTGTTAATACAACTTAGGATTGCATTAGCTTTTTTGGCTGCTGCTGCACACTGCTGGCTCATATTCAGCTGGTTGTCCACGAAGACTCCAAGATCCCTCTCCCAGTTCCTGCTATTGAGCCTGGTTTCACCCAGTCTATATGTGTCCTTTTGGTTTTTCTTGCCTAGGTGTAGGACTTTACTTTTCTCTCCATTGAATTTCATTTTGTTAGATAGGGTTCAAGTTCAAGTTTGTCAAGATCCATCTTGATTGTTAAATCGAGGTATCAATACACCTGTGCTGATAGCTAGCTAAGGCAAAAAAATATTGCTCTATTTATCTAGTCCTTCGATAGCATCGCTCTGTTTTATGACATTGTACAGAACAGGATGTCCCTGAGTATTTCCCTCTCCTTAATTCTTTCTCTCTTCTTCAAAGATTGCAAGGTGGTAGCAATCTCTGGAAGACCCTTGGGGGCCAAACTTGACAGATGCACACTGAACAAATTCAGAGGGCAAATTAACAGCGTCGCTTTGCTCTTCTTCCCAAGCAACCGGCCCAAATGCCTTTATTGATTTGAGCGCAGGGTGAATATTTCCTGATGCGGGAAGCAGCTCTCCCTCAGTGGCAGAAGAATAAATAGATTAAAAGGTAAAATGAAGGCCGTTGCATCTTAGGCAGAGGATTGCAAACAATACGTGCGTCCTTTTCGAGGTGATATTTTGAGATTCCGGAAAGAGCAACAAAGATGATTGAAGGGACTGGAGGATAAAACACAGGAAGGACGGTTGCAGGAATTGGGGGTGTCTAGTTTAATGAAAAGAAGGACAAGGGGTGATATGATAGCAGCATTCCAATATTTGAGGGGTTGCCCAAAAGAAGAGCTATTCTCCAAAACACAAGAAGCAATGGATGGAAATAATTCAGGAAAGAAGCAACTTAGAACTAAGGAGAAATTTCCTGACAGTTACAATAATTAATCAGTGGAACAACTTTGCCTCCAGAAGTTGCGGGTGCTCCAACATTGGAGGTTTTAAAGAAGAGATAACCATTTCTCTGAAGTGGTGTAGGGTTTCCTGCCTAGGCAGGGGGTTGGACTAGAAGACCTCTAAGTTCCCTTCCAACTCTGTTATTTTTTTATTCTGTTCTGTTATTCTCCAAAGCACCTGAAGGTAGGACAAGAAGGACCAGGGGTGATATGACAAAATCTAAGGGGCTGCCACAAAGAAGAGGGGGTCAAACTATTTTCCAAAGCACCAGAAGGCAAGGACAACAATGAATGGAAACTAATCCAGGAGAGGAGCAACCTGGAACTAAGGAGGAATTTCCTGACAGTGAGAACAATAAATTCGTGGAATGACTTGCTATCAGAAGTTTGGGTGCTCCAACATTGGAGGTTTTAAAGAAGAAACTGCATAGCCATTTTTCTAAAATGGCTAATTTGCCTGAATAGGGAGATAGACTAGAACAGTGGTTGCCAACCAATGGGCCGAGGGCCACTGGTGGTCCGCAAGAAAATTTTGGTGGTCCACAGAGAAATGTCACCCCCAGAGCACCCCCCAAAGCAATTAATTCAGGCTGCGCAGGAACACAAGGCTGCGCCACCCACATGGCCTGCGGGAACCCTCCTGCCCACTCACTCCTTACCTGGCAAACTTGCCTGCTAAATTGCTATTATTATTTTTTTTCTGACTATCCGCTGTTCTGCTGTGCCGGGAGATTTAGATTAGCTAGAAAGCAGGAAATCATTGGATTACTTGCTTTCTAGCTAATCCTTAGATCTTCGGCTCTGCTTTTAAGCAGAGTCGAACCTTCCTTAGGACTGAAGCTTCTATTATTCAGTGCAGACTCAGGTAGCCGATGGCAGAAAGATAGATCTCTGAATGAATCTGTGATTCTGTGAGCAACTCAATCTACCTGCCTGCTTTGCCTGATTTTGGGTAAAAGTTGCTCTTTTTTATAAAAAATTCAATATTTACATAAATATTTATAATATTTACATGCAAGCCATGACCAGCCAGTCACATGACTAGCAAGCCACAGCCACAAATTAGGCCATGCCCACAGAACCAGTTGTTAAGAAATTCAAATCCCACCCCTGCCTGTGTGTGTGTGAGAGAGAGAGGGGGGGGGAGAGGGAGAGGGAGAGAGAAGTTAGATCAGATCTCTCTCTCTCTCTCTCCCACCAATGTCAGCAAGCCACCGTCAGTCAAAATTCATATTAGTGATCCCTGGGATTTAAAATTATGAGTTTGGTGGTCCCTGAGGTCCAAAAGATTGGCGATCCCTGGACTAGATGACCTCCAAGGTCCCTTATATATATGTATACAGAATAACAGAGTTGGAAGGGACCTTGGAGATCATCTAATCCAGGGATCTCTATACATAAGCATTCAGGGCCAGCAAGCATCTTTGGGAACGGCCAACTTTTGCCTCGCAAATCAAGTTTCTTTCTCGCTGCAGGATTCCGACCCTTGGATAATTTGACAGCTTCTGTCTACCGATGGCCATGGCAGCCAAGGAGAATCATATTGCAGCGTGGACAAGAATTCCACATGATTGCCCACACCCTTCTGGGTCATCTGCATCGGGCTGACAAGCTATCATCCTCTTCCCCCATTCCGGCAAATTATGACTTGTTACTCCCAACGAGAAAGCCATTTTCGCGCCTGCTCGGTGGAGTGAGAAGGAGAAAGGAGGGGACATGAAATGCAGGAGGAGAAGACAAGGATAATTGTCTTCTGAGCGTGACTCTTTGCAAAACGCTGCTGGGAGGGAGGGTGGGTGAATTATCCATGGATAGACTTCGACTTAGGACCGCAATTGGAGCCAGAAGGCAGTTGCTAAGTGAGTTGCACTAAGGACCCCATAATCATCATCCTCTTCCTCCTCCACCTCTCCACAAACCCCACGCCCTTCTAGCACTGATGATGTTCCCTAGTTGGGTAATGAAACGTCTGCAAGAAAGCAAGTAAACTCAGAGAGCACCAAGGACTTAATAGTCATTGTTCTCCTCCTCCTCCTCCTCCTCCTCCTCCTCCTCCTCCTCCTCCTCCTCCTCCTCCTCCTCCTCCTCCCCTCCTCTCCATTTCTCCACAAACTCCACAAACTCCACAAACTTTTAGCACTGATGATGTTCCCTAGTTGGGTAATGAAACGTCTGCAAGAAAACAAATAAGTTCAGAGAGCACCAAGGACCCCATAGTCATTATTCTCCTCCTCCTCCTCCTCCTCCTCCCCCCCCCACTCTCTCCACAAACCCCACTCCTTTCTAGTACTGATGATGTTCCCTAGTTGGGTAATGAAACGTCTGCAAGAAAGCAAGTAAACTCAGAGAGCACCAAGGACTTGATAGTCATTGTTCTCTTCCTCCTCCTCCTCCTCTTCCTCCCCTCCTCCTCTCCATTTCTCCACAAACTCCACCCCCTTTTAGCACTGATGATGTTCCCTAGTTGGGTAGTGAAACGTCTGCAAGAAAACAAATAAGTTCAGAGAGCACCAAGGACCCCATAGTCATTATTATTCTCCTCCTCCTCCTCCTCCTCTCTCCACAAACCCCACTCCCTTCTAGCATGATGATGTTCCCTAGTTGGGTAATGAAACGTCTGCAAGAAAACAAGTAAACTCAGAGAGCACCAAGCTTGGGACACAACAACCGTCATAAATACAAGTCAGTTGCCAAGCGTCAGAATTGCAATCCTGCGACCTGCAAAGGTCGTTAACTGTAAAAAAAAAAAACAGCCCTTAAGTCCCTTTTTCTGGCTCCATTGTAACTTTGAGCAGTCACTAAATGAACTGTTTGTAAGTCAAGGCCTGTAAGTGCAATGGCTACCGCTTCCCTGTTTTTCTTTTTTCAATTGTTTTCCCATCCTTCAAAAATATAAAACAAGGCGACGAAACAGGATTACGCAACCCAACTGCACCTTCCGCGGCGAAACAGGCTTCCTAACAGCGAGCCAAGGTAAAAAAAAAAAAAAAAATTGAATTTCCAAGCGCAGCCAAAAGTGCCACTGAGCTGCGTGAAAAACCCTCGTTCTTGGATGCGCCAAGACTCATTAGGAGACATTTGGCAGATGCGCCCAGTGCTCAGTTGGGAGCGATGTTCAGTTCCCTGAGATAATCACCCAGCTGCGTGTCACCCCGTCGCCCTCCCCCAAGCAGCCATTTATCCTTGGGAAAACGCAGCTTCATTTTTAGCTGCGAAGGCATTTAGGGCGGGTCACGCTCAACGCCAGCCAGGAATGATTTATCTGCCGTTGCAGATAAATTTAAGGACGAGGACAGGTACGTTCTCACAGGTGCTTTTTTTCAGAAGGCAACTGGACTTCCCTGTTCTTTCTTCTGAAGACGTTTCGCTTCTCATCCAAGGAGCTTCTTCAGCTCTGATTATTCCATTCCCCCCCCACCACTGTCCTGTCCGAGCTGAAGAAGCTTCTAGGATGAGAAGCGAAACGTCTTCAAAAGAAAAAAAAAGAGAGAGAGAGAGAGAGTCCAGCGACCTCCTGAAAAAAGGTCACGAAATGGAGCAAAACTCACTTAACAATTGTTTCGCTTAGCCACGGAAATGTTGGGCTCAATTGTGGTCGTAAGTCGAGGACCAACGACAATTGAAGTCCTCGTGACGCAATATTTCTATGGTCTGAAAGGGAAGGGGGGAAAGGGGTTTGAAAGAGCAGCGCGGCAGCTTGGAAACCGAAAGTACACTCTATAAATAGTTTTTCAAAGATAGTAACTAAGTCAGTGGTCGCCAACCAGTGGGCCAGAGACCACTGGTGGTCCACGAGAACGTTTTGGTGGTCCACAGAGAAATGTCACTGCCAAAGCAATTACTCCAGGCTGCGCAGAAACACAAGGCTTGCATCGCTTGCATTGCGAACAACACGAAGTAGTGAGGGGAGGGGGGAAAGGGCAGAAGGGGGGAACCTGTCCCACTTGCCCCACATGCCTCGCCTGGCCACTGGGCTGCCTCTTTCTGCTTCTTTCTTCTTTCTTCAAGGAAAGTGGCAAAGAGAGAGAGAGAGACTTTTGGCTTCATGCAAGGAAAGCAGCAGAAGCCACAGAAGTCTTTTTTTCTCTCTCCCAAACTCCACCAGAAATGAGCCTCTGGGATCCTGCAAGGCCTCCTGCTCCAAGAGGCTGCTCCAGCAAAGACTCGTTTCTGGCGGAGTTTGGGGGAGAGAAAGAAAGACTTCTGCGGCTTCTGCTGCTTTCCTTGCATGAAGCCAAAAGTCTCTCTCTCTCTTTCTCCCCCTGAGAACAGAGCTGGAGACGGTATCCTGCGATCCCAAATAAAGAATGATCGATCGGTAGGAAAATGGGGTGGGGAATTTTCCCACAGACTTTTTTGGGGGATTTTCCCAGGGTCTCTGATCCGCGGGATTCAAAATTATGAGCTTGGTGGTCCCTGAAGTCCAAAATGTTGGCAACCCCTGAACTAGGTGACTAAAGTTTTGGAAGTTTGGCTCGAGACTATGATTTAATTGGAGTAACTGCCTGAATCCTGACAAAGTTGTTTCCTCTGTCCATCTAAGTCTTGGCTCTGTTTTCACCATCGGGGTGACACACACATTGGGCAGTCCTCATGTTACGACTGTAATTGAGCCAGCCCATGACATTTGCAAGCCATGATGTTCATGAAGCAGGCCATTATCATATGGGACCAGGGGTTGTTTTTGTGGCAGTCATTAAGCGAATCAAGTGAAGGCTGTGGTCATGAAGCAAGCCCATTGATTGCTATATGGAGTGGGGGGTTTTGTCCCCTTCAAGAAACCGGAAGTAAATTGTTGTGTTCAGAAAACCATTTTATTTCGGAAGTAACTGGAAGTAAATATAATTTTTGGTGGGCAAAATCATTGTAAAATGTCAAGATACTGCAAATAGCAATAAATCTAACATCAAAAACATCATCAAAAAAGCACAACAAAGAATGTTCTTTCTGCGCCAACTCAGGAAGCTTAACCTGCCCAAGGAGCTGCTGATCCAGTTCTACAGAGGAATGATGGAGTCTGTCATCTGCACCTCTATAACTGTCTGGTTTGGTTCTGCAACCCAACAGGACAGACACAGACTCCAGAGGATAATTAGGACTGTAGAAAAAACAATTACTACCCACCTGCCTTCCATCGAGGACCTGTCTACTGCATGAGTCAAAAAGAGGGCTGTGAAAATATTTACAGACCCCTCACATCCTGGACATAAACTGTTTCAACTCCTACCCTCAAAACTATAGATCACTGCACATCAGAAAACTAGACACAAGGAGAGTTTTTTCCCAAAAGCCATCACTCTGCTAAACAAATAATTCCCTCAACACTGTTCAACTATTTACAAAGTCTGCACCAGTGGTGGTATTCAAAAACTTTTACTACCAGTTCTGTGGGCGTGGCTTGGTGGGCGTGGCCATGTGACTGGGTGGGCGTGGCTTTTCTTTTTTGCAGTCCCCACCCATTTGGGGGAGCTTCTTAGCCACAGAGGAGCCTCTGGGGGGGCGGGCGTTTTTGCTCCCCTAAGGCTCCTCTGGGGCTCAGGAAGGAAAAAAACAGAGCACGGGAGGGGCATGCAGCACTCCTCCAAGCTCCGTTTTGGGAGCTTCCTAGCCTCAGAGAAGTCTTGGGGGGGCGTTTTTGCTTCCCTAAGGCTTTTCTGGGGCTCTGGAAGGCCAAAAATGGAGGGGGGGGCTGCTCCTCCATTTTCTGCCTTCCTGGGCCTCAGCAAGGGGAATCCCAGCACAGCTGATCTTATCTACAGCTGATTGTCGGGAGGGAAAAAAAAGAAATACCTTAGGTCAGGGGTAGGGAACCTTGGCTCTTTTTATCACTTACGGACTTCAACTCCCAGAATTCCTGAGTGAGCCATAAAAGGTTCCCCATCCCTGGCCTACTGGTTTTTCAGTTGTGGGGGAAATCAATTTTTGACAGGAATGGGATTGTTTGATATACAAATGTAGGACATATAAAGAATATAAAGAATACGTCCTACATGCCAAATTCTTGCTACCAGTTCGCCCGATCCGTTGTGAACCGGCTGAATAGCACAACTGGTTTAGTCTACTATTAATCTTCTCTTCACTCCTTATCATCCATCCCCTCCCACTTGTGACTGTATGACTGTAACTTTGTCTCTTGTATCCTTACGATTTATATGGACTGTTTCCTAGAATAATTTGACTGTTGATTGTATCCTATGACTATCATCCAGTGTTGTACGTTATGATTCTTGACTCTTGACGAATGTATCTTTTCTTTATGTATACTGAGAGTATTTACACCAAGACAAATTCCTTGAGTGTCCAATCACACTTGGCCAATAAAAAATGTTACTCTATTCTAAGAAAACCTAGGTCAGAACATTAGCAATACAGTCATTCAGTGGATCCGGCATCCCCCTTGACTCTACTTGTCACAAGGCAAAAGTTGGTCATGTGACTCCCAGGATTTTGCAACCGTCATAAATACAAATCAGTTGCCAAGGGTCCAGTTTTTGATTGCATGACTGTGGGGAGGCCGCAACGGTCGTAAGTATGAAAAATGGTCATACGTCAGTGTTGTTGTAACTTTGAATTATCACTAAATTGTCAGAAAGGGTGTAGGGTCTCCTGCTTGGGCGAGGGGTTGGACTAGATGACCTCCAAGATCCCTTCCAACTCTTGTATATCTAATCTTATGTAATCTAATCTAATCATCTAAAGGTTGTAAATTCAGAACTGCCTGTAGTTTGTCTAGTGACTTTTACATTTTTAAAACTATTTTGGCTAAAGGACAGACAATATGTTTCCACATTGTAAAGTGACAGTAATGGCAACAGGGGGGCAATTTGGATTTTATTCCTTTCCTGATTAAAAGCTTCCCCCTTTCCCAAAGATACGATTTGCTCCGTTTCGTTGAATTTTAATTGCGTAATTAACTGTACCCCGGGGTAGACACTGCTGGTATTTGTGGACATCAAAAATATCTATCATCTGTGGTGGTCTTGTAAAAGAACAAAACACAGTTGTTTTGGCATAGAATCCAGATGTGGTTAGAGGAGATGATTGGGCAGAAAATAGAATGCAAACCGGAATTATTTTTACTAGGAATGATGAAAGAGCAACATAGTAAAGAGGCAGGGGTGGGATGCAAATATTTTTACTACTGGTGCTGTGGGCGTGGCTAGGTGGGCGTGGCTAGATGGGCGTGGCCCTGTGACTGAGTGGGCGTGGCCCCCTGGGGGGGGTTTGCTCCCAGAAGGCCTTTCCTGAGGCCCAGGAAGGCAAAAAATGGAGCAACAGGGGGGGTGTTGCACCCCAAAAAAGAGCCATGCCTACCCAGTCACCTGGCCATGCCCACCTAGCCACGCCCACCTAGCCATACCCACAGAACTGGTAGCAAAAATATTTGCATCCCACCCCTGCCTCTTTACTATGACTCTTTCATCATTCCTAGTAAAAATAATTCCGTTTTGTATTCTATTCAGATTCAGGCACAGCTGATCATCAGAACAGCTAATCGTTGGGAGGGGGAAAAAAAACAGTTGGGTTGAACCAGTAGCTGTTTTTTTTTTTTTTACTACCGGTTTGTGTGAACCAGGCCGAACCGGAAGAATCCCACCACTGTAAAGAGGTGACCTATTTAATAGTACATATTATCACAACAGCAAGAATGGATTTTGCTCAACAATGGAAAAATAGAGAAATCCCCGATGAAAATGAGGCGAGAAAAAAAATACTGACATGTGCTGAAATGGATCGACTGACTTTGGAATTGAAAAATAAAGACGAGACAGAATATTACAAGATATAGAATAAATTTTACCAATGGTGGGAACAGAAAGAATAAAAAAATGATTACGATTTGTAGAATGGATAACTGAGGTTATGTAAATAATTACAATGGAATATAATGGATAATACAATTGATATAAGTTTATAAATGTGTAAATGTATATAAGATATGTGTCATATGCTTTAGTATGTATGGCAAAAATGAATGCCAGGACGACCACACCATGTCCAATGTTTTAATGATATAATCAATAAAATATGTTTTTTTTAAAAAAAAAAACACCTATTGTATCGTAACGCTTAATTTATAAGGTCTGGGTTTTTTTCATTCCCAGCAGTCAGTAGCATCTCATTCTTGGGGTTTATATTCCTTCCCCCAAAAATATATATATATCATGTGGATTTTAAAAAAATGATTCCTAAAGTTCCCCTTCCCGCAGAAACCGCAACTTTTAAACGCAAGTTTTAAAAGGAATTAAAAACTCCAAAAATTATCTTACACCAGGAGAATTACACCGGTTAGAATTAGAGGCGCAGTTGACATTTTCCTACATTCCTGCTTTCTTTTTCTCTCCCCAAAACATGTTTCTGAACTGCTTCTTGGCAGCGATTTCGTATTATGCATCCCAACGGCAGGAAGTCAGCAGGGGAAAAAAAAAAAAACACCATGGTTTGTTTGGCATCCTCCATTTCATTATGCCTTTTTTTTTTCCAGCTTGTCTCTGCTCCAGATCCTCCTTCATTCTTCTGTCTAGCGCACAGAGCATCAAATTTGAACTTCCAATGGTTCGGATCAGAGGTGGCCTTCAGCCGGTTCTGACCAGTTCTGGAGAACCGGTAGCGGAAATTTTGAGTGGTTCGGAGAACTGGCCAATCCCAACTCTGATTGGCCCCGCCCCCATCTATTCTCCGCCTCTCGAGTCCCAGCTGATTGGCTGGGTTTTCTTTGGTTGCCCTGCACAGGAGAACGGAGCTGGAAAGCAGGTTATTTCATTCAAAATACAGTTAGAAGGGACCTTAGAGGTCTTCTAGTCCAGCCCCCTGCCCACCAAATCATGCCACACCCATCAAGCCACACCCACAGAACTGGAAGTAAAAAAATTTGAATCCCACCACTGGTTCAGATTGATATTAAAAAAACCAAGCGCCTTGTTTCACAGGTCAACAGGATGTGATTTCAGGGTTAACAGCTGCATTATATCCTCTATTTGCCCGCCCTCTGGAGCTAAATCCTCCCACTCAAGAGACCTATTGCTTGCAGCAGAGGTCCTAAACTTTGCATCTGGTACAACATCTGGAATGAATGCCTTCCCCTTTGTCAGCCACACCATGTTGTTATTAACAGCTTTCCAAGCTGGAGAGATGCTTTGACTTTACTCTGCGAGCCTTGATCGACAGCGGCTTTTTAAAAAATGCACGTGGGACCAAGAGCAGACATAAAATTGGATGGACTTTGTAACTCAGTGAAATTCACTGCAGGTAGCTGCTCAAATAGGATGTGATATTAGGAAAAGCATTTCTCAAATTTGGCGGCTTGAAGATGTGGGGATTTCAACTCCCAGAATTCAGTGAAATTCTGGGATTCCATGAAATTAATTTTCAGGCCATTTATCAGGCAGTTTTTTGGGTCGTTTTCAGGCCATTGGGGGTCATTTTTCAGGCTGTTTTTGGCCATTTTCCAGGCCAATAATAGTGCAAAAAGCAACCTGAAAACTGCCAGAAAAACTACCCCCAAAATGGCCTGAAAATGGCCCAAAGATGGCCCAAAAATGCTCTGAAAGTGGCCCAAAAAACAACCTGAAAACTGCCTGAAAAACTGCCTGAAAACGGCCCCCAAATGGCCTGAAAGCTGCCTAAAAACTGCCCAAAATGGCCTGAATAAAATGGCCCTAAAAATGCCCCCCAATGGCCCAAAACACAGCCTGAAAATGCCCCCCAAATGGCCTGAAAACAGCCTAAAAACTACCCCAAAATGGTCTGAAAACAGCCCAAAGAAGGCCCGAAAATGCCCAAAAAATGGCCTAAAAATGGCCCAAAGATGGCCCCAAAATGGTCTGAAAATGGCCCAAAAACCAACCTGAAAACAGCCTGAAAAACTACCTGAAAACAGCCCCCAAATGGCCTGAAAACAGCCTGAAAAACAGCCTGAAAATGGCCCAAAAAACAGCCTGAAAACAGCCTGAAAAACTACCTGAAAACAGCCCCAAAATGGCCCGAAAACAGCCTGAAAAACAGCCTGAAAATGGCCCAAAAACCAACCTGAAAACAGCCTGAAAAACTACCTGAAAACAGCCCCAAAATGGCCTGAAAACAGCCTGAAAAACAGCCTGAAAATGGCCCAAAAACCAACCTGAAAACAGCCTGAAAAACTACCTGAAAACAGCCCCAAAATGGCCCGAAAACAGCCTGAAAAACAGCCTGAAAATGGCCCAAAAACCAACCTGAAAACAGCCTGAAAAACTACCTGAAAACAGCCCCAAAATGGCCTGAAAACAGCCTGAAAAACAGCCTGAAAGCAGCCAAAAATGGCCTGAATAAAATGGCCTGAAAATGCCCCCCAAAACAGCCTGAAAACGGCCCAAAAACAGGTCTAAAAACAGGCCAAAAAATGGATGGGGTGGGGCCAGGCAGTGATAGGTGCCTTTGAGGTGAGTGGCCGGGAGGCGGGGTTGGGTGTGATGAGTGACATCACCCACCAGTCACATGACCGACCGGCCACGCCTACCCAGCCAGAGAACCGGTTGTTAAAAAATTTGCCGCCCACCACTGGTCATAAGTCACTTTTTCCCATCCCATTTGTGACTGAGAACGGTCATTAAATGAACTGTCGTAAGTTGAGGACTACCTGTTATATTTGCCATCTTGAGTTACGTCTAAAGTAATAACGGCAGGATGAAAATCCAATCCATCCATAAAATACAAATACACACAACTCACTCCAGAGGTTGTGACCTACACAAGTGAGGACAAATGTTACTCCTCCTTCGTGTCTTCAGGCAAAATATTTACTAATGGTTTCTGCAAACAGGCTACTACTACGTTAAGCTGCTAAGTTGTGCAGGGGGAAAAAATATCATCAGGGAAATTTAAATACTGTGGTCTCAATGCCCGACCGAGTGTCTCTTTCAGACTGTAAAGTAGAAAAACAGATTCAGCCGTGGGTGCCGTTTATTTGAGAAATCCACTCATGCAAACATCTGACACTTTAATTTTGGGTGGACGCCAAAAGAAAGGCCCGTCCCCTCCTATAAATCCACTTTTGGCAAAATATTTACACAACAGTCGGTCAAGCTGTTTCAACACTCAGGGAAAGGTAACCAGGGAAGGGAGGTGCCACAAAATATTGTCTGCTTGTCTTTCTTTCTTTCTTTCTTTCTTTCTTTTTCTTCTTCTTCTTCTTCCTCCTCCTCTTCTTCTTCCTCTTCTCTCTTCTTTTTCCTCTTCCTCTTATTCTTCTTATTTTTCTTCCTCCTACTCACTCTTCTTCTTCTTCTTCTTCTTCTTCTTCTTCTTCTTCTTCTTCTTCTCCTTCTTCTCCTCCTCCTCTTCCTCCTCCTCCTCCTCTTCTTCTTCCTCTTCTCTCTTCTTTTTCCTCTTCCTCTTATTCTTATTTTTCTTCCTTCTACTCACTCTTCTTCTTCTTCTTCTTCTTCTTTTTCTTCTTCTTCTTCTTCTTCTTCTTCTTCTTCTTCTTCTTCTTCTTCTTCTTTTTCCTCTTCTTCTTCTTCTTCTTCCTCTTCTTCTTCTTCTTCTTCCTCTTCTTCTTCTTCTTCTCCTTCTTCTTCTTCTTCCTCCTCCTCCTCCTCCTCCTCACTACTCACTTCTTACTCCTACTCCTATTCTTCTTCCTCCTACTCTTCTTCTTCTCCTTCCTCTTCCTCTTCTTCTATTCAAAATGACTCAGACCAGATTGAACAAATTAACAGAGTTGGAAGGGACCTTGTAGGTCATTTAGTCCAACCCCGCACCCAAGCAGGAGACCCTACAACCCTTTCTGACAGATTTGAACAGAAACAGTAATCGATGAAAGACCGATAATAACCTGATATGAAAAGATTTCCCCGGTCCAGGAGAAAGAATTCGAGAGTTCATCAGCATCTTTTTCAGACTAAACCCATTAAAATCATCATGATAAATGAACTGTAATAAACGAATAATTATTTTTTCAATTGGAAAGAGTGCCAACAACACTTCAGATTTGGGGATTATCCTGGATTTACACACAACGTCTCTTGTGCAGAATAGATAAAGCGGCAAAGTTGGAATTAAACTAATAGGGTATAAAACAGTGAAGAATTTACTCAGAAAGATGCCCACTGAATTCCTTTTCATCTCTGCTTTTATACAATTTGGACCAATCCTAATGTGGAATATTCTTTCAGTTTAGAGCCATTTAGGGAGGGTTTTAACAGAATAACAGAGTTGAAAGGGACCTTGGAGGTCTTCTAGTCCAACCCTTTGCTCAGGAAGGAAATCCTATACTGGAAGTCCTTGACTTACAACAGATCATTGAGTGACCATTCAAAGTTACAACAACATGGAAAAATGAGACTTATGAACATTTTTCAGTTATATTGATCGTGATTTATCACCTATTGCTTGCATGTATACTGAGTTTGTGCACCAAAGATCAATTCCTTGTGTGTCCAATCACACGTGGCCAATAAAGAATTATGTTCTGTTCTTTTCTAGCCTAGTCTAAAATCTAATTCTATTCTCTTCTATTAATTCTATTTATGTTCTATTATTCTATTCTGTTCTGTTCTGTTTCTATTGTGTTCTATTCTATTCTATTATTCTATTGAGTTCTATTTCTATTCTATTTTGAATTCTTATTCTGTTCTGTTCTATTCTTCTATTGATTTCTATTTTGAATTCTATTCCATTCCATTGAGTCTTGGTGGCACAGTGGTCAGAGTACTGCAGGCTACTTCTGCTGCCTGCCGGATGCCTGCAATTTGATAGTTCAAATCTCACCAGGCTCAAAGTTGACTCAGCCTTCCATCCTTCCCAGGTGGGTAAAATGAGGAACCAGATTGCTGGGGGCTAATAGGCTGATTTTGTAAACTGTTTAGAGAGGGTTGTAAAGCACTGTTAAAGCAGTATATAAGTCTAAGTTCTATTGCTATTGTTATTCCATTTCATTCTATTCTAGCTCTAAGACACTGTCTCGGCTTGAGAAACGCACTCTAAACTAAAACTTAAAAGGGGATTTCTTGCATTCTTGAGATAACATTAGCCCTTCCTTCTCCACATGATCCCTCCAAACATTTGGAAGACTTCAAATCTCACCGCTGGGAATCCTGGGTGTGGAAATCCACATATCTGAAGGATGAGCCTCTTTGCAAACATTTGCAATCTCATGCAATTTTACACAACTGCCTGCACGCTGCCCGAAAATCCATCCGAATCAAAATTTCTCCAAAGCTCACATAGTTTTTAAAACAGCACATAAGCTCCAACAGGTCATCTGCTTACAAACACCGTTGGTTAACTGCTCACTGGAGAATTCAATAGCCCATGTTGCTCAACCTTGACCGCTTGAGAATGTGCGGACTTTAATAGCATTGAAAAAAGTCATCTATGACCGTTTTTGTTGTGGCCGCCAGTGGCCAGTGGAGCTGGTGGCAGACTCAGAGAATGAGGAGGTTGGTGAGGAACATGGGGCAGTCCTGGAGTCTGGGGAAGGCTCTGCGTTGGAGGCAGAGATGGGGCCAGGGTCCAACAGTTATCAGCTGCCTTTGGAATCGGAGATCAGTGGGGCAGAAGAGCATCTGGAGCCTGTTCCCGATGTGCGCATGCACAGAGCTGCCAGGAGAAGGGAACAGTTAAGGAACAAGAGTTGACTCGGGAGTAGAAGCATAGGTGGACGGTGAATAGCCCCTCTGATAAGGAATAAAGAGGAGCGAAAGGGGAGTGGTGTTTGCAGGAGACAATTAGTTTGTTTAATTAGTGTGAAGGTTTGTTCGTGCCTCTCACAGACTCCTTGCCAAGTCTTTTCTTGTACAGCCTTGCGCTCAGAAGCTATCCGCCTGGCAGCTCTCCAAGACTGATAAGATCTGTAGTTGTAAATTCACCCTTGAAAGACTGTTTGCTGGGACTTTGCTGGATGTGAATGAGAGGAATTCACATTAGCCTAACAAAAAAAAAAGGGTTTTTGTCGGGACAAGAAGTTTGCTTCGTGATTTGGTGAAGCCTAGGTCAGAATTGGGTCCTCCCCGCCTGTGGCAGGGGTGGTGTGGGGACCCGGGGGGGGATGGGCAGCCCCCGTTGTAAAGGCCCCAGCTGAAATTAGATTTGCCGCTGCGTTTCGGGCGGCTGGAACTGGACTCGAGGGACAGCTGCCGGGGCGGCCGGAGGACTGTCGCTGTGGCGGCTGGAGGACTGCCGCTGGAGCTGGGGCTGGGGCCATTGTAGGGGCCCCAGCTGAAGTTGGAGTCGTCTCCGTGGTCCGGGCGGCTGGAGTTGAGGCCGGAGGATGGCCGCCACGGTTGGAGCCAGGACGACTGGTGGACTGTGGCTGTTGCCGGAGCTGGGGCCGGAGAGCTGCCCCTATAGCTGGAGCCGAGGATGGAGGATGGCCCTCACGATTTTCACCCGTTTGGAGGCGGCAGGGCCGGCCTGGACTTGGAATTGGCCAACGAAAGGAGAAGACCCAGCCCGGGACATCTTATTCTATGAGTGATCTATGGGCCCTGAGACATGTCCCCCTGTCTCGGGAATGGCCCTCTACTCTCTCGAGGGCCCATCTCAAGGACGGATTATGGAATCCGGAGAGATGGTGGGCTTTTAAGAAACGTGGGAGGGGGGGTGTTTGATTAAATTTTTAGGTAGGTTTTTAAGGGGGTTAGGTAGGTCCGGGCGGGTGTTGGGGGACAACTCGCCGGAGGCTGGGACCAGGCCGGGGGTGGAGCGTGGCCGGGAGAGTCATAGTCCGGACAGGACTGTATTAAGGATGGGGGGTGGTCATTGGGGAGGGTGGAATTAAATCGATTGATACGGTGAGCGGGAGGGGCAGATTTGGCGGTTGTAGGGGGCCACATTCTGTGTTGGGAGCGCGCCCCCGCTGTTTACTTGCTGTGGCGCGCTCCGACCCCCTTGTCATCTCCCGTTCCCCAGGGGGTTTGAGCAATCGGGCCCTGGGCCTTCGGCTGATGCTGTGTAACGCCAGGTCCGTCGCTAATAAAGCCCCCCTCATCCATGATTTGATCTGTGAGGGGGGCGCGGACCTGGTGGGAGTTACCGAGACCTGGCTGGGCCAAGAGGGGGGAGTCCCTCTGGTGGAGATGTGCCCAGCCGGGTTTCGGGTTTTTCATCGGCCGAGGGCCCAGGGGAGGGGAGGGGGGGTCGCGGTAGTTATTAAGGAGGATCTGTGTCCGAGGGAGGCCACTGTATCTCAGACGACCGGGTGTGAGCTCCTTTTCGTGAAGTTCGGTTCCACGGTTCAGGTGGGCTTGCTGGTCGCATACCTGGCTCCCTGCTATGCGGCAGCGGCCCTGCTTGAGCTCCTTGAGGTTATAGCTGGCGTGGCGGTTGGGACCCCCAGGCTTATGGTCATGGGGGATTTCAACCTGCCATCTGCCGGCAGTACCTCGGGGATTGCCCAGGAGTTCATGGCTTCCATGACGGCCATGGGCCTGACCCAGTTAATTCGGGACCCTACTCACGTGGGAGGTCACACCTTGGATTTGGTTTTTGTCTCTGATCAGTGGCAGAGTGATCTGGGTATAGGGGATATAGTTGTGGAACCCCTGTCATGGACGGATCACTCGCTCCTGAAGCTCGACTTCCGTTCCGCGCCCCCTGACCGCAGGGAGGCGGGGCCATTAAAATGGTACCGCCCCAGGCGCCTGATGGACCCTGATAGGTTCCTGACGGAGCTTGGGCCATTTCCCGAAGCTCATTCACACGACTCGGTTGAGGGCTTGGTCGCCACCTGGGATAGGGTGGCTGCTGGGGCCCTTGACCGAGTCGTGCCCTTGCGGCCTCTGACCCGGTGCCGATCCCATCTGGCTCCTTGGTTTTCTGAGGAGCTAAGGGAAATGAAGCGCCGGAAAAGACGCCTAGAGAGCAGTTGGAGGTCCAGCCGCTCTGGGTCTGACCGAACACTACTGCGTTCTTATATTAAGACGTATCTAGTGGCAATAAGGATGGCGAGGAGGTCTTACCTCTCCACCCTTATCGCGTCCGCGGAAAACCGCCCAGCCGCCCTGTTTAGGGTGACCCGCTCCCTCCTGGAGGTGGGAGCGCGGGAGGACCCCTTACAGGGACGGGCTGAGGAGTTTTCTAGGTTTCTGCAGGACAAAATCGCTCAGATCCGGAGCGAACTGGACTCCGACTGGCCATCTCCGGGTGGGGGGGTGGGGGTGGATATCGGTGGAGTTGGTTGGGTTGAGTTCGACCCTGTTACTTTAGAGGATGTGGACAGGATACTGGGGGGGCTTAATGCCACCACCTGTTTGTTGGACCCGTGTCCCTCCTGGCTGGTTTTGGCCACTCGGGAGGTGACACGAGGCTGGTTCCAGGGTATTATAAACGCTTCCTTGAGAGAGGGGCTGCTACCTGCTGCCTTGAAAGAGGCGGTGGTGCGGCCCCTCCTCAAGAAACCGTCCCTGGACCCAGCACTGTTATCAAATTATCGTCCCGTCTCCAACCTTCGTTTTGTTGCGAAGGTTGTTGAGAGTGTGGTGGCACGTCAGCTCCCGCAGTGCCTGGATGAAGCGAGTTATCTTGACCCCCTCCAATCGGGTTTCAGGCCCGGGCACAGCACGGAGACGGCTTTGGTCGCATTGGTTGATGATCTCTGGAGGGCTCGGGACAGGGGTTGTTCCTCTGTCCTGGTCCTATTAGATCTCTCAGCGGCTTTTGATACTGTCGACCACAGTATCCTATTGCGGCGGTTGGAGGGGTTAGGAGTGGGGGGCACCGTGTTACGGTGGTTCACCTCCTTCCTCTCCGACCGTTCGCAATGTGTGTTGACAGGGGGGCAGAGGTCGGCCCCGAGGCCCCTACTATGTGGGGTTCCTCAGGGGTTGGTGCTCTCGCCCCTGCTGTTCAACATTTATGTGAAGCCGCTGGGTGAGATCATCCGTGGCTTCGGGGTGGAGTTCCATCAGTACGCTGATGATACTCAACTGTACATCTCCACCCCGGGCCACCCCAACGAAGCTGTCGAAGTGATGTCCCGGTGCCTGGAGGCCGTGCGGAGTTGGATGGGTCGTAACAGGCTCCGGCTCAACCCGACTAAAACCGAGTGGCTGTGGTTTCCTGCGCCCAGATACAGCCAGCTGGTTCCTTCGCTGGCCGTGGGGGGAGAGGTTTTGACCCCCGTGGAAAGGGCGCGCAATCTGGGTGTCCTCCTGGATGTGCGGCTGTCTTTAGAAGAGCATATTGCAGCCGTCGCCAGGGGGGCTTTTTATCAGATACGTCTGATTTACCAGTTGCGGCCCTTTCTGGATCTGGGCGCACTTCGCACAGTCACGTCCGCCCTCGTCATTTCCCGCCTGGATTATTGCAATGCTCTCTACATGGGGCTCCCCTTGAAGAGTCTCCGGAGGTTACAGCTGGTCCAGAATGCAGCCGCGCGAGTGCTTGTGGGTGCCCCTCGGAGCTCCCACGTTACTCCGCTGCTTCGCAGGCTGCACTGGCTCCCTGTGGCCTACCGGATTCGATTCAAGGTGGTACTGATGGTATTTAAAGCGCTCCATGGCTCGGGACCTGGGTACTTACGGGACCGCCTGCTGCCATCGTCAACCTCCCGCCGCCCAGTACGCTCCCACAGGGTTGCCCTGCTTGGGGTACCGCCACCTGGCCGTTGTCGGCTGACGGCCCCAAGAGTTCGGGCTTTCTCTGTGGGGGCTCCCTCCCTATGGAATGATCTTCCCCCGGAGATACGGTCTATGACGGATATCCTGACCTTCCGGCGCGCGGTGAAAACTTTATTTTTTAATCAGGCCGGCCTGGCCCAGTAACTGTGTTTTAGGTTTTTAATTAAATTTTAATTGGGGTTTTTAGTTTTTAACTTTTAAATTGAATCTGAATTAGACAGCCGGATTAAATTATTTAATTTATTTTTAACTGTATTTATTGTATATTTTGTATGTTTTAGTAGGCTGTACACCGCCCCGAGTCCCTTTTTTGGGAGAGGGGGCGGTATAGAAGTTTAAACAAATAATAAAAAAATAATAAA
The DNA here is from genome assembly GCA_023653725.1 of Bungarus multicinctus. Taxonomy (NCBI): domain Eukaryota; kingdom Metazoa; phylum Chordata; class Lepidosauria; order Squamata; family Elapidae; genus Bungarus; species Bungarus multicinctus. The sequence goes on from CM042850.1 coordinate 5,649,295, forward strand.
AGAATAATTTTCCACAGTTATAACCTTCGCAGCCTCCCCATGATCATGTGATCAAAATTCAAACGCTCGGCCAATTGACTCGTACTTAGGACTGTCGCAGAGTCCCCAGGAGGTCACGTGATCCTCTTTTTTGAGACCGTCTGACAAAGCAAAGACAGCGGGGAAGCCGGATTACCAGCTGATCCCCTGCAGCGATTCACTTAACAGTGGTGGCAAGAAAGTTTGCCAAATTCACTGAACGCACGGAGCAAAATTAACTTCACAGAGGTCTCGCTTAACGATGGAAATCCGTAGCCTCCATTGTGGTCATTAAGTTCGAGGGAGGCCTGCACAGGCCAGTCACCGTGTGTATGTATATCATACGGACATTCTGCAAGTGTGAAAACCTGTCCTAAGTCCCTTTTTTCAGTGCCGTTGTAACCCTGAATGGTCACTAAACAAATAATTGTTAGGCAAGGACTATCAGCTGTCCTGTGAAACTGGTTTCAAATCTTTTTTTTTTTAACGCTAAACTAGGGGTTCTCAAACTTGGCAACTTTAAGATTTGTGGACTTCAACTCCCAGAATTCTCCAGCTAGCATAGCTTGTGAACTTCAACTCCCAGAATTCTCCAGCCAGCATAGCTTGTGGACTTCAACTCCCAGAATTTAAGACTTGTGGACTTCAACACCAAGAATTCTCCAGCCAACATAGCTTGTGAACTTCAACTCCCAGAATTCTCTAGCCAGCATAGCTTGTGGACTTTAACTCCCAGAATTTAAGTCTTGTGGACTTCAACCCCCAGAATTCTCCAGTCAGCATAGTTTGTGGACTTCAACTCCCATAATTTAAGACTTGTGGACTTCAACCCTCAGAATTCTCCAACCAACATAACTTGTGGACTTCAACTCCCAGAATTCTCCAGCCAGCATAGCTTGTGGACTTCAACTCCCAGAATTTAAGACTTGTGGACTTCAACACCCAGAATTCTCCAGCCAACATAGCTTGTGAACTTCAACTCCCAGAATTCTCTAGCCAGCATAGCTTGTGGACTTTAACTCCCAGAATTTAAGTCTTGTGGACCTCAACCCCCAGAATTCTCCAGTCAGCATAGTTTGTGGACTTCAACTCCCATAATTTAAGACTTGTGGACTTCAACCCTCAGAATTCTCCAACCAACATAACTTGTGGACTTCAACTCCCAGAATTCTCCAGCCAGCATAGCTTGTGGACTTCAACTCCCAGAATTTAAGACTTGTGGACTTCAACACCAAGAATTCTCCAGCCAACATAGCTTGTGAACTTCAACTCCCAGAATTCTCTAGCCAGCATAGCTTGTGGACTTTAACTCCCAGAATTTAAGTCTTGTGGACTTCAACCCCCAGAATTCTCCAGTCAGCATAGTTTGTGGACTTCAACTCCCATAATTTAAGACTTGTGGACTTCAACCCTCAGAATTCTCCAACCAACATAACTTGTGGACTTCAACTCCCAGAATTCTCCAGCCAGCATAGCTTGTGGACTTCAACTCCCAGAATTTAAGACTTGTGGACTTCAACACCCAGAATTCTCCAGCCAACATAGCTTGTGAACTTCAACTCCCAGAATTCTCTAGCCAGCATAGCTTGTGGACTTTAACTCCCAGAATTTAAGTCTTGTGGACCTCAACCCCCAGAATTCTCCAGTCAGCATAGTTTGTGGACTTCAACTCCCATAATTTAAGACTTGTGGACTTCAACCCTCAGAATTCTCCAACCAACATAACTTGTGGACTTCAACTCCCAGAATTCTCCAGCCAGCATAGCTTGTGGACTTCAACTCCCAGAATTTAAGACTTGTGGACTTCAACACCCAGAATTCTCCAGCCAACATAGCTTGTGAACTTCAACTCCCAGAATTCTCTAGCCAGCATAGCTTGTGGACTTTAACTCCCAGAATTTAAGTCTTGTGGACCTCAACCCCCAGAATTCTCCAGTCAGCATAGTTTGTGGACTTCAACTCCCATAATTTAAGACTTGTGGACTTCAACCCTCAGAATTCTCCAACCAACATAACTTGTGGACTTCAACTCCCAGAATTCTCCAGCCAACATAGCTTGTGGACTTCAACTCCCAGAATTTAAGACTTGTGGACTTCAACACCCAGAATTCTCCAGCCAACATAGCTTGTGAACTTCAACTCCCAGAATTCTCTAGCCAGCATAGCTTGTGGACTTTAACTCCCAGAATTTAAGTCTTGTGGACTTCAACCCCCAGAATTCTCGTCAGCATAGTTTGTGGACTTCAACTCCCATAATTTAAGACTTGTGGACTTCAACCCCCAGAATTCTCCAGTCAGCATAGTTTGTGGACTTTAACTCCCAGAATTTAAGTCTTGTGGACTTCAACCCCCAGAATTCTCCAGTCAGCATAGTTTGTGGACTTCAACTCCCATAATTTAAGACTTGTGGACTTCAACCCTCAGAATTCTCCAACCAACATAACTTGTGGACTTCAACTCCCAGAATTCTCCAGCCAGCATAGCTTGTGGACTTCAACTCCCAGAATTTAAGACTTGTGGACTTCAACACCCAGAATTCTCCAGCCAACATAGCTTGTGAACTTCAACTCCCAGAATTCTCTAGCCAGCATAGCTTGTGGACTTTAACTCCCAGAATTTAAGTCTTGTGGACCTCAACCCCCAGAATTCTCCAGTCAGCATAGTTTGTGGACTTCAACTCCCATAATTTAAGACTTGTGGACTTCAACCCTCAGAATTCTCCAACCAACATAACTTGTGGACTTCAACTCCCAGAATTCTCCAGCCAACATAGCTTGTGGACTTCAACTCCCAGAATTTAAGACTTGTGGACTTCAACACCCAGAATTCTCCAGCCAACATAGCTTGTGAACTTCAACTCCCAGAATTCTCTAGCCAGCATAGCTTGTGGACTTTAACTCCCAGAATTTAAGTCTTGTGGACTTCAACCCCCAGAATTCTCCAGTCAGCATAGTTTGTGGACTTCAACTCCCATAATTTAAGACTTGTGGACTTCAACCCCCAGAATTCTCCAGTCAGCATAGTTTGTGGACTTCAACTCCCATAATTTAAGACTTGTGGACTTCAACCCTCAGAATTCTCCAACCAACATAACTTGTGGACTTCAACTCCCAGAATTCTCCAGTCAGCATAGCTGGCTGGAGAATTCTGGGAGTTGAAGTCCACAAGTCTTAAAGTTACCAAGTTTGGAGACCTCTGCGCTAAACCATAAATCAGCTTGGAATTCCCTCATACCAAGAGCGATGCTCCTCGCGGGTGTGACACGCTTAACAAAATGTAAACAGACCGGGGAAGAGTTAAGTGTGTCAGTGGATAAATATGACAAAGATTCCGCTTGATTTGCCAGAGCTACAAGCAAGATAAAACAGATTTTCATATTAAGTAGATCACCAACCGACTCTTTTAAAGTCTTTGCGATGGATTACTGCAAGGCTCTTCAAACTTGGCAAGTTTAAGACTTGAGGACTTCAACTCCCAGAATTCCGAGCTAACATGACTGGAGGAGGAATTCTGGGAGTTGAAGTCCACAAGCCTTAAAGCTGTCAAGTTTGAAGACCCTACTGTGACCTGTTTAATAATATTTCAGAATATCCTTTGTGCCTGAATATCTCTTTTCAGGCCCTGAATGTGCCATAGACTTGATCCTTCGCCAATTGGCCTTTTAAAAAAAATGTTTAAAGGATTATCTTAATTTTAAACAAAAATTAAGAGGAGCAGATGGCATCCTTTGAGCCTTGTTTACATTGGCCAGATTGCTTCTGAGGCTTAGAAATGGCCTTGAGGAATTCTTAAACATAGAAGTTGAGGTGACCGTAAAACCAGGCCTTTGCAAGAATGTGGGACAATATCAACATATCTGGGACAGTGATCAAAATACAGATACTCCTCGAATTACCACTACAATTGACCCCAACGTTTCTGTTGCTAAACGAGACAGTGAGTTTTGCCTCATTCTACAAACTTTCTTGCCTCAGCTGTTCAGTGAATTGCTCTCCTCCTCCTCTTCCTCTTCCTCCTCCTCCTCCTTTCCACAAACCCCACTCCCTCGTAGCCCTGATGATGTTACCTAGCTGGGTAATGAAAGGTCTGTAAGGAAACGACCAAGTTCAGAGAGCACCAAGGATCCCACGTTTGTCCTCCTATCCCCCCTCTCAATCCCAACTCCCTTCTAGCACTGATAACGTTACCTAGTTGGGTAATTAAACATTTGCAAGAAAACAACCAAGCTCAGAAAGAACCCAACAATTCATCTACAAATATTGTTTTGTGTTGGAGAAAAATAATAATTTTACTAAATGCAATTTTATTTATGTACGTTGAATTAGTATTATTATTATTTTAATTGAAAGCCTAGTGGCCTGGCACCTTAAGGACTAAATAGGGTAGCACTGATGACGTTACTTAGTTGGGTAATGAAATGTCTGCAAACAAACAACCAAGTTCAGAGTGCATCTAGGACCCACAGTCCTCCTCCTCCTCTCCACAAACTCCACTCTCTTCTACCACTGATGTTGTTACCTAGTTGGGTCATGAAATGTCTACAAGAAAACAGCCCAAGTCAGAGAACACCAAGGACCCCGGAGTTCAGCTCTGAGTTATAAATATTTTCTTTTCAAGGAGATTCTCAGAATGAGAATTTAAAATATTTTCCTTCTCCCTTTCAATGCACATTTCCTCATTTCACTGCAAGGAAGAGGCGTCAACCTTCCACTCTGCTCTTACTTAAAAATCATTTTAATGGCGCTGGGATATTTTAGAGCCCCTGAGAATCCAATTTGGATTCTCCAGATATTAGGAGCGCACAGTTCCCCAGGTCTATGCGTTCTGACTAACTGTGGCCAAGCCACATCCATCACTTTCAAATCCTGGCAGGAAAATCTGGCCAGACCATCGCCAAGAGTTTGCTGATTCATAATACCTCACTTACACTTATACAATCTATGCACGTTCCTTCTGAATGCAGGAGGGAGGTTGTGTGAATAGACCTGCATGGGAAGGTTATTCAGATAAAGTTGGTTCTGAATTTATTATCTCTTTACATTAGGGCATTGTTTCTCCATCTTGGTAGCTTTAAGGCTGGCGGACTTCAATAGAGTGATAGAATCAAGATCACGTAAAGTATTAGTACCATTTTATAAAGTCTTACTAAGACCATGCTTGGAATACTGTTTTGCTCATCATATTATAACAAAGATGTTGAGACTCTGGAAGGAGTGCAGAGAAGTGCAGCAAAGAGAGAGGAGTGGAGGATAAATTATACGAAGAAAGGTTGCAGGAATTGGGTTATGTCTAGTTTGATGAAAAGAAGGACTAGAGGTGACAGGATAACAGTCTTCCAATATCTCAGGGGCTGCCCCAAAGAAGAGGGAGTCAAGCTATTCTCTAAAGCCCCTGAGGGCAGGACAAGAAGCGACAGATGGAAACTAACCAAGGAGAGAAGCAACCTGGAATTAAAGCAGAAATTTCCTGATTGTGAGAATCATTAACCAGTGGAACAACTTTGCCTCCAGAAGATGTGGATGCTCCAACATTGGAGGTTTTAAAGAAGAGATTAGATAAACATTTGTCTGAAGTGGTATAGGGTTTCCTGCCTAGGCAGGGGGTTGGACTAGAAGACCTCCAAGGTCCCTTCCAACTTGGTTATTCTTTTATTCTGTTCTGTTATTCTCCAAAGCACCTGAAGGCAGGAGAAGAAGGACCAGGGGTGACATGATAGCAGTCTTCCAAAATCTAAGGGGCTGCCACAAAGAAGAGATTGGATAAACATTTGTTTGAAATGGTATAGGGTCTCCTGCTTGAGAAGTGGGTTGGTCTAGAAGACCTCCAAGGTCCCTTCCAACTCTGTTATTCTGTGAACTCCCAGAATGGCAACCGTCATAAATATGAGTCAGTTGCCAAGTGCCCGAATTTTGATCACATGATGGTTGGGTTTCCACAATGGTCCTAAGTGTGAAAATGATCATAAATCACTTTTTTTCAGTGCCATTCAAGTGGTCATTAAATGAAAAGTTATAAGTTGAGGACTACTATTCCTGGCCAAACACCCATTCCCATGCAATTCTCTGGAAAAGAAAAAAAAAAACCCACCCCAAGTTGAACTGGGAGAATGTTCCAGTTGATGCCACGCTGAAAGAGAGAGGTACCTCCCTCAACAGAAAAGAGAGGAGACCACTAGGAAATGTCAGCGTCGTAGACTAGACTGGAAACTTGAAAAAAAAAAAACACCATTCCCTGTCATGAGAAATCACTTCTCTCTTGTCTAAAAAAAACCACAAGGTTTTGTTTCTGGGCTGAAATCCAAAGAGACGTCGTGTTTTTTTTTAAATCACTCCTTTTTTGAGCCGACGGCAAACTTATATGGAATTTTACAGATGTCGTTTTACGAGTTACATGCAGGGGTCTCCAATTTTGGCAACTTTTAAGACTTGTGGACTTCAACTCCCAGAATTCTCCAGCCAGCTGGCTGGAGAATTCTGGGAGTTGAAGTCCACAAGTCTTAAAAGTTGCCAAAATTGGAGATCTCTGAGTTGCAGCAACAGAGGTGGGATCAGGTGGGAGGCAAAAGGGGTTCTGATCGCAGCCGCCTATCCCGAGGGGCAAAACCCTTCCATACAGAATAACAGAGTCGAAAGGGGCCTTAGAGGTCTTCTAGTCCAACCCGCTGGTCAAGCAGGAAACCCTATACCGTTCCACCAGACCAATGGTTGTCCAGTCCCTTCTGAAAAACGTCCCAGTGTGGGAGCAACCCATAACTTCTAAAGGCAAACTGATCCACGGATGAATTGTTCTCACTTTCAAGAAATTTCTTCTTCGTTCTAGGTCTGGACCTTGGTGGATCTTGAAAAGCTAAACAGGTTCAGAGCTGGCAGGGAGAGAAAACCAAGAATCCCAGGCCTGGAGGAGAAACAAGGGAGGAAGGAAGGAAGGAAGGAAGGAAGGAAGGAAGGAAGGAAGGAAGGAAGGAAGGCAGCAAGCAAGCCATGGTGGTGCAGTGCTTAAAATGCAGTATTGCAGGCTAACTTTGCCCACTGCCAGTTTGATCCTTACTGACTCAAGGTTGACTCAGCCTTCCATCCTTCCAAGGTCGGTAAAATGGGGACCCAAATTGTAGTGGGTGATATGCTGACTCTTTAAACCACTAGAGAGGGCTGTGAAACACTGTGAAGTAAGTCTGGAAGAAAGGAAGGAAGGAAGGAAGGAAGGAAGGAAGGAAGGAAGGAAGGAAGGAAGGAAGGAAGGAAGGAGCCCTGGTAGCACAGTTGTTAGAATGCAGTATTGCAGACAAACTCTACCTAGAGTCTGGAGTTCAATCTTACCAGGCTCAAAGGTTGATTCAGCCTCTTTCCGAGGTGGGTAAAATGAGAACCCAGAGTGTTGGGGGGGCAAAAGGTGACTCTGTAAACTGCTTAGAGAGGGCTAGTGAGCACTGTAAAGCAGTATATAAGTCTAAGTGCTATTGCAGAGGGAGGGAGGGAATGAGGGAGAGAGGGAGGAAGGAAGGAAGGAAGGAGGGAGGGAGGGAGGGGGAGTTGGCAGCAATGGTCAAACTGCAGTATTGCAGGTTAACTCATTTCACTGCCAGGAGTTCACTGCTGACCTGCTCAAGGGTGACTCAACCTTACATCCTTCCATGGTCGGCAAAATGAGGACCCACATTTTTGCGGGGGGGGGGGGGGGGGGGGAGGAAGAGATGACGACTCTGGAAAGCACTGGAAAGCGGTATATAAATCTAAGCGCTATTGCCGCCTGCATGGGAGCCTGCCAAACGCAGCTCAACTCCGTCTGAAGCGAAGCCAGGTTGCTTTTCCTTCCAGGCAAGCCAACTCCGCGGTTAAACAGTAACTTCAGCCGGCAACAACCCGCGAGGAGAAAGTGCCATCAATCAGGAGGCGACTCCGACGCGCGTTCCGCCCCAGGGCCTCGCCCCACCGCAGGTGCACAACAAGCCGAACCTGGTTAGCCAGTTAACTAACCCCGCTTGCCGCGTTTGCGCTCTACACGCTAATCCGAGCCAAGTGCAGCAGCCGCAGCGAGCTCCGATCAGCCCCGTGTACAACTCAGCCCAGCCCGGAACGCGAAGGCAACGACGGCGCGGCTCTATCTCGGATGGACCCGCGCGGTCGTGGGAACCAGTGCAAGTCGCGGTGCTGGGAACCCGATCCAGGTCGAGATCTGGGAACCCGATCCAAGTTGCGATCGTGGGAACCCAATCCAAGTCGCGATCCTAAAAACCAGCTCGCGATCCTGGGAACCCGACCCAAGTCGCGATCTTCGGAACCAGGTCGAGATCTGGGAACCCGATCCAGGTTGCGATCCTGGGAACCCGATCCAGGTTGAGATCTGGGAACCCGATCCAGGTCTCGATCCTGGGAACCCGATCTAGGTAAGAGATCCTCGGAACCAGGTCGAGATCTGGGAACCCGATCCAGCTTGCGATTGTGGGAACCCGATCCAAGTCGAGATCCTGGGAAGCAGGTCGAGATCTGGGAACCCGATTCCAGGTTGCGATTGTGGGAACCCGATCCAGGTCGAGATCACGGGAACCCGATCCTTCGCGATCCTCGGAACCAGGTCGCGATCGTGGGAACCCGTTTCAGGTTGCGACCGTGGGAATCGGACCCAGGTCGCGATCCTGGGAACCTGATCCCGGTCTCCCGAAAGGAGCGGCCGCGTTTCCCACCGGCGCCGCTAGAGGGCGGTCTGCAGCAAGGCAAAGCCCAGCACCCCAACCCAAACAACACCGCCGCCGCCGCCGCCGCCTCCACCTGTAGCAGCAGCCGCCCGGCTCACCCCCGCCCCGGGAAGGGGAGAGCCCCGCTCCGCCCAGGACGCGGCGGCGGCGGCGGCGGCGGCGGTCATCTGCACGACGTCCCTCTCCTCCTCCCCCCCCCACCAGCGGCTCCACCCTGCAGCGCCGGCGTCGCTCCGGTTGGGCCGGGAAGGGGGGGCCCATCGCCGCCCCCGCCGCCCCTTCCTTCCCCCCAGCTGGACCGGAGAGGGAGCGTCGCCAGCCCAGCTGCCCGGATAGCAACAACCCCGGGCCGCTTTGGGATCCCGCGCCTCTCGGCAGCGGAGGAGCGAGCCGGCTCCGCCGGAAAGGGGCCTCCCCGCCCGAGAACCCCGATCGCCGGGGCCGTGCGGTGGCGGGGAAGGGCAGGACGCGCGGGGATGCACCTGCTCTCCTGCTCCCGGGCTGGCCTCGGAGCCCGGCTGGAGGAAGGCGGCCCATCGGGGATCTTGGGGTGGGGAGGGAGGGTCGCAGCGGGCGGGGGTCCAACCGAGCGAAGGGGGGGGCTTGGCCCCGGGCTGCGCGCCCCCTCCTCCGCCCGGCCTCGACTTCCAGGGCCCCCGGGCGGGGATCCGGCTCAGGGTTAAGAATCGAAGCAAGCCAAAAGTGGGGAGGGGGTCTTCAGATCTATAGGGAAGCCCCCCACCCGGCCTCCTTCCCCTCGATCGCTGGCGATCCCGATCCCCGCCGGATTCCCTTGGAAGTGCCGGCCGGCCAAACCCACCCAGTGGGAAGTGTGTGGGGGGGGGGGGGAGAAAAACACACCCACCCTCCGGCCCGGATCTCACGCCCACCGCCCGGATTCCCAGCCGAGACCCTCGCGGACTTACGTATCTCCTTAACTTCTTCTCCGGAGGCGATTTGCGGAGCCAGCCGGAGCAAACCACTTCGCCGCTGCCGCCCGGGCCGGTCCCGCCGCCGCTGCCGCCGCTGCCGCCGCCGCCGCTCATCCTGGAGGAGGCGGCCGGAGGGGCTCGAGGCTCCGGCGTCGTCGGCCACCCGGAGCCGCATCCGAGCCCGGCCGCGGGGGCCGAAGATGGGTGGGCGCCGCCGCTTCTGGAGCTCGCCTTCCCGGGCAGGCTAAGCGGTCAGCAGCAGCAGCGGCGGCGCTCTCCATCGCTTCGTGGCCGGCTGGCCAGGCGCGCCGCCGCCGCCTCCATGCTCCTCCGGGCTTTCTCCGCCGGCGATCCTCCCTCCTCCGCCTCCTGCTGCTGCTGCTGCTGCCGCCGCCGCCGCTCCGTCCTCCTCCCCTCCGGCCCGGATCGCTCCGCCGACTCGCACTTCCCCGGGAAGCCAAGAACGCGCCACCCCTCCCGGCCACACCACGCCTCCCCCCGCTGACTTGCAAAGAGGAGGCGAAGCTGGCTGGCCGGAGGCATTGTGGGCTTAAGCAAGCCGACTCCATCCACCGTTTCCCATCAAGAATAGAGCCGGAAGGGACCTTAGAGGTCTGCTAGTCCAACCCCCTTACTCAAGCTGGAGACTCCTAGACCATTTCCATCGGGATAGAGCCGGAAGGGACCTTAGAGGTCTGCTACTCCAACCCCCTTACTCAAGCGGGAGACCCCTAGACCATTTCCATCGGGATAGAGCCGGAAGGGACCTTAGAGATCTGCTAGTCCAACCCTTTTACTCAAGCGGGAGACTCCTAGACCATTTCCATCGGGATAGAGCCGGAAGGGACCTTAGAGGTCTGCTAGTCCAACCCCCTTACTCAAGCGGGAGACCCCTAGACCATTTCCATCGGGATAGAGCCGGAAGGGACCTTAGAGGTCTGCTAGTCCAACCCCTTTACCCAAGCGGGAGACCCCTAGACCATTTCCATCAAGAATAGAGCTGGATGGGACCTTTAGAGGTCTGCTAGTCCAACCCCCTGCTCGAGGAGACCATAAGGATTTCAGACAAGCGAATCTCTCCAATCTCTCTTCTGAGGGGAGGGGGGAGCTTCGCCTTGGCCCCCGGCTTCCTCCATCATCTCCTTCCCCGCTTCTCCCCCCACGGAATCCGGGCCCTTCCCACCCCACCTGCCCCGCTTGGATCAAGCGATTCCCTCTGGCATCAAGTCCCTGCTGGGAGGGAGAGTGCGCTTGCAAGAGTGTGTGCGGGTGCGGGTGCGGGTGTGGGGAAGGATTTTACACGCGTGTGCCCCGACCCGACACGCGGAGCGCTTTGGGAGAGGGTGGGAGGCTTCGAGGAGCGGGTTAGGGGGTCACTTTGGGTTTCGCTTAAGTTGAGGGTTGCAACCTTGGGGAAGGGCAGAGAGGGAGGAAGCGGTGACCTTAGGATGAATTCTTCAGCCCCGGGGGTCTCGTGGTGGTGGGGAAGTTGATCCGGAGTCTTTGGGGTTCTGGGAAGGGGGGTGGGGGAACAATAAAATGAAAACCTCCCCCGAATTACCAGCTCTGTTAAAAATTGCCGTAATTGAGGATGGATGGATTCCTATTGCTGAGAAGTTAATATCGAAGGACCGACTTTGAAACAACTACCATATCCCAACACTGATTCCAGAATCCTCAGCCCAGCCCACCTCACAGGGTTGTTGTTTTGGGAGAAATAGGAGGAGGAAAGTGTGTTGAATATGTTGACCATCTTGAGTTATTATAGACAGACATATACACACTGTATATATGATATATGATAGATAGATAGATAGATAGATAGATGATAGATAGATAGATAGATAGATAGATAGATAGATAGATAATGGATGGATGATAGAGAGAGGTAGAAATAGATGATAGGTAGATAATAGTTTATAGATAGAGGGATAGATGATAGAGACAGGCAGACAGGAGAGAAATAGAGAAAGGGAGAGGTAGGTTGAGATAGATAGATAGATAGATAGATAGATAGATAGATAGATAGATAATAATTTATAGATAGAGGGATAGATGATAGACAGGCAGACAGGAGAGAAATAATAGAGAAAGAGGGAGAGATGTAGGTAGATAGATAGATGATAGAGGAATAAATAGATAATAGTATAGATAGATTAGATAGAGGGATAAATGATAGACAGGCAGTCAGTAAAAATAATAGAGAAAAAGAGATGTAGGCTGAGATAGATAGATAGATAGATAGATAGATAGATAGATAGATAGATAGATAGATAGATAGATAGATAGATTATAGATAGTGGGAAAAATGATAGAGACAGGCAGACAGGAGAGAAATAGAGAAAGAGGGAGAGATGTAGGTTGAGATAGATAGATAGATAGATAGATAGATAGATAGATAGATAGATAATTTATAGATAGAGGGACAGATGATAGACAGGCAGACAGGAGAGAAATAATAGAGAAAAAGAGGGAGAGATGTAGATTGATAGATAGATAGATAGATAGATAGATAGATAGATAGATAGATAGATGATAGAGGAATAAATAGATAATAGTATAGACAGATTAGATAGATAGAGGGACAGATGATAGACAGGCAGTCAGGAGAAATAATAGAGAAAAAGAGAGATGTAGGTTGAGATAGATAGATAGATAGATAGATAGATAGATAGATAGATAGATAGATATAGATTATAGGGATAGAGGATAGAGAGATGAGATGATAGAGAGGTAGAGAGATGATAGACAGACAGACAGATGACAGAGAGAATGGTCGGATGAGAGAACAAAAAGAGCTGAAAAACACAGAGGAGAAATGATAGATAGGCAGACAGATTAAATAGATAGATAAAGCAGACACACAATATTGGAAGGGAGGGGGACAGGATGACACGAAAGGGGCCACCCCTGAGCCACAAACAGTCCTGCAGACTTCCACCTGGGTGGGCTCATCAGCCAAATATCCCCACTTCCACAGCCTTCTGATTTTCTCATTTTATGGGGGAATTCAGGGAGCAAATAGCCTGGGTGGGGAGAAGGAAGGGTCAAGGAATCTCATTTTAAATTTGGAGGAAGAGCCAGCGACTGATGTCTTAAGTTCAGAAACTTGAAATCATTTCTCTCCGGGCTGCAGAAAAAAAACCTGCGTGATTGGCCCAAATGCCATTATGCATACATGTCTTTTTTTAAAAAATAGAAACTTTGGCAATTAAAATCCCCAGTGAAACTTGAGAACAGCAGCTCTCTGAGTCCCCAAAAATGGCACTTTTCTAGCAAGACAAGGTGCCTATCAAACCATCAGGATCCAGCCTAAAATAGAGCACCAGAGCTGCAGCATCCTTGCTGGTTTCATTTGCAATCACTTTCCTGGCAAAAAAAAAAAAAAACCCCAAAAAGGCCAAACCCACTTGTTTCTGTCCCAATTTTTACTGCTGCTGCAGCTGACCCCATTCAACCAGGATATCCAGAGCTGGCCCTGCTTGGCTTCTCATTTTGGCAAGCGGTGTTAAAAGCCTTTAGGGTACTTCCAGTGCCTCCTTTTGATTGACATTCTGGCTCCAAAGTCATGCCCTGATTTGTGGACAAGCAGGTTATGGATTTGGGCTGATCCCTCGATTCAGGCTGAATCAGAAAGCGTCCGTTCCGTTTTCCAAACAAATTGGCTTTGGGATATAGAGCAAGAGGGAAAGGCGAGATCTATTTAAACCCATTTAGTGCGTGGCAATCTCAAATCCCTCCTCTGCCTTTTTCTCTTTTTATTCTTCCTTCTCTCTTCCTTTCCTCTTTCTCTTGCCTCGTCCTCCCTCTTAACTTCCTCCTTCCTTCTCCTTTTCTTCCTCCTCTCCTCATCCAACTCATCCAGCCAGCTTTCATGCCGAAGGCGGAACTAGAATTCACAGTCTCCTGGTAATTGGTCCAAAGTCACCCAGTCAGATTTCATAAGGCGGAACTAGAACTCACCGTCTCCTGGTGATTGGCCCAAAGTCACCCAGCTGGCTTTCATGCTTAAGGCGGGACTATTTATTTATTTATTTATTTATTTTATTTGTCAATCGCTTACAAGATAATAGGTATAAGTAAAACATAGTTATGAATACATGGATACATATAAGAAAACTAAAATATAAAAGAAACAATAGGACAGGGACGATAGGCACGTTGGTGCGCTTATGCATGCCCCCTACAGACCTCTTAGGAAAGGGGTGAGGTCAATAGTAGACTAGAAATAGTAGAATAGAAATAGTAGACTAGAACTCACTCTGCTCATTGACCCAAAGTCACCCAGCCGATTGGTCCAAAGTCACCCAGCTGGCTTTCATGGCTAAGGCGGAACTAGTACTCACCGTCTCCTGGTGATTGGTCCAAAGTCACCCAGCTGACTTTCATACCTAAGGCGGGACTAGAACTCAGTCTCCTGCTGATTGGCCCAAAGTCATGCACCCGGCTTTCATGCCTAAGGCGGGGCTAGAACTCACAGTCTCCTGCTGATTGGCCCAAAGTCATGCACCCGGCTTTCATGCCTAAGCCGGGACTAGAACTCACCGTCTCCTGCTGATTGGCCCAAAGTCATGCACCCGGCTTTCATGCCTAAGGCGGGACTAGAACTCACCGTCTCCTGCTGATTGGCCCAAAGTCATGCACCCGGCTTTCATGCCTAAGCCGGGACTAGAACTCACCGTCTCCTGCTGATTGGCCCAAAGTCATGCACCCGGCTTTCATGCCTAAGGCGGGACTAGAACTCACCGTCTCCTGCTGATTGGCCCAAAGTCATGCACCCGGCTTTCATGGCTAAGGCGGAACTAGAACTCACATTCTCCTGGTGATTGGCCCAAAGTCACCCAGCTGCCTTTTATCCCTAAGGCGGGACTAGAACTCAGTCTCCTGCTGATTGGCCCAAAGTCATGCACCCGGCTTTCATGCCTAAGGCGGGGCTAGAACTCACAGTCTCCTGCTGATTGGCCCAAAGTCATGCACCCGGCTTTCATGCCTAAGCCGGGACTAGAACTCACCGTCTCCTGCTGATTGGCCCAAAGTCATGCACCCGGCTTTCATGCCTAAGGCGGGACTAGAACTCACCGTCTCCTGCTGATTGGCCCAAAGTCATGCACCCGGCTTTCACGCCTAAGCCGGGACTAGAACTCACCGTCTCCTGCTGATTGGCCCAAAGTCATGCACCCGGCTTTCACGCCTAAGGCGGGACTAGAACTCACCGTCTCCTGCTGATTGGCCCAAAGTCATGCACCCGGTTTTCACGCCTAAGGCGGGACTAGAACTCACCGTCTCCTGCTGATTGGCCCAAAGTCATGCACCCGGCTTTCACGCCTAAGGCGGGACTAGAACTCACCGTCTCCTGCTGATTGGCCCAAAGTCATGCACCCGGCTTTCACGCCTAAGGCGGGACTAGAACTCACCGTCTCCTGCTGATTGGCCCAAAGTCATGCACCCGGCTTTCACGCCTAAGGCGGGACTAGAACTCACCGTCTCCTGCTGATTGGCCCAAAGTCATGCACCCGGCTTTCACGCCTAAGGCGGGACTAGAACTCACCGTCTCCTGCTGATTGGCCCAAAGTCATGCACCCGGTTTTCACGCCTAAGGCGGGACTAGAACTCACCGTCTCCTGCTGATTGGCCCAAAGTCATGCACCCGGTTTTCACGCCTAAGGCGGGACTAGAACTCACCGTCTCCTGCTGATTGGCCCAAAGTCATGCACCCGGCTCTCACGCCTAAGGCTGGACTAGAACTCACCGTCTCCTGCTGATTGGCCCAAAGTCATGCACCCGGCTTTCACGCCTAAGGCTGGACTAGAACTCACAGTCTCCTGATGATTGGCTCCAAATCACCCAGCCGATTGATCCAAAGTGACCCAGCTGGCTTTCATACTTAAGGCAGGACTCGAACTTGCCTTCTTTCAGTTTCTAGGTCAGCACCTTAACCACTAGGCCAAATTGCCTTGCTGTCAGTTGGTAAAGGGCTCCCCCCCCCCCCCGTTCATTTCATTTCTTAATTTCCCCTTTTCAACCAATTTCTGGAATGTGTGTCAATTATTACCATTCCTTGGTTTCTATACCATGAGAGGGAAGGCAAATTTTGGCCATGGCTGCTGAACATGGAACAGATGAGGATGGGGCACAGGGGTCCTCAACTTACAACCGTTTGTTTAGTGGCCGAAATTACAACAGCCCTGAAAAAAAGTGACTTTTTTCCTCACTTAATGACCGTAGTCACAAGGCCAAAATTCAGACGCTTGGCAAACTGACTCATATTTATGATGGTTGGAGGGTCCCCTGGGGTTCACGTGATATCCTTTGATGACCTTCTGACAAGGGGGAAGGCAGATTCACTTAACAATCATGTGACTCACTTAACGACTGTGATTCACTTAAGAATGGCAGCAAGAAAGATGGCAAAACGGGGCCAAACTCACTTAATTGCTGTCTTGCTTTGCAATAGTTGTGGTCGTAAGTCGAGGACTACCAGTGTTGGCAAGGGCAAAATATTAGGATCGAACCCTCAAATTGTTTTCTCACTGAACGGCCTGGCACAAAGGGAGACCCATGGCGTCTGCGGAGGAAGTTCAAATGTTCTTCCTTGCCACCAACTTCTGTCTCCTGACAGTGTCACTTCCTCATGCCAACCACAGAATTTCTTCATTGTCAAGCAACCAGCACCATTGGTCATGCAATCGGGGCTCTCCGGGTATCACTGTGGCACCTCTGTCCAGTCTGAGCTGCTTTGGAAAAAATTTCTAACTCAAAGGTCCTCAAACCGTTGGCTACTTGATTCTGGGAGTTGAAGTCCACCTCTCTACAAGTGGCCTAGGTTGAGGTACATTGGTCTAACTCAAGATTAGGTTGAGGTACATTGGTCTAACTTGTCAAGTTTAAGACTTGTGGACTTCAACTCCCAGAATTCCTGAGCTAACATGACTGGAGGAGGAATTCAGGGAGTTGAAGTCCTCAAGTGTTAAAAGCTGTCAGGTTTGAAGACTCCAGTCTAACTAATAGAAGAGTTGAAGTCCGCGCATCTTGAAGCAGGAGAGCTAGGGGATTCTGGGAGTTGAAGTCCAGCTCTCTTCAAGTGGCCTAGGTTGAGGTACATTGGTCTAACACAAGGGTCTTCAAACTTGGCAAGTTTAAGACTTGTGGACTTCAACTCCCAGAAATCCTGAGCTAACATCACAGGAGGAGGAATTCTGGGAGTTGAAGTCCACAAGTCTTAAAGCTGTCAAGTTTGAAGACCCCTGGTCTAACTAATAGAGGAGTTGAAGTCCACGCATCTTGAAGTTTGCTGGCTGGGGGATTCTGGGAGTTGAAGTCCACCTCTCTTCAAGTGGCCTAGGTTGAGGTACATTGGTGTAACTAATAGAGAAGTTGAACTCCACACATCTTGAAGCATGCTGGATACGGGATTCTGGGAGAGGTGTGTTTGTGTGTGTGTGTGTGTGTGTGTGTGTACATACACACACACTTTTTTCAGTGCTGTTGTAACTCTGAACCGTCACTAAATGAGTGCTTGCAAGTCAATGGCTACCTGCACTAGGCCCATAGCTGAGGACTCCATCTTAAAAAGTTGGAAGGACCAGGCCTCAACCCCCAATTCAATGTCACTTCCATTGAAATGAAAGAAAACGCAGGGAACGTGGTCTAATCGTGTTCCTTTTCGGTAGCGTGGAAACCTCGTACCCCGAGGAAAAAACGTTTGGCGAAGATTTGGCAGCCAGGGTCAACCGTTCTTTGAGGTGACACATATTTTTCTGAACCTCTTGTTTCCTTCTTCAGTGCCTCATATTTCCAGGTCATCAAGGTGATGGAATTATCCCACAGGCCGGTTTCCTTAGAAAAAGCTGCTGGATTAGTTGGGTAAACAATTCATTCTTCCATAGAGCCCTGCAAAGTTCTACATGGCCGCTAGAGAGCAGCAAAGAACAACAGAAGCTATTCACTTTTTGCCACCCTCTAGTGGTGATCTAGATAATTGCAGGTCACATACAAGTAATCGTCAAATTACATTAGATAGATAGATAGATAGATAGATAGATAGATAGATAGATAGATAGATAGATAGACAGACAGACAGACAGACATTTATTTATTTATATACCGCTCCTCTTCCAAAGGACTTGGAACAGTGTACAGCCATCCAATTAAAATAACATTAAAATATACAAAAATTAAAACTGAATTAAATAACCTGGCTGTAATAAACAGGTTAAAACACCCACTATAAACCCTAAAATTAAAATACCCCAACCCTCTGATCGCCACTAAGGACCCACAATTTAAAACCCCAATCTAAAATCAGCCCAAGCCGGCCTGGTCAAAGAGCCAGGTTTTCAAGGCACGCCTGAAGGTCCCCAGGTCCGTGGCTGTACGCAACTCCGGAGGCAACCCATTCCAGAGGGCGGACGCCCCCACAGAGAAGGCCCTATTCCTCGGAGTCACCAGTCGGCACATAGATGCCGACGGGACCCGCAAGAGACCCTCCCTGTGAGAGCGCACCGGTCGGTGAGAAGAAAATGGCAGAATGTGGTCTTGTAAATATCCTGGTCCGATGCCATGGAGTGCTTTAAAAGTTAACACTAAAATCTTAAAAGCGCACCCGGGAGGCCACTGGCAACCAATGCAGCTCGCGCAGGAGGCGCGTCACATGAGAAAACCTTGACGCCCCCATAACCACCCGCGCGGCTGCATTCTGTACCAGTTGAAGCCTCCGGATGCTCCCACTCAGGAGTCCCATGTAGAGGGCGTTACAATAGTCCAGTCGGGAGGTGACCATGTGTAAGGCATCCCGATCCAGAAAGGGCCGCATCTGGCGAATCAGGCGAACCTGATAAAACGCCCCCACTGGAGACGGCCGTAATATGATCTTCCAGGGACAGCTGTACATCCAGGAGAACACCCAGATTGCGAGCCCTCTCTGAAGGGGGCAAAATCTCACCCCCAATAGCCAGCAAAGGAATTATTATATTCATTTATTGACTGTTTGAAGTTAATAATACTAATAATATTTTATTGTCATTGTACATATATACACAGTATACACATACAACGAAGCTGGAACAGCACTGAAAAAAGTAATGACCATTTTTCACACTTACGACCACTGCAGCATCCTCATAGTCACGTGATCACAATTCAGATGCTTGGCAACTGGCTTTATGTCAGTTGCACTGCCCGGGGTCATGTGATTACCTTTTGCATCCTTCCGACAAGCAAAGATTCACTTAACAACGGTGGCAAGAAAGGTTGTAAGATGGGGCAAACCTCACTTAACAACTGTCTTGATTAGCCATGGAAATTTTCGGCTCCATTGTGGTCGTAAGTCAAGGACTATCAGACAGCTCGTCTTTTACCTAAAACCCTTCCACTGCAACGATGCTAAGCAGCCATGCTAAACGCGGGCACCATCTTATCAATAAATAACCATTCTGAATTATTAAATTATAATGACTGAATTGCATGCCTCTTCTTTTCCTTACCATTATTTAAGAAACATTTCCATCCTGGCCAGCAAAGTTTGTAGGGCTAAAGACAAGAAATTTTGTACTCAAAAGCAAGCATATAGGCCTTGATTTACGAGCATAACAGAGCTCAACGTTTATGTTGTTAAGAAAGACAGATAATAATAATAATCAGAATAAAGCTGGAAGGGACCTTGGAGGTCATCTAGTCCAACCCCCTACTCAAGCAGGAGACCTTATATTATTTCAGACCTGTGATTGTCCAGTTTCTTCTTAAAAAACCCCAGTGATGAAACACTTGTGGTGGCAAGCTGTTCTACTGGTTAATTGTTCTCACTGTTAGGAAATTAATTCCAGGTTGCTTCTCTCCTGGATTAGTTTCCATCGGTTGCTTCTTGTCCTGCCTTCAGGTGCTTTGGAAAATAAATTGATTCCCTCTTCTCAGTGGCAGCCCCTCAAATCCTGGAAAAATGCTATCATGTCCCCCTTAGTCCTTCTTTTCTCTAGACTACCCAAATCCAGATCATGCAACCGTTCTTCATGTGTTTTAGTCTCCAGGCCATTTAATCCTCTTAGTTGCTTTTCTCTGCACTTTTTCCAAAGTCTCAACATCTTTTTTTTATAATGTGGTGACCAAAATTGGATGCAGTATTCCAGGTGTGGCTTTACTAAAGGCTTTATAAAGAGGTGCTAAGACTTCACATGATTTTGATTTCATGCCTCTGTTTGTACAACCAAGGATTGTATGAGCTTTTTTTATTTAAGTTATCGTCCACTAGGATGCTAGATGGATGGATGGATGGAAGGATGGATGGACAGACAGAGTTTGGGTGAGTCTCTGCCTTTCACTCCACAAACCAGGGTGGTTTGCTGGAGAAGATGCTGGATCAGAAGGGAAGAGATCAAGATTCTAGTCCTCCTTGGTTGCAACAGTTCTGTGTTATGCTCTTGCTGGAAAACGCGGCGAGCGACATATCAGACATGTAAGCCACCTTTTGCATGAAATTGGGAATCCCGGCGGTCTCCTTCGCACATGCACACTCTAACTACTACTTCTCGTAACAAAGACAGGGGAAAAAAAAAAACACGCCTTGGAAATGACAGCGATCTTATTAGCACTTTTTCCCCTCACCGGGAAGGAATGAATGGAGCAGGTTACAGCAATGTTTACAGGCATTGCCGGGTTACAAAATCCCAGGAAGATTCTCCTCCCTCCACACTCCTTTGTGAAATAGGAATCTCTCGGCTTGCCAAAATTCCCTCCTACTGCAAAATCAGCAGAATGTGGGCCGGTGCAAACCAGACGGTGAAGCAACAACTCAAAAGAGTTCCTTCGTGTTTACTGGCTGAGAAAAGTAAGCCCTAATCTGCTCACCGGGGTTGTGTCATCTGTGAGTCAAGCACCCGCACCCACCGTGGCATCATGAGATGATGTCGCTCTTTCGGTATCGGTAAGAGCTGGGAAACAATTTGGTGTTGTGCAGAGATATTCTCCCACAGTTCCTTCTTCCCCAAATATCACAGCGAACTTGTAAATCATCTTCTAGTCCAACCCCCCCGTCTCAACAGATTACAGATTAATAGAGTTGGAAGGGACCTTGTAGGTTGTCTAGTCCAACCCCAACCCCGCCCAAGCAGGAGACCCTACACTATTTCTGACAAATGGCAGTCCAGTTTCTTCCTGAAAGACCCCAGGGACGAAGCTCCCACAACTTCTGAAGGCAACTTCCGTTCCATGGGTTGATTGTTCTCACTGTCAGAAAAGTTTCTCCTTATTTCCAGGTTGAATCTCTCCTTGATCAGTTTCCATCCATTATTCCTTGTCTCGCCTTCGAGGGCTTTGGAGAATAGCTTGACCCCTTCCTCCTCTCTGTGGCAGCCCCTCAAATATTGGAACGCTCTTCTCCTGTCTCCCCTGGTCCTTTTCTTCCCTAGACTAGCCAGGCCCAGTTCCTGCAACTGTTCTTCATATGTTTCAGCCTCCAGTCCCCTAATCAGGGATGGAATTCTCCTGGTTCAAACTGGTTCTATAGAAATTTGGCACGTATGTTCCCCTCGGTTTCTAGGTGCTCACTAAGAAAGGAATTTTCGAATTGACTACCAGACCATTAGTATTTCATATATTATTATTAACACGCTCTGATGCTAAGGAGTTCTACTCTCCCTCCCCCCCTGAAAAGGAATCTGTTCCAAATACAAAACACAAGCAGAGGAAAGGAGTTTCAGATTCAGTTTCAGTTTCAGAGCACCAAGCAGCTTTAGTACAGAACGGTTGAGCTAAGCCACGCCCAGGCTCCTTGCTGTCTCCTTCTTGCTCACACAGCAAATAACTGTTTCATTTTCCAAACAGCCCTCAACTCTCTCACACACTGACAGGACGCTAGCCAGATGAATACCGATGGATGCAGGTAGGCAGAGGCAGAATTTTTTCCCCTTGTTTTCCTCCCCCAAAACTAAGCCCAACCACATAGTTTTGTAGCGAAGCACAGGTATTGAGCTAGTGTGTGTGTGTAGAGCTAAAATTTCCAGACATTCCCTACATCCAATAGTGAATTATCCTAGTAACTGTAATTCAGCGGTAATTTCCTGCTTCTGATTTACACCATGTCTATTTTACTTTTATTGCCATTGCAAACAATGATCCATAGAAGCATCCCATTAATTTTAAAGCCCTTATAAAGATGGTCTATATTATTGGGAGAAAAAAGGCATTTAAGATTTGGGCTTCTTCCAAGGTTTTCTAAAAAAATTTTTGGCCAACTCTTTCTTCTAGATCACATCTCCATATTTACTGTATGCTGGATTGTAACTCAAGTTTGCCTATCCTCCTAGGAATTGAGATCCCTGTCGCAAGAGCCACTAATAAACCAAGTTACAAGCTTAACCCTAACCTGGTTTAACCACATGCAAATGCCATACTCACAGATCACACTCTAGCCAGATAAAAGAAAGCATATTACAGCACATGACACATGTTGTCCTTACTTATGACAATTCATTTAGTGACTGTTTGAAGTTACAAGGGCAGTGAACAAATTAACTGAGGCCCGTTTTTCACACTCACAACTATTGTAATACCCACAAGGTCACCTGATCAAAATTCGGAGGCTTGGAAACTGGCTTGTATTTATGTCAGTTGTGGTTTTCCCGGGGTCACTTTCCTGAAACTTTCTCGCATGCAAATTCCATGGGGAATCCAAATTGACTTTACAACCTTGCTCCTGACTTAACCACTGCGACTCACTTAACAACGGGGGCAAGACAGGTGGTAAAAGGGGACACAACTGTCTCATTAACAACCGTCTTGCTTAGCCACAGAAATTTCGGGCTCATTTCTGGTCGTTAAGTCGAGGATTATCTGTATGGCTGAACAGCTTGGATCATACATGATGATCACACAACATGCCGGATTCACACAACTTTCGGGTTTAAAATTTAGTCTCTCATGAGCCAAGTGCAACTCTACTGAACAGGTTGTAATTTTTTCGGGCCACGAGGAGGAAATGACTTGCCACTGCTTCCTCCTGAGTTCTTCTAATTTCCCAGTCTCAACAGATTACAGATTACTGGAGTTTGAAGGGACCTTGTAGATCATCTAATCCACCCCCCCACCCAAGTGGGAGATCCTACACCATTTCTGACAAATGGCAGTCCAATCTCTTCTTGAAAGTCTCAAGTGAGGCGCTCCCACAATTTCCGAGGGAAACTTCTGTTCCATTGGTTGATTGTTCTCAAGTCAGAAAGTTTCTCCTTATTTCCAGGTTAAATCTCTCCTTGTTCCATTTCCATCCATTATTCCTTGTCTGGCCTTCGGGTGGCTTGGAAAATAGGTTGACCCCCTCCTCTCTGTGGCAGCCCCTCAAATGTTGGAAGACTGCTCTCCTGTCTCCCCTGGTCCTTCTCTTTACTAGACTAGCCAGACCCAGTTCCTGCAACCATTCTTCATATGTTTTAGCCTCCAGTCCCCTAATCATCCTGGTTGCTCTTCTCTGTACTTTTTCTAGAGTCTCAACATCTTTTTATAGCGTGGTGCCCAAAATTTGATGCAATACTCCAGGTGTGGTCTTACTAAGGCTTTACAGAGTGGTATTAATACCTCCCTTGATCTTGATTGTATCCCTCTGTTAATGCAATTTAGGATTGCACTGGCTTATTTGGCTGCCGCTGCACACTGTAGGTACACACTGTAGGTAGGTTTCCTAGTGGTCTCCCATCCATAATGACTCTTTGCTGTGAATGAACAGAATTCACAGAAGCATTAAAAAGGTTTGCTTTTATATATACTTTGTGTTTATTTGATTTGAACGAGGCTTGGGTCAGAACAGAGACACCTCCATAGCCCAGAGTCCTCAATCATGCTCTCCAGTTAGAATTTTGCTAACTTCAGTCACCTAGTTACTATCTTTGAAAACATTTATGGAATGCACTTTCGGTTTGCAAGCTGCCGCACTGCTCTCCCCTCCCTTTCCATTGGCAACTCTAAAAAGACCATAGAAATATTTTATGAGTTGACACATACCCAATTCCAGCAATTGTTCTTCATACATTTTGTCTTCAGTTATTTAACTATCTGAGTTGCTCTTCTTTGTACTTTTTCAAAAGTCAGAATATCTTTTTTTCTAATGTGCTGACCAAAACTGGATGCAATATTTCAGGTGTGGCTTTACTAAGGCTTGATAAGGATTCTTGTTGTTTCTAACGTGGCAATATTCTTGAGTTGTATTAGTTTGTTTTATATTGCAACGAAGCATGGAACAGTTCTGAATGAAAAGTAGGTTAAATATGATTGTCAAGAAATTAATGAGTTCAGCAGCACAGTGACTAAGCTCCTAAAAGGACAGAAAATTCCCATTCTTGCATTCTCTTGATCCAAGTAATATTTATGCCAATAATTTTTTTACCTATTAGATTAACAGATTTTTTCCCCACCTTTTAAACTTTATTTTAAGAATTCCTCCTGCTATTTTCCACATAACAACAACCCTTATGCGGATTGGACTGAATAAAGTGACTGGCCCAAGATCACCCAATTGGCTTTCATGTCTAAAATGGAACTAGAACTCACAGTTGCCTAGTGATGGGCCCAAAGTCATCTAGCTGGCTTTCATACCTAACATGGGACTAGAACTCAGTTGCTTGGTGATGGGTCCAAAGTCACCCAGCTAGCTTTCATGCTTAAAATGGAACTAGAACTCACTGTCACCTGGTGATTGGCCCAAAGTCATCCAGCTGGCTTTCATGTCTAAAATGAGACTAGAACTCGCAGTTGCCTGGTGATTGGCCCAGTCACCCAGCTAGTTTTCATGCCTAAAATGGAACTAGAATTCACAGTTGTCTAGTGATGGGCCCAGTCATCCAGCTACAGTAGCTTTCATGCCTAAAATGGAACTAGAACTCAGCCGCCTAGGTCACTCAGCTGTCTTTCATGCCTAAGGCAGGACTAGAACTCACAGTCTCTAGTACACCAGTTTCTGGCATTTCGTGTTTTTTTTTTTTTCAAACTTACCAAATCAAAATATAATTTGAAATGTTAATTAGGGAAACCCCAAAGCTAAAGTGGAAAGTTGAAAAAATAAAAACCAAGTTTCATATTGGAACAAGGTGATGGGAAATCAGCTTCGTGGCTAAGAAAGGTACGCAACCTTTTTTTCTGAAGTCACAAAAGAATCAAATGCATCTCGAAGGAGATTTTTATCTTTTTAATCTTGATAAGGCCGAGTGGAAAGCTCAGATGCGTTTGCATTTGCACAATTTCAAAGCGGTGGTGCTTAACAATTTTGCTTTAATCTGCGCTTTATCCAGTCGCAACTTAATTAAACATCTTGCTTTTCCAGGTTCCGAGTTCTCTCTCTCTCTCTCTCAGCCGTGCTCCAATTATCTTAGCTGGTAGATAAAGACCTTGGAAAAAGTCTGCAATTTAGGTAGGCCTCAATTTGCAACCACGAGGAGGGCTAGCATTTCTGTCACTAAGTGGAGCGGTTGCTAAGCGAGTCGTGCCTGATTTTACGGTCTTTTTCGCTACGGTTGTTCAAGGAATCATTGTAATCGTTAAGTGAATGACATGGTCGTTAAGCAAATCCAGCTTGACCCTGGGACACATTCCAACGGTCGAAAATACAGGCCAGTTGCCAAGCTCCTGAATTCTGACCAGCTGACTTGTAGAAATGCTGCTCTGGTCATAAGTAGGAGGACCGGTAATAAGTTGTTGTTTTTTTCCCCCAGTGTCATTGTTGCTTCGAACGGTCACTAAAGGAACAGTCGTAACTCGAGGATGACCTGAGTAAACGGACTACACCGAAGGCAGGTTTTCTACGGTTAAAAGGGCCCTGCCGTTTTTAAAAGCTGGTTTAAAAATATATATATATATATACACCAATGGTGGGATTCAAATTGTTTTAGCGGTTTGGTGGGCGTGGCTTGGTGGGCATGCTTTGCCTAACGCCGGCATGCAGTGTTGCGGTTCGCCAGCAGCAGGTGCAGACGGCTGAGGTCTCGGAGAGCGAGGACTCGGATGAGGGGCCTGCATGTGATGCAGGGATGGGGCCAGGACCCTCAGGGAGTGGAGGGCTGCCTTCGGAGCTTGTGAAGGCTGGCAGCAATGAGGAAGAGGTTCCCGAGGAGCCTGTGCCAACGGCGCATGCGTGCAGGACTGCTCAAAGAAAAGAGCAGCTGCAGCAGCACAGGCGACTTGGGAGTAAGGCTGCAAGGTAATGGCCCCTCCCTGAGGAGATAAAAGCCAGCTGAGAAACTGGAGTTCTTTGCAGGAAGCAAAGAAGTTCTTGCACTCAAGCCTTGTGGACGTTCGGAATATCTTAAGTTTGTATTTGGAGACTCTTTGTGTTTGAACTATTTCTTAGTAACTTTGTCTACTGTTCTTGGCAGCCTTGCACAACCTTGGCAAGGCTGGTTCTTATCAGAGACAATTAGTTTGAAACAGCCTTTGAACCAGGAAGGAACGGAATTCATAAAGAATCATTGTTTTGCTGTTGCCTCCATTTCATATTTTGTTTCCTTGGAACAAGGTTTGGGTCAGAACATGCAGCTTTCCCACACCAGCTGAGACCTGCAGCGCCAATCAGCTGAATGTCAACTCATAAAACATCCCTATGCCTGTTTTAGTAGTTGCCATTAAAAAAAAAAAAAAAGGGGGGGGGGGAGGGAGGAAGGAAATCTGGAAGAGCAGTGCAGCAGTTGGAAAGCGGAAGTCCATTCCAACTCTCATCTTTAAAAGATTGTAACTAAAATGCCAGAGCTTTTGCCCACGAATATACAGTATTCAATTGGGGAACGTGAATGATGACACCCAGCCCGTGAATGGGCTCGATTGGAGGATCTGGTTAATGTGACACCCAGGGGAGGAAAGGGGGAAACAGGATCACAGGGGACTGTAAATGACGTAGGCCAAAGTTGGCTTCATACAGGGCAGTGCCAGCATGTCGCTTCTAAAGAATCCTCTGAAGTTTTTTGAAGCTTGGCTCGAGAATCATGATTTCATTAGGGCGATTGCTGGAATCCTGACACTGAGAGGATAAAGAAAAGCGCAGGGGTGGGTGATTGGTGGGCGCCGATCCTGGGCTTTTCTCTTCTTTATCCTCTCAGCTGATTCTCCTTTCCCCCCCCCCTCCTCTCAGCTGATCGTTGCTGGCTTTTTTTTTTTTTTTTTTACTACCAGTTCGGCTGAACCGGTCCGAACCAGTATTCACCACTGATATACACAAATAAATATTTCAGCAGGCAGGGCAGACTTCAAACCTGAGTTTTTAACTTCTCTTTAGTGGAAAAAGGAAAACTACAAAAAAAAGAGACAGGGGAAAAAGAAAGAGGAAGTCTCTTAGGTTTTTGCTCTCTCTCTCTCAATGTTGCATAGAGTCATTTATGCACGCCGTGCATTTACAAGAGAACCAAAACAGAAAGTTGGCTATAAAACACACGAGTGGGGAAATCGTGGGAAAGGGATGACGTCCTTAATATTCTGAACTCCCAGGATGCATTGCAGGTACCGCTCGAACCCCATTCCGAATCCTCCGTGGGGGCTAGATCCAAATTGGCGCAGCTCTACGTACCTGCACAGCAAGGAAATGAGATATTTTAGCCTTGGGTTTATTTTCCAATCCGTTTAAAATCACTTATTATCTGCAATCAGAGCTTCCTGTTTACTATAAAGCTACAGCACCTGACTTTTATTAAAACTTTCTTTTTAAAAAAATAAATAAATTTTAAAAAACCCTAAGAAAAACTGAAGGGGGATAAACTAAAGACACTAACTCAGTAAAAAATAATAATCTGCAATAATTTGTATTTTATCTTTAGCAATAGTCACTGGTTTACTAATTAATATATTCCTCTAATAGTGTTTGTCAAACTTGGCCATTTTCAAGATAAGTGGACTGCAACTCTGGGAGAACTCACCATCTCCTGGTTTTTGGCCCAAAGTCACCCAGCTGGTTTTTAAAGCCTCAGACAGGACTAGAACTCACTGTGTCCTGGTGATTGGCCCAAAGTCTTGGTGATGCAGGCTGTTAATCATCTAGCACTTAGTGCAAGCTGCCTACAATTAGTGCAGGTTCGAATCCCACCAGGCTCAAAGTTGACTCAGCCTTCCATCCTCTCGGGGTAGGTAAATTGAGGACCCAAGATTGTTGGGGGCAATAAGCTGACTTTGTAAAAAAATGCCGCTTGGGGGCGGGACCAAAAAACCCTAGTAATAAGCAGGCATATACAATGGAATGAAGGCTATTGCCGAGCACTTAGCATGGTGCTCCATAGACTGTAAGCCACTCTGAGTCTCTGGAGAAGGGCGGCATATAAATGTAAATAAATAAATAAATAAAAAGTCACCTGGCTGGCTTTCATGACTAAGGCGGGACTAGAACTCACCATCTCCTGGTGATTGGCCCAAAGTCACCTAGCTGGTTTTTAAAGCCTGAGACAGGACTAGAACTCACAGTCTCCTGGTGATTGGCCCATAGACACCCAACTAGTTTTCATGTTTAAAGGTGACTAGGACTCCCTGTCCCGATTTCTAGTCTAGCACTGGCTCTCTTTCGTTACAAAAAGGGGAAAATAAATAAATTACTGAAAATTACAGCCAGTTTTACAGGGGTTTCTGCGGTTATGTCTGTCTCTGACACTACACCTGTTTTATCTGGATTTTTGCTCCTTTTGAGATATTCTCTGCTTCTCGAAAAATTTAAGAATCACAGGCAGAGAAGTCATCTCAGAGGAGTTGAGTGTGGGGTGTTTTTTTTTTCGTTTTGCCTTTGCAGATTTTTGCAAATTTGGAAAGAAAGAAGGAAATGATGTCATGAAGCAAAGTTGGGGGAGGGAGAGAAAAACGAAGGATAGAGGAAAAGAAAGGGGAACTGTGACAAATGTATAAATATCTATATTTGGTGTTTGGAAAGCTTTTTTATGTTGGCTGACTTGGTTTTTTGTGTGTGTGTGTGTGAGCCTCCAATGGAAACTCAGATCGTGTTTTCAAGTTTACCTTCAAGAGGACTTTTCGCGCTTAAAAGTTTAACAAGTACAGATAGTCCTTGACTTACGACCGCAATGGAGCCCAAAATTTCCGCTGCTAAGCGAGACAGTTGTTAAGTGAGCTTTACCTTTACCATTTTACGACCTTTTCTTGCCACTGTTGTTCAGTGAATCCAGTTCCCTCGTGGATTTCGCTTGTCAGAAGGTTGCAAAGAAAACTGCAAGGCGGCAGTTTAAAACCAGAAGTACATTCCACACTTATCTTACAAAGACTGTAACTAAATTACCGGATCTTCTGCCTGAGAAAAATCCTTAATTGGAGGATGACACCCAGCATGCGGATGTGCTTCCTTGGAGAATCTGATTTATGACACCTCCAGGGGGAAGGGGGGGGGAAACAGGGCCACAACTGGCTGTAAATCACGTATGCCAGAGTTGGTTTCATACAGCCTAATGCCGGTCATGTTGCTCCTAATAAATCTTCTGGATTCTTTACAAGCTTGGCTCGAGGTTCATGATTTAATTAAGGCAATTGGTGGAATCCTGAGAAAGATCATGTAACCCCCGGGATGCTGCAATGGTTGTTAAGTGTGACAAACGGTCCTAAATCACCTTTTTTCAGTGCCGTTGTAACTTCGAACAGTCACTAAATGAACCGCTGTAAGTCGAGGACTACCTGAAATGTGCTAAGGGCTATTTACAACCCAGATTCAAGATTCCAACCAGGACAGTTATGTCCTCGCATTTTCGCCACTTGGCAACCGGCCTGCAGTTACGGTAATCCTGTGATCCCATGACCACAATTTATGTTTTTGTGATTTACTTCCATTTTTCCAGCAAAAACGCCCATTCTGAATAATAGTTTTGCTTAATGACAGTGACGTTCGTTTTGTTAACAGCCGCATTTACTTAACAACTGCTGCAAAGGAGATTGCAAAATCAGGTACAGTCACGTGGTGATCCATAATGGCTGGTATGACTAATTAGGGTCTAATCATGGTCGTATGTCAAGGACTACTTGTATAGTGCATGTCCATTGGTGGGATTCGAAATTTTTTACTACTGGTTCTGGGGTGTGGTTTGGTGGGTGTGGCGTGGCGTGGCATGGCATGGCGGGCGTGGCAGGGGAAGGATACTGCAAAATCTCCATTCCTTCCCCACCCCACTAACCTGCTTTCCAGCTCCCTTCTCCTATGCAGGGCAACAAAAGAAGACCCAGCCAATCAGCTGGACCTCGGGAGGCGGAGAATAGATGGGGGCGGGGCCAGTCAGAGGTGGTATTTGCCGGTTCTCCAAACTACTCAAAATTTCCACTACCGGTTCTCCAGAACTGGTCAGAACCTGCTAAATACCACTTCTGTGTGTATCTCTTGGTTAATTTATTTTTAAAAAAGTACTTCTCTGTGTCCCACTTGGGGGCATTTTGTCACATTTATTATAAAAGGTCTAATAAATTTTGTTACGTTTATTATAAAGGGTCATCACTAACAGAAATGTTGGCTCCTGGTTGAATTGAGAATTCATTCACTTTTTCTCAGACGATTTCCAAAGGCCAATGAAAGAGATGAATAAGATCTAGGAAATATATCTTACCACTGATAGGTGTCTTCAAGCATCAACCTGTAGAAAAAACAAAATAATATATTCTCAGTCAGAGGGAGTTTGCAAAACTATCAAATCCGCACGCTGCCCAGAGCTGACAGACAAGATGGCACATAAATAATATAATTAAATCAGTATCAAGGTTGGAAGTTTTGTAGGATCTTAAAAAAAGTTCAAATGAAGACAGCTAGGGTCATCTTTAAGGATAAAATATGGGCTTATAACAGCCCTGTGTTTGCAGAATTTTGTTTTACTTTAAACACGAAGACACTGAAAAAAATGGAAAAGCATCTTTTTTTATGTTCTGACATTTGAGCGAGTTTAAAAGAGCAAATTTACAGACAAAGGCAAGCATTTTCTCCTGCCTGTGAATGGGCCCAACAGATTTTATGACAAATTTATAAAGGAAGACAGGAAAGAATATAATCTCTTGTGCTATGAATGAAGTCGATTCTCAGCTGAGTCCGGGAGTGTATGATCTTTAAAAGGTGGAAGGAACGATAGTCACGGGTCATAGAGTCAAAGGTGGGGCATGACATTGAAAGGCTGTTAAAGGAGTGCAGAGGATGTGTAAGAAAAACAATGACATAAATAATATATCGTAGATGCAGCAGGCAAAAAAAAAGCCAATGCAATCCTAAATTGCATTAACAGAGGGATACAATCGAGATCAAGGGAGGTACTAATACCCAGTCTATGAAGCCTTAGTAAGACCACACCTGGAGTACTGCATCCAGTTTTGGTCACCACACTATAAAAAAAGATGTTGAGATTCTAGAAAAAGTGCAGAGAAGAGCAACCAGGATGATTTGGGGGATGGAGACTAAAACATATGAAGAACGATTGCAGGAACTGGGCCTGGCTAGTCTACTGAAGAGTAGGACCAGGGGAGACAGGAGAGCATCTTCCAATATTTGAGGGGCTCCCACAGAAAGAGGAGGGGGTCAAGCTATTTTCCAAAGCACCCGAAGGCCAGACAAGGAACAATGGGTGGAAACTGACCAAGGAGAGAGATTTAACCTGGAAATAAGGAGAAACTTTCTGACAGAGAGAACAATCAACCCATGGAACAGAAGTTGCCCTCGGAAGTTGTGGGAACACCATCACTTGAGACTTTCAAGAAGAGATTGGACTGCCATTTGTCAGAAATGGTGTAGGGTCTCCTGCTTGGACGGGAGGGTTGATTAGATGACCTACAAGGTCCCTTCAAGATAAACTCTGATTATCTGTTATCTGTGTCCCCAACTCAGACGTGGGCTGTTGCCGGTTCACACCGGTTCAGATGAACTGGTAGTTAAGATTCTGCGCAGTTTGGCGAACCAGCAAATCCTACCACTGGCGGGCCCTGCCCCCGCTCGTTTTTTGGCCTGTTTTATGGGCCATTTTTGGGATCATTTTTTCAGGCCAAAACCAGCCTGAAAACAGCCTGTTTTTGTGTTTTCTGGGCCAAGAACATCCTGGAAACAGCCCAAAAAATGGCCTGAAAATGACCCCCTAAAAAAACCGGCAGAAAAATGGGTGGGGGCGGGGCCACCAGTGGTGGGTGGAATTAGCCTCAACTGGCTGAATCCTACCTCTGCCTTTTGAGGCGAGTGACCGGGAGGCGGGGCTGGGTGTGATGAGTGACATCACCCACCCAGTCACATGACCAACCGGCCACGCCTACTCAGCCAGAGAACTGGTTGTTAAATTATTCCAATCTCACCACTGCCCCAACCTCTTGAGCCCTTGGTTTGGAACTGAAAAAAGGGACTCGACCATTTTTTAACACTTACGACCATTGCAGCATTCCCATGGTCACATGATCAAAATTCAGATAGCACTTAGCAACAGCCCTTACACTTATATACCGCTTCACAGTGCTTTTACAGCTCCTCTCTAAGTGGTTTACAGAGTCAGCCTTTTGCCCCCAACAATCCGGGTCCTCATTTTACCCACCTTGGAAGGAAGGAAGACTGAGTCAACCTTGAGCCGGTCAGGATCGAACTGCTGGCAGTGAGCAATGAGTTAGCCTGCAATACTGCATTCTAACCACAGCGCCATCACAGCTCCTTCCTTCCTTCTTTCCTCCCTCCCTTCACAATAGCACTTAGACTTATATACCGCTTCATGGTGCTTTACAGTCCCTCTCTAAGCGGTTTACAGAGTCAGCCTCTTTCCACCAACAATTTTGGGTCCTCATTTTACCCACTTCGGGAGAATGGAAGGATGAGTCAACCAGGAGCCGGTCACAATCGAACTGCTGACAGTGGGCAGAGTTAGCCTGAAATACTGCACCACCAAGTTGCATCACCATGGCTTCCTTCCTTCCTTCCTTCCTTTCCTTCCCTTCCTCCCTCCCTCCCTCCCTTAGCGGTTTACAGAGTCAGCCTATTGCCCCCAACAATCTGGGTTCTCATTTTACTGACCTCGGAAGGATGGAAGGCTAAGTCAATCTTGAGCCTGGTGAGATTCGAACTGCCAAACGGCTGGCTGCTGGCAGCTAAATGAATGCTACTGCATTCTAACCACTGCACCACCGCAGCTCTTAGATACTTGGCAACCGACTCATATTTATGACGGTTGCAGTGATCCCTTTTTGTGACCACCTGACAAGCAAAGAGAATGGCGAATCCTGATTCCCTTAACAACTGTGTCACTAGCTTAACAATTGCAGCAATTCACTTAGAGAAAGGTCGTAAAATGTGGCAAAATTCACTGAACAACTATATAACAACAATAATTATTATTCATAATTATAATTATTCTTATTATTTATATACACAAAAAACGACAGTGTACACAGCAAATGAAATAACTATACGAAACCCAGCATAGTTATCTCGTTTGCTGAGTACACTTTGTCGTTTTTTGTGTATATAAATAATACTTTATTGTCATTGTACGTATATACACAGTATACACATACAATGAAACTCACTTAACACTCAGAGATCAGACTCAACATGAACACAAATGTGTATCTCATTTAAGAACAGAAATTTTGGTTCAATTGTGGTTATAAGTCAAGGACTACCTGTACTTTCTTGGAAAGAGTTTAAATCAATACTTTCTTTTCTTCTTCTTTTTTTTAAAAAAATCTATATTTCCCCCTCTTGTTTTTTTTTCTTCGTCTTTATTTTCGTTTTATTTTGTGTTCTAATAAAGCTCAATTAAAAACACAATTTAAAAAAGGAGTCTGGACTTGGCTTGAGCACCAATAGGTTGATTATATGCTGTCAAGTTAAGTCTTGACTTTTAGTGACCAGGTAAGATTATAGAGAATTGTAGAGAGAAATTGGAAGAGAGAAGGCAGGAACCGTTAGCAAAACTATTAAAGAGATAATAAAGGGAGAAAGCTCAGCCCTGCAGGAGGGTGTGTGAGAAACCACCACACCTCCATCCACTTTGGCTTTCTCAGAAGGGCAAATATTTGATCAGGGTGAGATGGAACCGCCTGCCAAATTGTTAGGGGAAATCCCTAAGTGCTTTCTGGAATCCTGTGGAATCCATTTGACGCTGGGCGTGGAGCACTTTTGCAAAAGGATCTGGGAGCCACAGAAAAAGCTGAAAAACCACCCCAGAAGAAAACGTAGCACAGCACCTCCGTGGACATCAATTAGCAATTAGGACAGAGGATAATTAGGACTGCAGAAAAAACTATGGCTACCAACTTGCCTTCCATGGAGGACCTGAATCCTACATGTCAAAAAGGGCTGTGAAAATATTTACAGACCCCTCACATCCTGGACATAAACTGTTTCAACTCCCACCCTCAAAACAACGCTGCAGAGCACTGCACACCAGAACAAGTAGACACAAGGAGAGTTTTTCCCCGAATGCCATCACTCTGCTAAACAAATAATTCCCTCAACACTTCCAACTATTTACAAAGTCTGCACTACTATTACAATTAATCTTCTCATCATTCATCGCCTATCCCCTCCCACTTGTGACTGTATGACAGTAATTTTGTCTCTTGTATCCTTACGATTTATATGGACTGTTTCCTAGTATGATTTGATTGCTTATTGTACCCTATGACTATCATTAAGTGTTGTCCCTGATGATTCTTGACTCGATGAATGTATCTTTTCTTTTATGTACACTGAGAATATTTGCATCAAGACAAATTCCTTGTGTGTTCAATCACACTTGGCCAATAAATAATTCTATTCTATTCAGTCAAAAGTCATGATGACAACTCCTTTAATTTAATAACATATGGACGGACTCAATCCCGATTTCAACTGGGAAACGGTGAGCAACTAGACCAGATTAACAGAAGTGGAAGGGACCTTGTAGGTCATCTAGTCCAACCCCCCGCCCAAGCAGGAGACCCTATTTCTGACAAATGCCAATCCAATACCTTCTTGAAAGCCTCCAGTGATGAAGCTCCCAGAACTTCTGAATGCATTGGTTGATTGTTCTCACTGTCAGAAATTTTTTTCCTTATTTCTAGGTTGAATCTCTCCTTGATCCGTTTCCATCCATTATTCCTTGTCTGGCCAAAAGGTGCCTCCCCAGACTGGCCCATGTTCCTCCCCATTGTCTGACTCTGCAGGCTGCCGGCAAACTACAACATCCGATTGGCTCCAGAATTGAACGGGGGGCTTCCAGTTAGGAACCTTTGTGGCTCTTTGAGTGTTTAAGGCTGCCGACCCCTGCACTAAATGAACTATCTTAAGTCGAGGATTACCTATATTGTAACCACTTATAGGAGATGGGATCACCAGCGAATAGATTTCCCCGTTAAGTCCTCTCCTGCCTCAGCCTCTTGCCTCTTCTTCCTTCCATTAATTGTGGATGTCTTTCAGAAAAACTGTCGGAGTATTTGCAGCGTGGCTACTATGGTGAGACAACCCAGGAGCAAAACACAGCACATAGAGGCTTTTGTCTTTTAACAGTGGTTTATATATAAGGTTACTATATACATACATATACGTGGTAGGCAAATACCTGGCAAGTAATCAATCTTCTTTACTCTGCACAGAGAACCACAACGGAGACAGAACGCAAGGAGAGAGAGGTACGCCCTCTCATGGCCTCATTTATATATAAGCTTCTTAAAGTGGTAAATCCCTATGGGACCCATCCTCAGTCTTAAAAGGGCAATAATCATTGCATCAGCCGTACAACAGCTGGTCAGCTTTTAAATCTCAATACCTTGCACAAAAACTCTTTGATTACATATTAAGCGGTTCCCGGACCCTTCTCCAACCAGCCAGGCAGAGCAATCCCCCTTACTTCCGTAAGCGTGATTGTAGATAATCCACACGATCTTCTCTCAAACTTCCACCGAAAAGTTCTCCAACTTCTGGGACCAGTAGATCAACCGCTGCTACCTTTTAGGAAACAGAAGGTCAGAGGTTTGTTCAAAATCTCTCTCTGTGTGAAGGCACACAATCACCAGGTAATCCCCAGAGGCATTCCTGAAATGATTAAAGGTAAATGTTTCTCCTGTCCGGTCATGTCTGACGCTAGAGGGCAGCACTCATCTCCGTTTCTTGGCTGACGCAGCCAGCGTTGTCCGAAGACACTTTCTGTGGTCATGTGGCCATCATGACTATACACATAGGTGCGTGGAACGCTGCGACCTTCCCACCAAAGTGGTACCTATTCATCTACTTGCGTTTGCATGCTTTCGAACGGCTAGGTCAGTGGTGGCTAACCTTTTTGGGTTCCTGTGCCAAAAACGGTGCGCGCACTCACATGCTAGCACCCAGAAGGCAATGCGCGTGACCTCCAACACATGCGCATGCACGCACGATCCCCTCCTCTCCCCCTCGCCGCCCCCTTACCTGCACTGCGCACCTCCCAGCTGATTTTCGGCCACTTTGAGGCCTTTTTCGGCCTCGCAGAGGCTCGAGGGAAGCCTCTGCAGGCTTTGGAGGCTGAAAAATGGGCCCGTTTTGTCACTTCCGTTATTTCTGGAAATACAGGCGTGCCATAGGTTCGCCATCACGGGGCTAGGTGGACCGGAACTGGAGCAAGGGATGGGAATTCATCCTGTCACGCCTGAGTCTCGAACCTGGTCTGTCAGCCTTCCAGCTGAAAAGCTTAGCATCTTTAGCTGCTGAGTCATCGCACACCCTTATCGAAATACGACTTCTCTTGCAACAGAAGCTGAATGTGAGTACAAGTAGTCCTCAACTTACAACCGTTCACTTAGTGACCCTTTGAAGTTACAGCGGCACTAAAAAAAGTGACTTATGACCATTTTTCACACTTATGACGATGGTCACATAATTTACATTTGTATGTTTGACTACTGGTTCCTATTTATGATGGTTGCCGTATCCCGGGATCTTGCAATCCTGTTTTGCGACCTTCTTTTGCAAGCCAAGTCAATGGGGAAGCCAGATTCACTTAACAACCGTGTTGTTAATTTTAACAACGGCAGTGATTCACTTAACAATGGAGGCAACAAAAGTCGTAAAATGGGATAAAACTTACTTAACAAATTTCTCATTTAACAACATAAATTCTGGCGTCCATTTTGGTCATAAGTTGAGGACTACCTGTAAAGACTAAGCCAAAGGACTATATTTTAATGACATTTGCACTCAATGAAACCGAGCCCAAATGCAATTTCTATCTTGCCCATCACTCCACAGACAGTCCTCGATTTGCGACCACAACAGAGCCCAAAATATGTTGCTAAGTGAGACAGTGGTTCAGCGAGTTTTGCCCCATTTTATGACCTTTTCAAAAGGGGAATCACATGACCCCGGGACACTGCAAGTGTCATAAATATGAGTCAGTTGCCAAACGTCTAAATTTTGATCACAAGACCAAAGGGGATGCTGCAGTCGTAAGTGTGAAAAACGGCCACTAAGTTCAATGCTTTTGTAATCTTGGTACGGGGTCCCTAAATGAACCGTTGTAAGTCGAGCACTCCCTGTACTTTCTAAATTGCTCAGATGGTTTCCCAATAAAGAAGAATTACCTCAGCTACGTGCGTTCCTTTATGGTCTATCTGTTCTGACCCAAACCCTTTTCCAATAAAACAAACATGAACCAAAGGGAACAGAAACCTTTTAATGATTCTTACGAATCCCGGTTAAAAGGCTGCTGCAAAACTAATGAACTTTGATAAGCGTGAGCCTCGCCAAAACTGTGTGAGGCTGCCAAGAATAACAGATAAGTATTTCACAACACAAGAATCTTCAAATACCAAATTAAGATACTGTAATGTCCACGAGGCTGAGTTTCAAAACGTCTTTGCTTCCTGCAAAGAACGTTCGCTTCACAGCTGGCTTTTATCTTCATGAAGGAGGGGCCATTACCTTTCAGCCTTACTCCCGAATCGCCCGTGCTGTTGCAGCTGCTATTTCCTGTGAGTAGTCCTGTGCGCACACGCTCTTCGGCGTGGCACAGGCTCCTTAGGAACCTCCTCATCGCTGCTACCAGCCCCTACAAACTCTGAAGGCATTGGTCCACTCCCTAATGGTCCTGGCCCCTCATCTGAGTCCTCGCTCTCGTCAGCCGTCCGCATCTGCTGCCGGCTAACCACAACACTACCTGGTCAGGCTGACTACCCCTTACTACCAGTCACCCTCTTCAATTAACCAGTGGAACGGTTTTCCTCCAAAGTTGCGTGTGCTCCAACACTGTGTTGTGGCCCATCAGCACCAGCGGAGCTGGTGGCAGACTCAAATAGTGAGGAGGTTAGGGAAGGAACCTGGGCCAGTCCTGGAGTCTGGGGAAGGCTCTGATGAGGGCTCTGCACCGGAGGCAAAGATGGGGCTACGGCTGTCTAACAATTATCGGCTTCCTTCCGAGTCGGAGATCAGTAGGGCAGAAGAACAGCTGGAGCCTGTTCCCAGTGTGCACATGCACAGAGCTGTCAGAGGAAGGGAACAGTTAAGGAACAAGGGTCGACTCGGGAGTAAAAGCACAGGTGGATGGCGAACGGCCCCTCCCACAGGGAATAAAGAGGAGCGAAAGGGGAGTGGTATTTGCAGGAGACAATTAGTTCATTTAATTAGGGTGAAGATTTGTTCCTGATTCCTTGCCAAATATTTTCTGCTACAGCGTGGCATTTGGAAGCTATCAGCCTGGACAACCCTCCAAGCCTGATAAGGTCTGTGGTTGTAAATCCCTCTTGAAAGACTGTTTGCCAGGACATTGCTGGATGCATATGAGAGGAATTTACATTAACCTAAATAACAGGGGTTTTGTCGGGACAAGGAGTCTGCTTTGTGATTTTTGGGAAGCCTAGGTCAGAACATATTGGGTTTTTAAGAAGAGATTGGACATCCACGTGTCTGGAATGGAACAGGATCTCCTGCTTGAGGAAGGGGCTGGACTAGAGGACCTCCAAGGTCCCAAAGACCTCCGGCTCTGTTATTCTTTCCTTCCTTCCACCTTGCCTAGCATTAATCAGGCTCCAAACACAATGTAAATGCTTGCACAACAAACCAATTCCCCCTCGAGAAGAGAACATACAGTATTTCATTCCCAAAAAGTTTAAAGAATGAATAAGTTCTTACAGTCCTACGCGGTCCATCTTCGTTGTCCCGCATGTAGAACGGTTTAAGGTCATAGGGATAGTCGTACACGAAAACAGGAATTCCACCGCAGTGTCGCACCAGGTGCTTTTCGTGTTCGCTCTGGAGATCCTGCCCCCACTAAGGAAAGAGTTTAAAAAAAAACCCAAAACACCTAGGTTTTAAAATAAAACAAACCATGATAATCGCAGGTCACTTTAGGTTTGCAAACTACTTGAAAGCACCGTGAACGATTACGTTCTGTACTTTTCTTGACAACATAAACACGAAACAACAAATAAATACAACTTCTTTCAGTTGTACAGCGTGTCGGTTGGTACATATTTCTTGTGCACAATATCAATAGCCTGTCCCTCTTAGATTTGCATTTATATTCATATTATATTAATCAACTTTCCATGTTATGTTATTATTACATCATCATTAGACTTTAATTGCAAGTTCACATTATCCTTTTCGAGCGGATCTCAATTTTTACAAGTTCTGATTCATATTATAATTCCTTCCATAATAATCCATTATAACTATCATTACCCATGTATTATATTTACTCTTGTATTATATTTATATTAGAATATATTTCATTTTTCCATCTAACCACTGATAAAATAAATGCCATATTTTATAATATTCTTTTTCTTCTTGCTCTCTAATTGCCAATGTCAATCTACTCATCTCTGCACATTCCATTATTTTCTTGAGCACCCACAACTTCTGCAGGGAAGCCATTCCACTGATTTGATTGTTCTCACTGTCAGGAAATTTCTCCTTAGTTCTAGGTTGTTTCACTCCTTGATTAATATCCATGCATTGCTTCTTGGCCTGCCCTCAGGGGCTTTGGAGAATAGTTTGATTCTCTCGTCTTTGTAGCAACCCCTCAGATATCGGAACAGTGATATCATGTCACCCCTAGTTCTTCTTTTCATTAAACTAGACACACCCAATTCCAGCAACCGTTCTTCGTATGTTTTAGTCCTCTAATCATCTTTGTGCCTCTTCTCTGCACTCTTTTTTAGAATCTCAACATCCTTTCTACATCGTGGCAACCAAAAGTGGATGCAGTATTCCAAGTGAGGTCTTACCAAGGCATTATAGTGTGGTACTAACACTTCACGTGGCAATCCAACCGGTCAGTCCTAGAGGAGATCCACCCTGACTGCTCTTTAGAAGGCCAGATCCTGAAGAGGAAACTCAAAGACTTTGGCCACCTCATGAGAAGGAAGAACTCCCTGGAGAAGAGCCGAATGCTGGGATCGATGGACGGCAGAGAAGGAGGTGCCTGGATGGAGTCCCTGAAGCAGTTGGGGTGAGCTTAAAATGGGCTCCAGAAATTGGTAGAGGACAGGAAGGCCTGGAGGAACGTTGTCCATGCGGTCGTGATGAGTCGGACACGACTTCGTGATTAACAACAGCAAACACTTCACATGATCTTGATTCCATCCCTCTGTTAATGCAGCCTTGGCTTTTTTTGGCCAATTTACTATGAAACAACCTCCTGGGGATTAGGCTGGCCTTCCTCCATGTTGACATTTCTGACACTGTTGAAGAGGCAGCTGTTTTGAGGAGCAACTTTCCCTGATGTTAGGACTCTCATCTTTAATGTTCGTTGTTTGGTTTTATACTCGTTACTGCTTTCATGGTGTTTACTTCTACAGTTTTGGCTTATCGGGGAGGTTTTAAATAGTTCTGCCTATTTCTGCGTAAGATGTGGGATGTTGTTTTACTTTGTTTCCAGTGGTGCAGGAATGTTTAAATAAATAGGTAGGGTTATATAATTATACCGATAGTAAAACGTTAAGCTACACAATAAATACAGAGAGAGGTCCAATTCACAAGGGCGGCATCACCACGGGAATACAAAACCTTGTAAGATTCGTACGTTAGGGTGGCAGAGAATGTACTCTAATCCAGTGGTCCACGATAAAATTTTGATGGTCCGCAGAGAATTGTTATCCCCAAAGCAATTAATCCAGGCTGCGTGGGAACACAAGGCTGCGCCGCCCACATGGCCTGTGGGAACATAAGTCTTGTGTTGCTTGCATCGCAAACAATACAAGGTAGTGAGGGGAGGGGGGAAGGGCAGAGGGAGGGGGGGACTTGCCCCACTTGCCTGGCCTGGCCACCGAGCTGCTTCTTTCTTCTGCTGCTTTTGGCTACACGCAAGGAAAGCAGAAAAAGTCTTTCTTTGTCTCCCCCAAACTCCGCCAGAGATGAGTCTTTGGGACCCTGAAAGGCTTCCTGCTCCAAGAGGTTGCGCCGGTGTGACAAGTCTCACGAAGACTCATTTCTGGCGGAGTTTGGGGGAGAGAAAGAAAGACTTCTGCTGCTTTCCTTGCATGAAGCCAAAAGTCTCTCTCTCTCTCCCCGAGAAAAGAGCTGGAGACGGTATCCTGCGATCCCAAATAAAGAATGATTGATTGGTAGGAAAACGGGGTGGGGAATTTTCCTGTAGACTTTTTGGGGGATTTTCCCAGGGTCTCTGCTCCACGGGATTTAAAATTATGAGTCTGGCGGTCCCTGAGGTCCAAAAGGTTGGCGACCCCAGCTCTAATCCATGACAGTGAAAGTTGGAACTGGACTGATTATTGTGACGTAGTGTGTATCTACACAACTGGGCCGGTGAGCAGATGTCCCACACTTATATAGGTAGTCCTCGGCATACAACCACAATTGAGGCCAAAATTTCTGTTGCTAAGGGAGATTTGCTAAGTGAGTTTTGCCCCATTTTACAACCTTTGTTTCCATAGTTGTTAAGCGAAACACTGCCATTAAGCTACCGGTAGTAACATGATTGTTAAATGAATCTGGCTTACCCCATTGATAAAAGGGACCAAATTGGCCTCCTGTATTTGACATACAAGTTTTTATTAGTCTCACACTTTTCTATCAGCCTACTAATTGCCTGAGTTTTACCAAACCCCCATCAAAAATCTCTGAAAAATACTTACAGCTGGTTTGTAAGTGAATTCTTGCCCAGCTCTGTCCAAAATTTCAATGGCTTCAGTATAGGACATTCTTTTTAAAAAAAAAGGATTGTCAATTATTTTAAAGATTTGTACCCTGAATCCCAACAAAATTATTGGTGTATTAGAAGAACAGGCTTAGTTGGGGGTGGGAGTTAAGCACGCCATCAGCTTAGAATCTTTACGTTGCCACAAATGTTCTAAGCCCAACCCCTCTTAAATTCTGCTGACCCTTATCTGACGCCAATTTAATATTGAACTTTAGTTGACTAGATTGTAGAGAGCAGGACCAAACTTAGCAACTTTAAGACTTATGGACTTCAACTCCCAGAATTTCCCAGTCAGCTTTGGAGATCCCTGGACTTGAGCAATAAATTTTCTGAACTGCAACTTGATGTTTTTGATGCACATTCCTAAGATCTTCCATCTAAATCCTAATCAAATCCAATTCCAATTCACTTTTTTTCCCCAAGAGGAGTCAAAATTATTATATGCTGAGAAATGTTAAGCCACAAATTACTCAAAAATTATGCTTGTAAATTAAGCAACAACAACTAAACACTTCCCCCCCCCCCCAACATACTTACGTTATAAATTGGTTTTTCAGCATTTTTTCTAATTTGGCCTAAAGAGGAAAGAGAAAGGAAAAATTAATGAACAGTCAATGTCAGAAATAATTTAGGTTTTGAAACAAAAATGTTTTGCGGAAATAGTTGGGACAACAGTGAAGATTTCACAAAGGACTCAAACTGAAAGAAAACAATTTCAGTTTCGGGAGATATTGAGAAATTTGAGAGGGGGAAAAAAAAACATGAGAAAATTTGGAGAAAAAAACTTAGCAAATTGAAAGAGTCAAAGGAAAGCAAGGTTTGTATCAAGGTAAGCCGAGCTGAACTATTTCAAAATGGGGTTTAAACTAATAATAATGTATGTTGCCTATAATAAAGTATATTGCCTCTATAATTTCAAACACGGGAAAATATTCTTGCACTTTTGAACAAATGAAATGGTTTTGAACAAACTATACTGATTTACACAAAAAGCTTGTCTTAATTCAGTGTCCAGGGCAGCCAACTAGATACACCCAAGAATAAATTCACCTACAGGAGATGAACAAAATGTGGGTAGTTCTTGACTTATGACCACAACTGAATCCAAAATTTCTGTTGCTAAGCAAAACAGTTGTTAAAGATAATTTTGTCCCATTTCACGACTGTTCTTGCTTTGCTTTTTAAGTGAACCACTGCAGTGGTTAAGTTAGCAAACAGTTTCAGTTTCCAAACAGCCCACAACTCTCTCACACACTGACAGGACGCTAGCCAGATGAATACCGATGGAGGCTTGTTGGCAGAGGCAGAATTTCTTTTTCCCTTATTTTCCTCCCCAAAAACTAAGCCCGACCACATAGTTTCGTAGCAAAGCACGGGTATCGAACTAGTTATAGATATTTTAGAACATATTTACCTCATGGCCAGGAGCAATACGTTTATGGAAAAGGGCAGCATCCTGAGGGCAGTTGGAGACAACTCGGTCTGTCACGGTTTTGAAAAGATCTTCTATAACCTAAGAAAAAAAAGGGGGAGGAAAGAAATCAGGTTAAAAGAGAAAAAAAGATAAGAAAATGTCCTGTTCCAGACAAGATGATAACCCCAAGTACAGGAAGTCCTCGACTTACAACCACAATTGGGTGCCCAGAATTTACGTTACTACGTGAGACATTTGTGAAGTGAGACTCTGTCCCATTTTCTGGCTTTCCTTGCCACTTTTGTGAAGTGAATCACTGCGGTTGTTAAATGAGTAACTGGGTCGTTAAGTGAATCTTGTCAGAGAAGGTCGCAAACGGGGGAGGATAGGGCAATGGGTCGTAAATGTGAGTCAATGGCCGAGCCTCTGAATTTTGATCATGTGATCATCATGCGACATAAATGAAGAACGGTCATAAGTCCCAATTTTCAGTGCTATTATAACTTCAGGCGGTCACTAAACGAACTGTTGTAAGTTCAAGGACTGCCTGTTAGATGTCCTTTTTATAAATAAATAACTAATAAATCAATTCCAAGCGGGTTTATCATTCTTCAATGGTCCTCAAGCAATTTCTCTCAACTTAAGTGCCCGTAGACATGCTGGACCACAACCTCAATCCAGGTAGTCCTCGACTTATGACCACAACTGACCCCCAGATTTCTGTTGCTAAGCGAGGCAGTTGCCAAGTGAATTTTGCCCCATTTTTGAGACCTTCCTTGCCACAATTAAGTGAATCAGAGCAGTTGTGAAGTCAACACGGTCGTTAAGTGAATGGCCATAAGTGTGAAAAATGGTCATAAGTCACTTTTTTTTTTAGTATTCTTCTACTGTGCCTCAGAGCTGGGAGATGTAAACATGTCACATTTTTAGAGGGGGGGAGGGAGAGAGAAAGAGAGGGAGAAAGAGAAAAGGGGAGAGAGAGGGAGAAGGGAAGAGAGAGAAAGAGAGGGGGAGAGAGAAAAAGAGAGAAGGGGAGAGGGAGAGAGGGGAGAGGGGGGAGGGAGAGGGAGAGAGAGGGGGGGAGAGGGAGAAAGAAAGAGAGAAGAGGGAGAGGGGGGGGGAGAGGGAGAGAGAAAGAGAGGGAGAAAGAGAAAAGGGGAGAGAAAGGGAGAAGGGAAGAGAGAGAAAGAGGGGGAGAGAGAAAAAGAGGGAGAGAGACATGAGAGAGAGAGAATGAGAGGGGAGAGAGAGAAAGAGCAGGAGAGGGGAGGGGGAGAAAGTGAGAGAGAGAGAGAGGGAGGGAGAGGGAAGGAGAGAGAAAGGGGGAGAGGGAGAGAGAGAAAAAGAGGCAGGGAGGGAGAGACGAGAGAGAGAGAATGAGAGGAGAGAGAAAGAGCAGGGGAGGGGAGGGGAAGAAAGTGAGAGAGAGGGA
This sequence comes from Bungarus multicinctus, assembly GCA_023653725.1. Taxonomy (NCBI): domain Eukaryota; kingdom Metazoa; phylum Chordata; class Lepidosauria; order Squamata; family Elapidae; genus Bungarus; species Bungarus multicinctus. The sequence goes on from CM042850.1 coordinate 5,693,831, forward strand.
GGGAGGGAGAGGGAAGGAGAGAGAATGAGAGGGGGAGAGAGAGAGAAAGAAAGAGGGGGGAGAGGAGAGAGAGGGGCGAGAGGGAGAAAGAGAGAGGAGGAGGGGGAGACAAAAAGAGAGGAAGGGGAGAGGGAAGGAGGGGAGGAAGAGTGGAGAGAGAGGTGGGGGAGAGAGAGAGAGAAACAGAGGGAAGAAAGAGAAAAGGGGAGAGCGAGGGGAGGAAGGGAAAGGAGAATGAGGAGGGGGGAGAGAGAGAGAAGAAAGAGGGGGGGAGAGGAGAGGAGAGAGGGGAGGAGGGAGAAAGGAGAGACTGGAGGAGGGGGGAGCAAAAGAGGAGAAAGGGGAGAGGGAGAGAGGGGAGGCAAGAGGAGAGAGAGGGGGGGGGGGAGAGAGAGAGAGAACAGAGGGAGAAAGAGGAAAAGGGGAGAGAGAGGGAGAAGGGAGAGAGGAGAAAGAGGGGAGGAGAGAGGAAAAAGAGGGAGAGAGACATGGAGAGAGATGAGAGAATGAGAGGGGGAGAGAGAGAAAGAGCAGGAGAGGGGAGGGGGAGAAGAAAGTGAGAGAGAGAGAGAGGGAGGGAGAGGGAAGGAGAGAGAAAGGGGGAGAGGGAGAGAGAGAGAAAGAGGCAGGGAGGGAGGAGACGAGAGAGAGAGAATGAGAGGAGAGAGAAAGAGCAGGGGAGGGAGGGGAAGAAAGTGAGAGAGAGGGAGGGAGGGAGAGGGAAGGAGAGAGAATGAGAGGGGGAGAGAGAGAGAAAGAAAGAGGGGGGAGAGGAGAGAGAGGGGGAGAGGGAGAAAGAGAGAGGGAGGAGGGGGAGACAAAAAGAGAGAAGGGGAGAGGGAGAGAGGGGAGGAAGAGGGAGAGAGAGGGGGGAGAGAGAGAGAGAGAAACAGAGGGAGAAAGAGAAAAGGGGAGAGAGAGGGAGAAGGGAAGAGAGAAAGAGAGGGGGAGAGAGAAAAAGAGGGAGGGAGAGATGAGAGAATGAGAGGGGAGAGAGAGAAAGAGCAGGGGAGGGGAGGGGGAGAAAGTGAGAGAGAGAGGGAGGGAGAGGGAAGGAGAGAGAATGAGAGGGGGAGAGAGAAAGGGGGAGAGGGAGAGAGAGAATGAGGGGGGGAGAGAGAGAAAGAGGAGAGGAGTGGGAGAAAGTGAAAGAGAGAGAGAGAGAAAGAGAGAGGGGGGTTCTGTTGCGCCTTGTGAGAACAGGAATGGCGAACTTGTGGCCAAGAAACGTTTCCTCGAAAGAGGAACTTTCCATTCCACAAACTTCCACCGTGAGCAAAACTACACGGTCAACAAAAGCCGGCAAATATTTCCATTCATCTGTGCTGAAATTAATTCCAGGAAACCATTTTTTTAAATTGTAAAAACCCCTTTTATTTTTCCAGGGAAGAGAGGAGGTATGTGTCCTGCCCTGTCAGCAGCAGCAAAAACTGGCTAGAATGAAGCAGAATGAATTATATACATATATAAATATGTATGTATGTATGTATGTTTGTATGTATATCTATGTATGTATGTAGTCCTTGGTTTACGACCGCAATGGAGCCCAAAATTTATGTTGCTAAGTGAAACAGTCGTTGCGTTTAACGACCTTTCTTGCCACAGCTCTTAAGCGTATTGCAGCAGTTGTTAAGTTAGTCGTGTGGTTGTTCAGCGAATCTGGTTTCCCTATGGACTTTGCTTGTCAGAACGTCGCAAAAGAGGATCACGTGACCCCCGGGATACTGCAACAGGCTCAAGTACATGCCAGTTGCCAAGCGATTTTGAATTTTGACCGTGGAGATGCTATAACAGTTGTAAGTTGCGAAAAAACGGTCGTAAGTCACATTTCTCTCAGTGCCATGGTTAACTTCTCCCATCCCCATCTCTTGTACCAAGTTGACCTGCGGTGTGCACATGTCAACCTGTTGCTCTCACGGTCCTAGGTTCCGAAGAGGCCGCGGTCCAGTAGTAGGCCATGGCCTGATGGTTAGGGGCCTCTGGAGTAGGGAATGTGTACCTGTAGGATTATAACCCGTGGTGGGATTCAAATTGTTTTACCATCAGTTCAGTGGGCGTGCTTTGCCTAATGTGCATGCGCAGCTTTCCCCACACCAGCTGAGGCCTGTAGCGCCAATCAACTGAGAGGATAAAGAAAAGTACAGGGGTGGGTGGGAGACATATAGACTGGGTGAAACCAGGCTCAATAGCAGGAACTGGGAGAGAGATCCTGGAGTCTTAGTGGACAATCAGCTAAATAGGAGCCAGCCATGTGCAGCAGCAGCCAAAAAGCCAATGCAATCCTGAGTTGCATTAACAGAGGGATACAATCGAGATGAAGGGAGGTACTAATACCACTCTATGAAACCTTAATAAGCCCACGTAGAGTACTGCATTCAGTTTTGGTCCCCACACTTTAAAAAAGAGGTTGAGACTCTAGAAAAAGTACAGAGAAGAGCAACCAGGAGGATTAGGGGACTGGAGACTAAAACATACAAAGAATGGTTGCAGGAACTGGGCTTGGCTAGTCTAGGGAAGAGAAGGACCAGGGGAGACAGGATAGCATCTTCCAATATTTGAGGGGCTGCCCCAGAGAGGAGGAAGGGGTCAAGCTATTCTACAGAGCACCTGAAAGCCAGACAAGGAATAATGGATGGAAACTGAACAAGGAGAGATTCAACCTGGAAATAAGGAGAAACTTTCTGACAGTGTAAACAATCAACCAATGGAACCGAAGTTGCCTTCAGAAGTTGTGGGAGCTTCATCACTGGAGGCTTTCAAGAAAAGATTGGACTCCCATCTGTCAGAAATGGTGTAGGGTCTCCTGCTTGGGCGGGGGGGTTGGACTAGTTGACCTACAAGGTCCCTTCCAACTCTGATTATCTGTTATCTGATTGTTTGGGGTTTTTTTACTACCGGTTGGATCAAACTGGTCCAAACCAGTAGCATACCACCATTCATTATAACTCTAAACCTCTTTTTTTGTAGCTCCAGAATCCACTCTAATTATATGCTTTTTTCAATGGCAGTCCTTGACTTATAACCGTCCATTTACTGACCGTTCAAACAGCAGCATTGAAAAAGTGATTTAGGACTGGTCTTCACACTTACAACTCTCATAGAATGGTCACAAGACTGAAATCTGGGCATTTGGTGACCAGCACATATTTATAATAGTAGCCGTGTCCTGGGGGTCAGGTAATCCCAATTTGCAACCTTCCCGGCCGGCTTCTGGGAAGCAGGTCACAGCCGGAAGCTGGATTCGCTTTAGCGACTTCGTGATTCACTTTACAACGGTAGCCAAAGGTTTTTCTTTTTTCTATGCTGTGTTTGTATCATTGGTGAGCCGCCTGCAGTCGCTGTGAGTGAGGAGGCGGCGGCTATATCAAATTTTCCAAATACATTAATAAATAAAAGGACATAAAATCGAGCCAGACTCGCTTAACAACGGGCTCATTTAACGATCAAAAATCTGGTCTCGATTGAGGTTTGTAAGTCACGAACTCCCTGTAATTCTCAAATGGGAAATACAGAGGTCCTGCAATCTAAACCCCCAAAGGAAAAAAAAAATGTGAAAAGATACTTCAAGATTTTATATAAAACCTGAAGAAAGCCTAAAAATCTTAGCTCTGATTTGAGGTTGCATTTTAAGGTGGTCCTTAAAACCTTTAAAAAAAAAATTAAGCGTTCTTCGGCTTCCAGACAGTTTTCCCTACAAAACTGGGAAAAACTTAAAATTAAAATGCATAAAACCTGCAACCCTCACACCCAGAAAAAGCTCTATTTACAGTTTCTCCTGGGAAATCTTACCTGCATTATATCCTGAAGAGTGTCCACAAAAAATAGTTCGGCTTCCACCATATAAAACTCGGCCAGATGCCTGCGGGTTTGAGAATTGTCTGCTCGGAAAGTCGGTCCAAAAGTGAACACTTTAGTAAATGCCCTGCAATGTGTAAAACAACACAAAACAGGTTGAACTGCTGCCTGCTGGCTAGGGTGCACTCATGCTGAGACACACCTGAACATGGAAATGATCACATTTACAGGTAGTGCTTGATTCACCAACTGTCCATTAACCAGATAACCTGAATCTTTCTTGAGGTCTTAGCAAAGTTTTAAGCAAGTGGCGTGGAAGGACATGTTTAAATGGTTGCCACAAAGAAGAAGAGGAGGTCAAGCTATAGTCCAAAGCCGCTGAAGGCAGGACAAGAAGCAATGAATGGAAACTAACCAAGAAGAGAAGCAATGTAGAACTAAGGAGCAATTTCCTAACAGTGGGAACAATTCCTCATTGGAACGATTTATCACTTCAGGTTCTTAAGAAGAGATTGGAGAGCCATTTGTCTGAAACATTACAGGGTCTCCTGCTTCTCATCACTCCTTATCACCCATCCCCTCCCACTTGTGACTGTAACTTTGTTGCTTGTATCCTCTGTTTCCTAGTATGATTTGATGTTGATTGTACCCTATGACTATCATTAAGTGTTGTACATTATGATTCTTGATTCTTAATGAAAGTTTCTTCTTTATGTATACTGAGAGTATTTACACTAAGACAAATTCCTTGTGTGTCCAATCACACTTGGCTAATAAAATATTCTATTCTATTCTATTGAGCAGGGGTTGGGCTAGAAGACCTCCAAGGTCCCTTTTAACTCTTTGCTATTCTGTAAACCAACGAGAAAAAGACTGTAAACAGTCGTAATACATTTGTTGGTCTTTTAAGACATTTCTCCTGGAAAAGACCAAGAAGATTTTCTCTCTGGATCTAGTCAAAGGTGAATTGATAGGATTCCAAAGATTTTAGTGTTCCAGTATTTGAGGGGCTGCCCCAAAGAAGAGAGAGTTAAGCTATTCTCCATAGCACCAGAAGGCAGGACAAGAAGCAACGGATGGAAACAAATCCAGGAGAGAAGCAACCTAGAACTAGGGAACACAAGACTTGTGTGACTTGCATTGCAAACAACACGAGATAGTGAGGGGAGAAACTTGCCCCACTCGTTCCATTTACCTGGTCTGGCCACTGGGCTGCTTCTTTCCGCTTCTCTCTCCTTCTGCTTTTGGCTGCATGCAAGGAAATCAGCAAAAGTCTTTCTTTCTCTCCCCCAAACTCCGCCAGAAATGAGTCTTTGGAACCCTGCAAGGTCCCCTGCTCCAAGAGGCTGTGCCGGCGTGACAAGTCTCACAAAGACTCATTTCTGGCGGAGTTTGGGGGAGAGAAAGAAAGACTTCTGCTGCTTTCCTTGCATGAAGCCAAAAGTCTCTCTCTCTCTCTTTCCCCCTAAGAACGAAGCTGGAGATGCTATCTTGTGATCCCAAATAAAGAACGATCGATTGGTAGGAAAACGGGGTGGGGAATTTTCCTGCAGACTTTTTTGGGGGATTTTCCCAGGGTCTCTGATCCGCGGGATTTAAAAGTATGAGTTTGGTGGTCCCTGAAGGTTGGCGACCCCTCGACTAGATGACCTCCAAGCTCCTTTCTAACTCTGTTATTCTTAAACCAACGAGAAAACGATTTAAGGTAAGCGATGCAAGAGAGATTGTGAAGACAGGACAGAAGAGGAACTGGAAATATCAAGACTTGATCTAGAGGAAGAGAGATGTGGAATAAAAGAAGGAAGAAATGAAAATGTGACGTGCATGAGGTTGTGCTAATTGTAGATATGAAAAGAAACACCTGGTGAAATGAGGATGTCAATCAGAAGCAAAAAAAATGAATAGACAGGAAATGGATTACTGCAAAAAATGCTGAGAGCAAGATGCCGTACAATGTATGGGGGAAAAGGAAGAAGTGCAAAGAATGCGATTAATATATTATTATTCCCAGAATGAAGTCCACGCACCTTATAAGTTGCCAAGTTTGAAAAGGACTGATCTGAGTGGAGTGAATGAGGATTGAAAATGGAAAACAAATACAGGGAGGAAGAGAGAACAGGTTGAGAGAAAAACTGGGTTGGCTAGTTAAGAGTAATGAAGCTCTTCAAAAAAAAAGACAACTGAAAAGTTTAAAGGAAGGCAATATACAGATTTAACGAGAGTTGGAAGGAACCTTGTAGGTCATCTAGTCCAACCCCGCCCCCATTGCCTAAGGAGAAGACCCAGAGTTGGCTGTTACACTACAAAAGTGAGTTATAAATCAGATTTATCTACCTTCCTTCTCTTTTTTTTACCTCATGCATTTTAGGTAATCCTCAGCTTACAATCAGAATCAGGATCAGAATTTCCACTGTTAAGCGAGCCATGCCTGATTTTACCTTTTTTTGTCGCGGTCATTAAGTGAATTGCTGCAGTCATTAAGTGACAATTCTGACCACGTGACTCTGGGGATGCTATGATGGTCATAAGTAGAAAGAGCAGTATCTTTTTTCAGTGCCGTTCTATTTCCCAATTATAGTCGTAAATTGAGAATTACCTGTAATCATTAGAATAGAATAGAACAGAATAGAATACTTTATTGGCCAAGCGTGATTGGACACACAAGGAATTTGTCTTCGTGTAAATGCTCCCAGTATACATAAAAGAAAAAATACATTCGTCAAGAGTCGAGAATCATAAGATTACATTACAATATGGCACTGGTATAGATCCAAATAAGTGATTAAAGCAAACATTCTTTATTTAACAACGAAAGAGGTTTCCTTATTCAGAAGACCTTTCTCAGAAGATAGGGGTTGAAGGAATGAAGAATTAAAAAGGCTTGTGATAACAGCTTTCTTCCTATTTCACTATTATCAATCGCTACATTTAATTACTTAAAAATTACTACATTACCCAATACATTTCCAGGGGAGACAGGATAGCAGTCTTCCAATATTTGAGGGGCTGCCAGAGAGAGGAGGAAGGGGTCAAGCTATTTTCCAAAGGCCCTGAAGGCCAAACAAGGAATAATGGATGGGGACTGAACAAGGAGAGATTAAATCTGGAAATAAGGAGACATTTTCTGACAGGGAGAACTATCAACCCATGGAACGCAAGTTGCCCTCAGAAGTTGTGGGAGCGCCATCACTTGAGACTTTCAAGAAGAGATTGGACGGAGGTTGGACTAGATGACCTATAAGGTCCCTTCCAACTTTGGTTATCTGTTATTTGTTTTGTGTGAGAGGATGAATAAACTCCAATCCAAAGTAAGTGTAGGTAGCTCTCGACTTATGACCACAATCGAGCCCAAAATTTCCACTGATGAGCAAGAAGACTTGTTAATTGAGTTTTGTCCCATTTTACGATCTTTCTTGCCACAGCGGTTAAGTGAATCACTGCAGTTGTTCAGTTAAGTCACATGGTCGTTAAGTGAATCTGGCTTCCTCATTGACTTTGCTCGCCCGAAGGTCGCAAAAGGGGATCATGTGATCCCCCCCCCGGGACACTGCAACAGACTTAAGTACATGCCAGTTGCCAAGCATCCGAATTTTGATCCTGCAACGGTTGCTAAGTGTGAAAAATGGTCAAAAATCCCTTTTCTTAGTGCTGCTGTAACTTTTAAAATGGTCACTAAATGGACAGTGGTAAGCTGAGAACTGTGCCTTTAAAAACTGTTTTTCCCCCTAAAAGAGTGATGGCTAAGCCTTCCGTCCTCGTGTCCCAAAAGTGCATGCGCGCATGTGTGGCTAACACCCATAAGGCAATGCATGTAGGCCCCCCCCAGTGCCCACTGCGCATGCATACATGGCCCCCCTTATGCACGCTTGTGCGTCTCTGCGCATGCGCACCTGACCCCCCCTGCATGTCCCGCGCCTTTCTGCAAATGCTGTGCATCTCCCGCGCGCCCCTCGCTCCCGCACGGCAGCTACCCAACGATCAACTGGCGGGCTGGTGGCATGCGCACATGCGCAGTGGACCTGCTCTGGGGCGACGGCTTGCGTGGTGGCGACGATGGCTCGTCGTGCCACTTCCGGCATGCGTGCCATAGGTTCACCGTAACGGCCCTAAAATATCATCCACATCCACCTAATTCATCTGTTATAACCCATTAAAAAGTTGGGTTGTGAATCCCCTTTGAAGACCTTAGGAGTGGCATTTTGGCTCCAATGAAGGAATTCTCTCCGAAAAAAAAAAACAATTACATAGATATAGATATATTTAGCTCTTCTAAATTTACTTTGCATTTGATCTATTTCAAAGAGCTCTGCTTGTTTGGGGTTTTTAAAAATTAAAAAGGAACAAGTTGTTGAAGAACAAAGTGTCAAGCACAAAACCCAACATCCTGTATTGTACGCTGAACAGCCTGCTTATTTATTCTACTGGGTGATGCTATGAACAGGCCAAGATTACCTCAGAATAGAGATTCTGAACAATGCTAAAATAACTAGCTGGATTATTTCAATGATGATTCTAGGTGGCCTTCACAACCGTTTCGTTTAGTGACCGTTCAAAGTTACAACGGCCCTGAAAAAAGCGACTCACGACTGTTTTTCACACGTACGACCTGTCATGCCCCGGTTGGAGTCTGACTCCGAGGGAGAGATGGAAGAGATGACAGGGAGTGGGAGTGTGGCTCCGGTGGTTGTGGAGGAAACTGGGGAAGGGCACAGTCCGGCTGGGCATTCAGAGGAAGACCCAGGCCCATCCCCACTTCATCCTAGGGCTCGCAGGGAGGAACGGAGAAGGGAGAAACGTGAGTGGTGTGGTCTGTGGGGGAGGAAGGGGCCCTGATCCCCTTCATGGGCTGCAGCTGGGAGGACTAGTTAAAAGGACAAACTGCATGGCAAGGCTGCTGGAAGCAAAGCGTGCATTCTTGTTGGAACTTATCTGTGTTTTGGCTTCCTCTCAATTGTGGTTGCTGCATTATCTGGTAGAAGTTTGCAATTAATCATCCTCGCCTGTTGTAGTAAGTGTGGTTTGTGTTGGTTTTTTTTATTTCAAATTAACTTTACTTTGGGTGTGGACTGCATTTACTCCCTCCATAAACTGTTTTCTTTAAGAGTTTGATTTCCAGCCATGGATAATTGGACACTGGGGCCAAGTTGGAGGCATTAAAGGGACTTCCTTCTATTTTTGTGCCTTGGTTATTTTTGTGTCACACCCGGGTCATCACACGGCCGTTGCAGAATCCCCATGGTTGTCAACTAAAAAAAAATACTCCTTTGGTCTTTTTAGTTGCCGGCAGAAAGCGAGTGGGGGAAAGCAGTGCATTCCTTAAATGCCTCAGATAATCGCCTTGGCAGCTGAAGCTGTTGGCGTGCAAGATTATTACTGGAGAGCACTTGGCTATGGATGTGTCCCATTGGAGAATATACATCCAGGGGGTGAGGGGGGCGAAGACCAGAATCAAGGGTGAAATGAATGATGTATTTTAAGTGTCGGCTGTACCCAGCTAACGCCAACATGGTCACTTCTAATAAATCAATTTGAACAGGATTATGGCTTGGCTGGCTCAACGAACGACAATGATCACACGATCAAAATTCGGACGCTCGGCCACTGGCTCGTATTTATGACATTTGCAGTGTCCCGGGGGTCACGTGATCGCCTTTTGCGACCTTTTGACCAGCCAAGTCAAGGGGAAAGGCAGATTCACTTAAGGACCGTGTGACTAACGTAAACAGCAGCAGCGATTCACTTAACAACTTGAGTCATTAAATGGGGGCAAAACTCACTTAACTTGTCTCCGTAACAGAAATTTTGGGCTCAGTTCTGGTCATTAAGTCGAAGACCATGGGTATCACAGACTAAAATCATGCTTAAATTCCCGTGAGCCATACCCACTCATGACTTCCAAATGGAGTTGTCCCGAAACCGTGAGAAACGCTGGAATATTGAAGAAGTGTTGTTCCTCTACGGGTTTTTGCTCTTCCTTTGCAGGCTGCAGGAATTAAATGGTAGAAAAAAAAATATTAATTAATCCGTTCTGGAATTGGGTTAATCTCTCCTCAAAAAGTCAACCAAACCCCAGCCCTCCGAGTATTTTTAAGCATGTGGCTTGCGAAGAAATCTACTGAAATCAAAATAAATAAATTTAGCAGTGTATCCTAGCAACGAGTGTGAAAAAGTCACGTTTTCTCCTTTTTGTCTTAAAAAAGATCAGCTCTGCAGAAAGATCTATATACAGTAAGCCTTGCAGGAAGAAATTCGTTGAGCTGCATGGAGCATGCCAATTTCACAAATCAATCCATCCTTCGGAATAATCAAGCTGTCAACTCGTAAAGCATTCCTGTGCCTGTGTTGAGTTGCCATAAGAAGGTGGGGAGGAAAATCTGAAGGAGCAGTATGGCAATTAAAACCAGAAGTACAGAAGTACATTCCACTCTTTTCTTATAAATATTGTAGCCTGGGCTACTGGATCTTCTGCCCCTGAAAATCCTTCATTGGAGAATGTGATCGATGACACCTAGCATGAATGTGTTTAGTTGGAGAATCTGATTTATGACATACCCAGACGGGTGGGGGGGGAGGAACAGAGTCATAGGTGATCGTAAATTACATGTGTCAGAGTTGGCTAGTGCCGACATGTTGCTCCTAATAAATCTTTTGGATTCTTTTGAAGCTTGGCTCGAGGTTCTTTAATTAGGGCAATCGTCGGAACCCTGACAGCAACATGATTTTTCCCCAATCCATTTTTTTTTAAATGATAAAATACAAATAATACATTGTAGAATACAAATCAAAACTAAGTACGGTGGTGTTTGTACAATAGAAACTGGAATGAAGTCTGTCTGGATGATTTTGGGCCAACAATCAGGAGACAGTGAGTTCTAGTTCCGATTTAGGCATGAAAACTGAGTAGGTAACTTTAGGCCAATCACCAGGAGACGGTGAGTTCTAGTCCTGCCTTAAGCATGAAAAGTGGCTGGGTGACTTTGGGCCAACCATCAGGAGACAGTGAGTTCTAGTCCCTCCTTAGAAATGAAAGCTGGTTGACTTTGGGCCAGTCTCTCTCTCTCAGCCACCTCACAGGGTTGCTGTTATGAGGATAATAGGAGGAGTCAGACCTGTTAGGTATATTTGATCCCCTGAATTATTTGTAAAAATAATAAAAGGGGATGCAAATGAATAAAATTGAAATGGGAAAGCTGGATTTGCCTAAAGACTGCATGATTCACTTAACAACCGCAGTGATTCCACTTAACAACCCTGGTGATAAGGGTCATAAAATTGGATGCGACTCATATAACAACCTCTTTGCTTAACCACGAAAATACTGATCTCGGTTGTGTTTGTAAGTCATGGATTACTCTGGATTTACAAGGCTGACAAACTCTCATCATTGCTCTGCAAGTCTCCCATCAAGTCCAAAATGGTGGCCATTACTCTAAATCAACCATCTTGAAAACATTTGGGCCTGAAACATAAATTATGGATTCTCTCCTATCAGAAACCCAATTCGGGTCCTCATGACACTTCCCAAGTAGCTAGACCTCATGCCACAGAGCAGAGGGAATAGAAGGGACAGGTGGATTACTTCAAAACCTCTCCCTTTCGCCCCATACAGGTAGTCCTCAAGGTATGACTACAGGAACTTCTGTTGCTAAGCAACACGGTTAAGTGACTTCAAATACAGATGTTTCCCGACTTGCGTTTTATGTAGCGGCTATTCCAGGTTACCACAACTCTAAAAAAAAGAGAGAGATTTATGACCGATAGTGACTTACAACTGGTCCATGCACTTATAACTGTCATAGCATTCCCACGATCACGGGTTCAAAATTCGGGCCCTTGGCCATTGGTTTCGTTCGTCGTTGGAGACCTTTCCAGCCTGCGTTTGACAAGCCAAGTCAATGGGGATGCGGGGGGGAGCTGGATTTGCTTAATGACCACATGATTCACTTAACAGCTGCACTGATCCGCTTAACAATGAGGGCCAAAAGGTCATAAAATCAGCCGCAACTTGCTGAACCGCCGTTTAGGCACGACAAAAATAAAGCTCATAAAATCAGGCCGTGAGTCACTTAAACCTCCGCCTTGTTTAGCGTCAGAAATTCTGCTCTCAATTGTGGCCATAAATTGGGGACTTAGATGTATTGCCGGAAAGTCTGAAGCACTTCAACCAATTCTTTTTTTTCCTTTTTTCCCCAAGCAAGCCGAACTCGTTTGGCCAGCGAACGGTGCCAAAATTTCAGCCAAGGCTGCTATCTTGTTTTTTTTTTGCAAAAGGTTGGAAGTAACAAGTCAGAAGAAATGGAATGGTCCCAAAAGAGCTTTTTAAAAATAAAATGCTCTTTTTTTTTAACAAAAAGTTTCTATCCAACTCTTAAAACCTTTGCTAAGCATGTTAATTTAATGTTTTCATAAATGAGATTTGTCTGTTTTAAAAATGGAGCATTGGAAAATAAAAAAGGCTGTTCGGGTTTTGCCCTGCAAGGATGTTATTGCTCTCTGGGTTTTTTTTTCCTACTGCCCACTTAAACCATTATCGACGTAACAGACGAACAAACAGTGAGAAGATTCTTCTATTTGTGCAGAGACACGAAATGGTAAAACAAGAATCCAAAATTTTGCTTCCAAATGAAGGAGAAACGGAGCGCCAACCAGAACAGGCAGCGTGCAAACTGTACGCCAGATAATTACCGGTTTCGGTGTGGTTATGGGCCTGAATGAGGCATTAATCCGGCCTCCCAGATCTGCCGTGTGGATGGAGTGTGGAGATTTGAGTATCTGTCTCGTCCAAATATTTCTTTCTTTCTATCCTGCCTTGATTATTTTTAGAAATAACTCAGCAAACATATCCAACGCAATTTCCTCCTCTTCTTTTCCACACAACAACCCTGTGAGGTGGGTTGGGATGAGGACTAGAACTCACCATCTCCTGGTGATTGGCCCAAAATCACCCAGCAGGCTTTCATGCCTGAGACAGGACTAGAACTCATCGTCTCCTGGTGATTGGCCCAAAATCACCCAGCAGGCTTTCATGCCTAAGGCAGGACTAGAACTCACCGTCTCCTGGTGATTGGGCTAAAATCACCCAGCTGGCTTTCATGCCTAAGGCAGGACTAGAACTCACCGTCTCCTGGTGATTGGGCTAAAATCACCCAGCTGGCTTTCATGCCTAAGGCAGACTAGAACTCACCATCCCTGGTGATGGCAAAATCACCCAGCGGCTTTCCTGCCTAAGGCGGATTAGAACTCACCATCCCTGGTGACTGACCCAAAGTCACCATGGGCTTTCTGCCTAAGGCAGGACTAGAACTCACCATCTCCTGGTGATTGGGCTAAAATCACCCAGCAGACTTTCATGCCTGAGACAGGACTAGAACTCATCGTCTCCTGGTGATTGGCCCAAAGTCACCCACCCAGCTGGCTTTCCTGCCTAAGGCAGGACTAGAACTCACCGTATCCTGGTGATTGGCCCAAAGTCATCCAGATGGCTTTCATGTCTAAGGCAGGACTAGAACTCACCATCTCCTGGTGATTGGGCTAAAATCACCCAGCAGGCTTTCATGCCTGAGACAGGACTAGAACTCATCGTCTCCTGGTGATTGGCCCAAAGTCACCTAGTCAACTTTCCTGCCTAGGGTGGGACTAGAATTCACAGTCCTTTGGTAATTGACCCAATTGTGACTGGACACTCAGTTGTTAAGCGAAGTGGTTGTGAAGTGACTGTGCTTAAAATGCTTTCTCCGTTTTCCCTCCGCTTTCCAGGCCTGCGACGGTCATAATGGCGAGGACTGATTGTCAAATTCCCTTCTCCTAACTGCATTAACTGCGAACGAGGCAGCTGCTAAATGAGGACAACTTGTGCCATTTTTCAACTGAGCTATCCAGGGTCTATACTGCGACTGGCGGCTCTAGAAACTCAATAAATACACAAATAATGTCATACACAACTCAAAAAAAAAGATTAAAGAACCCTTTTAAAAGCCAGACAGGTTCATAGACACCAGACACGCTTATTAAATTGCAAATCGAGCTAATAGACAATTTGGCAAGAGACTAAAAGCTTGACAGCTGGACGAAAACATCTGGGAGTCGATAAAAGGTTGCAGCTGTAAACCCATCCTTTCTCATCCCTCTCCCTCTCTTTTAAAGTTTATTTTCTAACTCCGATTGCAAAAATAAATAAATAAATCAGTTTTTGTTGCAAAAAATCATTCTTGGAGGCTTTTAAGGCCCAACCGCTACCTTCAAACACAGCAAGGAAAGAAAAGAAAAATCAGATTTATTATTTGTTGCTTCTTTTAACACCCCACCTGGAAATACAGCTGTGTAAGAGGTTTGCTTTCTTTTACTATTATCTTCCCACAGATTCAAAGCCCTTCCTTGATCTTTTGAAACATTCCTTTCTCTCTATTTGTCCCTGTTTTTTGGCCTCAGCGGCGGCCAGGCAGTTTTTGACAAGCATTAAACAAACCACAAGAAAGCGAAGTTTGGCTCACACAAAGTTATCCAAAACCCTGATATCAAATTTGGCAGCCCTGGGGCAGAAGAATTGTTGTAGACACAGCACCCTAAGTTAAGGTACATTTAAAACTGCGATTACAAAAAAAATAAAAATAAAATAGAGCCAGCTTTGCAAATGTGCAAAGAATCCATTTCCAGAAGGGGCTGTTGAAATCCATTCAGTCCTAGATTTATGATCACAAATGAGCACCCAAATTTTTGTTGCTAAGCAAGACATTTGTTAAATGAATTGTGCTCCATTTTACGCCCTTTCTGGGCACAATTCGTTCACTCATTTATTGATTGATTAGCCCCTTGGGCCCTATCAGACTGCAGAGTTCCAGGAGCAAATTATTATTAAAATTTGATAAAAGCAATTTAAAATGGAATGGGAATAAAATATGATTTAAAAAGGAATGGGAATAAAATATGATTTAAAAAGGAATGGGAAAAAAAACTATTAAAATGATGGTATAATCAATTAAATGAATGGGAATAAATATAACGATTTAAAATGAAATGGGAATAAATATATGAAATTGGGATAAAATAAATAATGTGGAATAAAGTACGATTTAAATTGAAATGATAAGTACATTTAAATGAAATGGGATATAGATTTAAATTTAATAAATAAATTTAATACAGTCCTTGATTTACAACCATAATTGAGCACCCAAATTTTTGTTGCTAAGCGTGACATTTGTTAAGTGAATTGTGCTCCATTTTAAGCCCTTTCTGGACACAATTCATCCACTTGTTTATTGATTGATTGTTTATTGATCCTTGGGCAGGATCTTAATTAGGGCTTATTTTGAGGGCAGGGCTTATATCGGGTACACGTGTGAAAATCAAGCTAGGACTTATTTTCAGGGTAAGTCGTATTTTCGGGGAAACTTTAATATTTTGGGTCTGCCTTCCTCTAAGAGAACGCAAGTTGCTCACCAAAACAACGCGGCTTGTAATCAAATCGATCAGAAAAATTTAAACATGTAAACAGCAGGAAGAAAAACGTCATCTAATCTAGCGGGCAAAGCTTAAACACGGAGATCTTATCCAAGTCACTAATATTTTAACGGACTTTCTCAAGATCAGAGAAGTTAAGGAGTTTACTGCAGCCAAATCAGCTGATCTAAGCGAGATGATTTTTAGCTGCAAACAGGAAATGCTTAGAGATGGATATGGATAGGAAGGTGCGTTGGCCAACGTGGTGTAATCACCGAGAAAAACTCCCATTTTTTTTTACAACTGCTCTTTAGATGTCCTGGTGCTATCATCCTGGATTACAGGTATCGTGTTTCTCTGAAAATAAGACCCTGCTTTATATTTCTTTTGCCACCCAAAAAGGCACCAGGTCTTATTTTCGGAGGATGTCATCCACTGACTAACCTCACTCATGCGTGTCGCCCCGGGCCTCCTTTGCACCTGTCAGAACCCGGAACTTCTTCTGCGGCCGGCAAGGCTTTCCTGAAGGCCTCTGCAGCCGATAAGAGAGTTCTGGATCGATCCAAAGCTTTGTTATCACCCACTGAGGCCTTCAGGAAAGCCTGGCCAGCCTTGCTGGTTGCAGAAGAAATGGGCCAGCAAGGCAGGTGTTGGGGTGTGCGAGGCCTGGCTACAACTATCCAAAGGTAAGTAGTAGGGCAGCTCCTCCACCCCCATCCCTACCATAGCTCAATCTTTATCTGTGTACCCCGGAGTGGACAGGATCTTAATTAGGGTGACAACTGTAAAACATGCATACAAAATGTTTTTATGAGTTGACAGTGACAGTGAATTACGT
The DNA here is from genome assembly GCA_023653725.1 of Bungarus multicinctus. NCBI lineage: Eukaryota > Metazoa > Chordata > Lepidosauria > Squamata > Elapidae > Bungarus > Bungarus multicinctus. The sequence goes on from CM042850.1 coordinate 5,709,903, forward strand.
ATCTCAGAGTCGGCTACGTCCAGGCTAATGCCGGCATGTTAATTTCTAATAAATCCTTTCAAGTTTTGGGAGTGTAGCTCAAGGCTCATGATTTAATTGAAGTAACTGCCAGAATCCTGACAGAGGGCTTATTTTGGGGATAGGACTTATATTGGGCGCACATGTAAAACACCAAGCTAGGGCTTACTTTTAAGGGTAGGTCATATTTTCGGGAAAACAGGGTAGTCCTCGACATACGACCACAATGGATCCTGGAATTTCTGCTGTTTAAGCAAAATCAGTTGTTGGTCCTATTTTGTGACCTTTCTCACAGTTGTTAAGTGAATCACTGCCATTGATAAGTTAATAATATGGCTGTTAAGTGAATCTGGGTTTCCCATTGACCTTGCTTGTCAGAAGTTCCCAAAAGGGGCTGACGTGACATCCCCCCCGCCCCACCCCCCGGGATGCTGCCACCGTCATAAATACAAGTCTGTTGCCGAGCTTTTTGATTGCGTGACCGTAGGGATGGTGCAACAGTCGTAAGGGTGAAAAAACGGCCATAAGTCACTTTTTTTCAGTGCCGTTGTAACTTGGAGCACATGGTTGTAAGCTCCTGGACTGCCTGTACTCTTCTATAACAGATTATTTTATGATGTAGTTTGACTGCCTTTGTAGAGGTAAGTCCTCGAGTTTGGCCCGTATAATGGAGCCTGCCGATCAAGTCATAACTCGGTGACCAAATGGATTTTATGATCTTTTTTCTGAGGCGCTCCTTAAGCAAACGCTGAGGTTGTGAAGCGAATCCCCCCCAGTCATTAAGTGAACCGAAATCCAGAAGAAAATACCCGTTTTTCAGCAAGACCGCCTGTGAAATGAAGCCGCACGACTGAGGGATACCGCAAACTGGTGGTGGAGTGCTCAAAAATGCAATCGTGTGTGACCCCAGAGAGAGAAGGCGAGGGAGGGGTCAGTCTGGATGGCCTCTGAGGGAACCCTTCCAGCTCCGTTGTTCTATGTTGCATACCGGAGAATACTACTTTGGTGATGAGCATGGACTGAGGCCAAACGTTACCCTTACCTGAACTTTGAAGACTTCGCCCGCACCCTCACAGTCATTGGCAGTAATTATCGGGGTGTGTATATGGATGTACCCGTTTTCCTGCAAAGAGGATAAAAGGAGAGAAAGAAACATGGTTATTCTGAGCACGAAGGGAGACTCAGCCCATCTCATTGGACACAGGTTGTCCTCTTGACAATAAAGGTTGATTGATTTTGATCACGGCTGATCTGAGGATAGAACAATGGCTTATTCCATTCATCAACTGCAACCGGGCCAGTAAACAGTTTAACAGATAAACAGAGTTGGAAGGGACCTTGTAGGTCATCTAGTCCAACCCCCCACCCACCCAAGCAGGAGGCCCTACACCATTTCTGACTGACAGTATCCATACTCCATCAGAGTTGGGCAACTATTCAAACCATGAATGGTTTTTATTTACGTTTTATTTCGCGTACGGCATCTACGAAGGCAAACTGCAATCAATGATATACGACAGTACCGGTAATCCTCGGTTTACGACCGCAATCGATCCCATTTATGTTGCTATGTGAGACAGTTAAGTGATTCTATGACCTTCCTTGCCACACTTATAAGTGAATCCCTGCGGTTTGTTAACTTAAGTCACACGGTCCTTAAGCGAATCTGGCTTCCCCATTGATTTTGCTTGTCAGAAGGTCGCAAAAGGCGGATCATGTAATCCAAGGGACACTGTAACCGTCATAAATACGTATCACAAACATTCAAATTTTGAACACGTGACCGCTGCACCGGTTGTTACGGGTGAAAAACGGTCAAAAGTCACTTGTTTCAGCGATGTAAATTCTGCCTCTGCCTACCAGCATTCATTGGTATTCATCTGGCTAGCATCCTGTCAGTGTGTGAGGGAGTTGAGGGCTGTTTGGAAACTGAAACAGTATTTGCTGTGTGATCAAGGAGACAGCAAGGAGCCTGGGCATGGCTTAACTCAAACTATTCTGTCCCTAAAGCTACTTGGTGCTGTGAAACTGAAACTCCTCTGCTTGCGTTTTGCATTTGGAACAGATTTCTTTTCAGGTGGGGAGGGGGAGTAGAACTCCTTAGCATCAGAGGGTGTTAATAATAATAATAATGCAGGAAATACTAATGCTCTGATGGTCATTCCAAAAAATCCTTTCTTAGTGAGCACCTAGAAGCCAAAAGGAACATATGTGGCAAATTTCAAGTTTATAGGTTTTACGGTTCTGGAGATTTTATGAGTGGTACTCAATTTTTATATAAACACACACACACACAATCTTCAAACAGGAAGATTATCATACAGAAGACGGAACAGCCCTAGGCAAAACTGTTTAAACAGAAATATAAGTTTAAACCAAGGGTGGGCAATTAATTTTCCCAAGGGGATCACATAAGAAACTGTTGTGGAAGATGACCAATCGCGGCCTCTGGCCCCTTGCTACCCCCCACTGCCGTGAGCCAGACCGGGACAACCAAAAAGCCAGATGTGGCCCACACAGGCCATTCAATGCCCAGATCTGGTTTAAACCATCCAGTGTGAACTTAATGGCAAAACGTGTCAAGGGCAGTGAGAATATAGAATAATAAGAGTTGGAAGGGACTTTGGAGGTCTTCTAGTCCAACCCCCTGCTCAAACAGGACACCCTATACCCATTTCAGACAAGTGGCTGTCAAATCTCTTCTTAAAAACCTCCAGTGATGGAGCACCCACAACTTCTGGTGGCAAGCAGTTCCACTGGTTAATTGTTCTCACTGTTAGGAAATTTCTCCCTAGTTCTAAGTTGCTTCTCTCCTTGATTGGTTTCCATCCATTATTTCTTGCCCTGCTTTGAGGTGCTTTGGAGGATAGTTTGACTCCCTCTCCTCTTTGTAGGAGCCTTTCAAAAACTGGAGCAGTGCTATCCTGTTTCCCTGAAAATACCACCTACCCTGAAAAGTAAGTCCTAGCTTGATTTTTTTACAGGTGCATCCAATATAAACCCTACCCCCCAAAATAAGCCCCGATTAAGATCCCGCCCTCTCCAGGTTGCACAGGTAAAAATTAAGCTAGGGTGGGGATGAGGGGGTGGAGCTACCCTACTAATTCTCTTAGGACAGTTGTAGCTAGGCCTCGCACCCCCCGACACCTGCCTTGCCGGCCTCTTTCTTCTGCAACCAGCAAGGCTTTCCTGAAGGCCTCTGTGGCTGATCAGAAAGCTCTGGATCGATCCAGAGCTCAGTTATTGGCTGCAGAGGCCTTCAGGAAAGCCTTACCAGCTGCAGAAGAAGTTCCTGAAAGCCTCTGACAGCGAAAAGGAGGCTGGGGACGACGCGCACAAGTGAGGTTAGTCAGTGGATGAACATCCCCTGAAAATAAGACCTGGTGCCTTTTTTGGTGGCAAAAAAAAAAAAAATGTAAGACAGGGTCTTATTTTCAGGGAAAACAGGGTATCATGTCCCCCGCTAGTCCTTCTTTTCATTAAACTAGAGGTCATCTATTTCAGGTGGGAAGAAATGGGGTTCAAATCCTTGGGTGACCAGGCCTTCGCTATTCTGGATTACTTTACAAGGCTGCCCACAAGGATAAAACAAAGCTGGTTTGGCTTTAATGCACCTCCGAGAAAAGGGCATGACATGAAGGCAATAAAATTATTTTTCCAGCGAGAACTTGAAGGTGTGCAAATGCTGCCCTCTGGTGGTCGAATGTCTGAATATTCTTTAATTCACAACTGGGTTACGGTAATTTATTTTAACAGTCCCAGCTACTGAAGAACCCCAACTATCTATCTATCTATCTATCTATCTATCTATCTATCTATCTATCTATCTATCTATCTATCTATCTATCTATTATTTTATTTATTTATTTATTTTGTCAATTGCTTACAAAATAATAGGTATAAGGAAAAACATAGTTATGAATACATGGATACATATAAGAAAAATAAAAAAGAAACAATAGGACAGGGACGGTAGGCATGTTGGTGCGCTTATGCACGCCCCCTGCAGACCTCTTAGGAAAGGGGTGAGGTCCATAGTAGACAGTCTAAGGTTAAAGTTTTTGGGGTTTGGGGAAGAAACCTCAGAGTCAGGTAGAGTATTCCGGACATTGACCACTCTGTCGCTGAAGTCGTATTTCCTGCAATCAAGTTTGGTGCGATTAACCTTGAGTTTGTATCTATTGTTTGCTCTTGTGTTGTTGTGGTTGAAGCTGAAGTATTCATTGACAGGTAGGACATTGCAATGTATGATTTTATATACTATACTTAGATCGGATTGAACTATTGTCTGCAGGAGCCCAAAAATGATACTCCATCATTATTTCTAACCGCCAGTCTGGTGTAGCAGTTAAGACAAGGCACCAGGCTAGAAACCAAGAGACAGTGAGTTCTAGTCTCACCTTACCTTAGGCAAGAAGGCAGCTGCATGACTTTGGGCCAATCCCCAGGAGACTGTGAGTTCTAGTCCCGCCTTAGGCAAGAAGGCAGCTTCATGACTTTGGGCCGATCGCCAGGAGACTATGAATCCTAGTCCCACCTTAGGCAAGAAAGCCAACTGCATGACTTTGGCCCAATCACCAGGAGACTGTGAGTTCTAGTCCCACCCTAGGCAAGAAGGCAGCTTCATGACTTTGGGCCAATCCCTAGGAGACTGTGAATTCTAGTCCCGCCTTAGACGAGAAAGCCAGCTGGGTGACCTTGGCCCAATCCCCAAGAGACTGTGAATTCTAGTTCTGCCTGAGGCATGAAGCCAGCTACGTGACTCTGGGCCAGTCATTGCCCCTCAGCCCTGGGAAGGAGGCAATGGCAAACCAATATCAAATGTGCAAAGCTTGGCCAATATTGCCCCCCCAAAAACTGCAGGGATTTATCAAGGATGTAATCAGAAGTCAAACTGACTTGAAGGCAGATACAGAAAAAAAAAATCAATTTTAATGGTCCAATTCTTGTAGAACTAGGAAGTTCAGATGGCCAAAAGCTGCTAAGATTTAGTGTTCTCACAAGGTTCAAATCAGGAAAATGTTCTTATATAAGGAAAGCCATGTATTTTATTAGCAACCGTTGCTATGAATGTTTTTATGTTTTAATTGTTAATTACTTTATACGCATCTAGACATGCTTATGAAGCTGCTAATGTAGCAGGAAAAATACCTTAATCTATCACAGCCTAAAATCAGCAATCTGGTTGCACCTTTTCAGCCGAACAAATTTGATTAAAAGGCAGAAGTTTTTGCTAACAAAAGCATCTGCTTTTAATTAAATTTGTTAGTCTGTAAAAGGTGTCACCAGGCAGCTGATTTTTGAGCTAACTAATGAACTGATAAAATTACGTAAATAATATATACTGATTATCAAGTCCTTGTTAACTCTGAGCCACGGCATAAATTGAATTGCTCCATAATAAGCTGTTCCTAATCAGGATCTTCATATGCAACATAAAATACATTTAATTAAGTTAACACACGAGTGTAAGAATCTATCAGTTGTCCTTGATTTACAATCATAATGAAGCCTGTCATTACAGACATAAATTCACAAATGTCTCACACAATGATGTAAATGTTGGGCTTAATTGTAGTTGTAAGTCAAGGACTACCTGGATATGGGTCTCCCGGTTAGCAGTCAATGAACTGGCAGCTTTCTGACCTGATGGTCCTAGATCCTGTGGCAGGCAGTTCCCAAGACCGGAATTACCTTGAAATAGGAGTGGATCGCTGCCGTGGCCTCACTGCGCACCCTCAACAGGGCGCTTAGTACGTTGGTTCTGCATCGGAAGTGAGGCAGCTCCCGGAGATATTCCAGGGAGTGATGGACTTTGTATTTCAGAGGGAAGGCCTAAAGAGAGGAGAATACATACAAAGTATATAGAAGCAGTTTAGTGTAGCGGTTAAGGCACTAAACTAGAAAGTAGGAGACTGTGAATTCTAGTCCTGCCTTTGGCATTAAAGCTAGCAGGGTGACTTTGAACCAATCACCAGGAGACGGTGAATTCTAGTCCTGCTTTAGGCATGAAAGCTGACTGGGTGACCAGGAGACAGTGAGTTCTAGTCCTGCCTTAGGCATGAAAGCAGACTGGGTGATTTTGAGCCAGTCTCCCTCCCTACCACCTCACCAACCCACCTCACAGGGTTGTTGTTGTGGGGAAAAAATAGGAAGAGGAAGGAATATTAGGCATATCCACAGCCTTGGTAAAAACAATAAAGGTAGGATACAGATAAAACGAACAAATAAATAAAGTATCGTTACTCAAGAATAAGCTGTATGAGTCCACAACTGAATTCCTTTGCAGAAAAGGCTCGGAGTAAAAAATTACAGACCCAGTATTACCCCACGGGAAGACAATCCCCTTACCAAAACGTCACAAGGTCCAACCACACGTATATTCTCCGCCGCCAACTCCACCCCTTGTCCCTTGTGTGGGCTTTTCACCAGCTTCCCTCGCACTTCCACGGAACTGCCAAAAGTCAGCGTCCTGAAATGAAACCAGAAACCGGTTTTAGGGCAAAAACATCGACCGAAGGACTTTGGATCAGTGAGAATACCTGAAGCACAAACCCTCTGTCAGGGCTCCGACAATACACCCCCATTCAAATCATAAGTCTCTAGCTGCACAGAGTAAAAAAAAATGATTTATTAGGAGTGACCATGTTGGCGTTACCTGGGTGCAGCCAACACTAAAATACATCATTTATTTCCCCCTTGACCCTGGTCTTTCCTCAACCCCTTGGATGTATATTCTCCAATGGGACACATCCATAGCCAAGAGTCACCAATCATGCTCTCCAGTAATAATCTTGCGCGCCAACAGCTTCGGCTGTCTAGCAATTATCTGAAGCATTTACGGAATGCACTGCTTTCCCCACTCCCTTTCTGCTGGCAACTAAAAAGACCAAAGGAGTATTTTTTTAGTTGACACCCTCTACCATTCTAGACAAATGAATCTCCGATCTCTTCTAACAAAAAAAAAAAAAAAAACAACCTTCCAGTGATGGAGCATCCACAACTTCTGGAAGTAAGTCGGTCCCCGGATTGATCGTTCTCACTGTCAGACGAAATTTTCCTTTATTTCTAAGTGGCATCTTCCCTCTGGTGTTTGTCCTGCCCTCAGATGTAATTCATCAGCGGAACGCAGGGTGGGATTTGATTTAAATCAAGTCAATTTTTCGCAAAGACCCAGAACATGGAATAGATTTTACGAGTGGTTAGAGACAAGAGGTAGAAATTAGAGGAAGAAAGATGATTGCTAGGCATGCATTAAATATGAAGGTGGTTTACAATTACAAATATGCCAATATAACCAACCAAACTACAAATAAGCTAATAAAAAAAGAAATCTAGTTAAAACTATTCTGTTACACTATTATTATTGTTGTTATTAGTATATATGTTAATATTCCTTTTTGTTCTTTCTTTGCTTTTCTGTAAATGACATGCCCTGACAATATACTGTATTCAAAGTGTGTGTGTGTTTGTGTGTGTGTGTATGTATGTATGTGTGTATGCATGCAGGTCTTGGCGTGTTCAGGTCTTTTCCCATGTAAGATAGAGAGTATCTTGGCGATGTTTTGACGAGGTCCCACTCGCTATCTTCAGGCTGGTGCTTTCGGCTTCGTGCTTGTGCGAGCAAAGCGTGATCGGAGCTGCCGTCTCTCTATAAATACTGGTGGGGAGGTTGGCTGTGTTGTCATTTCTTGATTGGTTGATGGAGTTGATGTTTGCAGATTGGCTGGCTTTTTCGTAAGAACATGTGTGGCTGAGGTACTGGCTGTGTGTCTATCAGCCTCCTGTGTTGTAATGACATGGGTAATGGGCTGTGTGATGACCTTCTGAGTTCTATTGTTTTGACATCCTGGGTCTTGTGCTGTAATCTCCTGGGTTGTAATGACCTGGGTCATGGGCTATGTGATAACCGTCTGAGTTCTATTGTTTTGACATCTTGGGTCTTGTGCTGTAATCTCCTGGGTTGTAATGACCTGGGTCATGGGCTATGAGATGACCTTCTGAGTTCTATTGTTGTGACATCTTGGGTCTTGTGTTGTAATCTCCTGGGTCATTGGCTGTGTTGTAACATCCTGAGGTTTTGTGGTGTAACCTTCTGAGTTCCATGATGTGATATCCTCAGAGATATATCATGATTTAAATCACTAGTAAAAAGGCTAATTTTTAAAGAGCAACTGTAATCTCTGTCCCGCAGCAGCTCCTCCTCTGACCTGCTGTTGACTCACCGACAGTCCCATTCCCTTTAATTCCCTTTAAGGAACTTGGCCTGGCTAAGTCTAGTGAAGAGAAGGACCAGGGGAGACAGGATGGCAGTCTTCCAATATTTGAGGGCTGCCACAGAGAGGAAGGGGGGGCGGGGTGTCAAACTATTTTCCAAGGCATCCGAAGGCCAGACAAGGAACAATGGATGGAAACTGAACAAGGAGAGATTTACCACAAGCAGCTGTGGGACACTCTGACCACTGCATGATTCACCTTGTTCCTGCCTACAGACAAAGACTTAAAACCATTAAAGCAACAATTAAATCAGTGAGGACTTGGTTGGATGAGGCAAAGCTGAAATTCTAGGCCTGCCTTGATAGCACTGATTGGAATGTTTTTGAATATGCCTCTGCAGACCTAGATGAGCTCACAGATACTATAACATTATATGTTACCTTCTGCGAAGACTTATGTATACCAACAAGGAACCTGAAATTATATAGCAACAATAAACCTTGGTTCACAGCTAAACTTAAGCAGCTACGTCGTTCCAAAGAGGAAGCTTACAGAAAAGGTGACAGAATGCTATACAACCAGGCCAGAAACATATTAACAAGAGAGATCAGAGCAGCAAAAAGAAGCTACTCTGAAAAGTTAAAGAATCAATTCTCAACAAATGAACCAGCAAACATGTGGAAAACTCTTAAAAACATCACTGGCTTCAGCAAACCTCCTTCCCAGGCAGAAGGAAATCAACAACTAGCAGATGACCTGAATGTGTTCTACTGCAGGTTTGAAAAGAAACTACAGCCACCTATCTCCACAACACACATCTCAAACACACCAACAATAGCCAAGCCTCCTACAACTGGCCCCAATCCACTGGACTCACAACCTCTGGGGATTACAGAAAAAAAAGTGCAAGATCTATTACACAGACAAAAGCCAGGAAAAGCACCAGGGCCAGACAAGATAACTCCTTCTTGCTTAAAAGTCTGTACTGAGCAATTGGCCCCCATCTTCACCCGAATCTTCAATAGATCACTAGAGATGTGCTATGTTCCTTCCTGCTTCAAACGTTCTACCATCATCTCAGTGCCAAAGAAGCCCTCCATCAAGGAACTGAATGACTACAGACCAGTTGCTCTAACATCTGTAGTTATGAAAATCTTTGAAAGGCTTGTGCTGCCCCACCTGAAAACCATCACAGATCCGCTGTTAGATCCCATGCAGTTTACATACCTGAGCAAATAGATCGACAGATGATGCTGTTAACATGGCTCTGGACTACATCCTACAACACCTTGAATCTCCAAATACCTATGCAAGGGTCCTCTTTGTAGACTTCAGTTCAGCATTCAATACCATCATTCCAGACACTCTTCTAAGTAAACTAAATCAACTAGCAGTACCTGAACACACTTGTAAATGGATCATAAGCTTCCTAACAGACAGGAAGCAACAGGTGAAGCTAGGCGAAATCACATCCGATCAGCACAGGGGCCCCCGCAAGGCTGTGTGCTATCTCCACTTCTCTTCTCCCTATATACCAATGACTGCATTTCAAATGATCCATCTGTTAAAATACTGAAGTTTGCTGATGACACAACAGTCATTGGTCTCATTCGAGACAATGATGAATCTGCATACAGAGAGGAGGTTATACAACTTGCCTTGTGGTGTAATCGGAACAATCTGGAACTGAACACAATCAAAACCGTAGAAATGGTGGTAGACTTTAGAAGAAACCTTCCCATACTACCACCTCTTACAATACTAGACAACACAGTATCAACAGTAGAGACCTTCAAATTTCTAGGTTCTACTATATCACATCACCTAAAATGGACACCTAACATCAAAAAAAGTCATCAAAAAAGCACAACGAAGAATGTTCTTTCTGCGCCAACTCAGAAAGCTCAAAGTGCCCAAGGAGCTGCTGATCCAGTTCTACAGAGGAATTATTAAATCTATCATCTGCACCTCTATAACTGTCTGGTTTGTTTCTGCAACCCAACAGGACAGACACAGACTTCAGAGGATAATTAGGACTGCAGAAAAAACAATTACCACCCACCTGCCTTCCATCGAGGACCTGTATCCTGCACGAGTCAAAAAGAGGGCTGTGAAAATATTTATAGACCCCTCACATCCCGGACATAAACTGTTTCAACTCCTTCCCTCAAAATGACGCTATAGAGCACTGCACACCAGAGCAACTAGACACAAGGACAGCTTTTTCCCTGAAAGCCATCACTCTGCTAAACAAATAATTCCCTCAACACTGTTCAACTATTTACAAAGAGTACACTACTATTACTGTTAATCTTGTCATCACTCCTTATCACCCATCCCCTCCCACTTGTAACTTTGTCCCTTGTATCCTTACGATTTATATGGACTGTTTCCTAGTATGTTTTGATGTTGATTGTACCCTAGGACTATCATTAAGTGTTGTACGTTATGATTCTTGATTCTTAACGAATGTTCCTTCTTTATGTATACTGAAAGTATTTACACCAAGACAAATTCCTTGTGTGTCCAATCTCACCTGGCCAATAAAGAATTCTATTCTATTCTATTTAACCTGGAAATAAGGAGAAACTTTCTGACAGTCAGAACAATCAACCCATGGAACAGAAGTTGCCCTTGGAAGTTGTGGGAGAGCCATCACTTGAGACCTTCAAGAAGAGATTGGACTGCCATTTGTCAGAAATGGTGTAGGGTTTCCCGCTTGGGCGGAGGGTTGGATTAGATGACCTACAAGGTCCCTTCCAACTCTGATTATCTATTATCTGTTAATGGGATGGCTGGTGATGCAGTAGGGACACAAGGTGAGGGATATGATAGGCAGCAGGTGAGTGAATGCCCGCTAACAGCCGCTGCCAGGATGGATCTGAAACGACAGGCGCTCTTCCCCCCAAAATAAGACCCTGTCATATATTTTTTTTCCACCCAAAAAGGCACCAGGTCTTATTTTTAGGGGATGTTCATCCACTGACTAACCTCACTTGTGTGCGTTATCCCCAGCCTCCTTTTTGCTTGTCAGAAGGCCTTCTGGAACTTCTTCTGCTGGCCGGCAAGGCTTTCCTGAAGGCGTCTGCAGCCGTTAAAAAGAGCTCTGGATCGATCCAGAGCTTTGTCATCAGCTCCAGAGGCCTTCAGGAAAGCCTTGCTGGTTGCAGAAGAAATGGGCCGGCCAGGCAGGTGTCGGGATGTGCGAGGCCTGGCTACAACTGTCCAAAGGGAAGGACTAGGGCAGCTCCACACACACCCCATCCCCACCCTAGCTAAATTTTTTACTGGAATGGGAGGGATCTTAATTAGGGCTTATTTTTTGGGGGGGGAGTAGGGCTTATATTGGGCACATGTGTAAAAATCAAGCTATGACTTACTTTCAGGGTAGGTCATATTTTCGGGGAAACAAGGTATTTAAAAGCTGCTTAGAAGGTTTCACTTTCATTTTTACTGCTTGCCCTTCCTCCTCACCCTCAGAGCCTGGTGGTAGATGCATTTCTCTCCAAACAATCATACAGTTTGTAGCCTACATAGATTTGCAAAACAATGGGATAAAGGAATATTCCTGAACTTTTACGATTTACCTCATGGCTACTGTGAAATTGTGTGTGAATGCATTAATGCAGTGCCTGTTACCTCAGCTTGCAGAGCTTGGATTTCGTGGAATCAGTTTACCAAAAACATAAATATTGCCAAATATACAGCCTCCGGCTCCATAACGAAGCTCCATTTCATGCTGAATAAACTAAATTATTAACGTATCTTAAATAGAAAACTATCTTCAGATTTTTTTTTTTACTTCAAAAGCCTTTAATTAAAAGAAATTTGATAAAAATGAAAAAAAAAAGTTCAATTTAAATTTTAAAAAATCCGATTAAAAAAAAAAAAGGCATTGATTTTTATCCACCCTGGTGGAACGGCTTGCTACCAGAAATTGTGGACGCTCCATCGCTGGAAGCTTTTAAGAAGAGACTGGACAGCTATTTGTCCGAAATGGTATAGGGCAGTGGTGGCTAACCTTTTGGGGCTCCTGTGCCAAAAATTGTGTGCGCTTGTGCTCGTGCGCTCGCGTGCCAGCACCCAGAAGGCAATGCGCGCGTCCCCCCTGCGCCCCTGCGCATGCAATCTCCCCTGTCACCCCCTTACCTGCACCGCGCCTCCCAGCTGATTTTTGGCCCATTTGAGGCCTTTTTCGGCCTCCCAGAGGCTTGAGGACAGCTTCTGCAGCCTTTGCAGGCCGAAAAATGGGCCCGTTTTGTCACTTCTAGTATTTCTGGAAATACAGGAAGTGATGAAACGGGCCTATTTTTCGTCCTGCAAAGGCTTTCCTCAAGCCTCTGGGAGGCTGAAAATCAGCTGGGAGACCCGCCCATGTGCAGTGAGGTAAGTTTGCCCGTGGCTTGTGTGCCAGCACAAGTGGTTCTGCGTGCTACCTGTGGCACGTGTGCCATAGGTTCGCCATCACAGGTATAGGGTCTTCTGTTTAAGCAGGAGGTAGGAGTAGAAGACCTCCAAGGTCCCTTCCAACTCTGCTATGCTTTGAAAGCCACCTTCTTATGCAGCCTGAAGCAGTGTAGGCCCACCCCCTCGCCCCCATCCAGCTACCCAGAGAAGAATAATCAACCTGGATTCCAAACGTGGATCTGCCACCACTTGGAGATACTCCAACGAGGAGCCATCGCTGACGTGGAGAAACAAAATCCCTTTGTGAGACCGGACCGAACGGACCCAACCCTGGACAGGAAAGAAAGCAGGGATTAAATGGATCTGTAGGACCAAGAGGGATTTAGGCAGAGTTCTGTAGCTGAAAAGGAATTTTTAAAAACACTTTCATGGTATTCTTTTCTATAGTTTTGTTTTTTAATTTTGCTGCCCAGAATTACTCTATGGTTAAGTTGAGCGGCCAATAAATTTGATAGATTAGATAATGATAGATAGACAGACAATGAGATAGATAGATAGATAGATAGATAGATAGATAGATAGATAGATAGATAGATAGATAGATAGATAGATAGATAGATACTGTAGGGAGGGAGGGAGGGAGGGAAGGAGGGTGGGAGGGAGATAGAAAGAGATAAATATAGATAGATAGACAGATAGATAGATAGACAGATAGACAGACAGACAGACATGATAGATGATAGGTAATGATATAGACAGACACAGATAAATGATAGACAGTCAGATAGATAATAGTTAGATAAGATAGATGATAGATGACATAGACAGACAGACAAACAAACAGACATGATAGATGATAGGTAATGATATAGAGAGAGAGACTCAGATAAATGATACAGACAGATAATAGATAGATAAGATAGACGATAGATATATAGACAGATAGACACAGACAGATGATAGACAGGCAGACAGATGATAGATAGATGATATAGACAGATAGATACAGATAGATGATAGACAGATGAGATAGATACGATATGATAATGATATAGACAGACAGATACAGAGATGATAGAAAAATAGATAGATGATAGATAGGTAGATAAGATAGATAGATAGATGATAGATAGGATGGATGGACAGATGAGATATATGATAGATTGGATAGATGGATGTAGATAGAAGATAGATAAAATAAATAGATGGATGGATAGATAAGATGATAGATGAATAGATTGGATGGGTGGATGGATAGCTATATAGATGATGGACAGACATATATAGATTAGATAAGATGATAGATAGATGACTTCTTGATAAGTAAAGACAACAGGGAAGCTGGATTTACTTAATGACCACCTGATTCACTTAACAAACACAACAATTTGCTTAACAACTGTGGCCAAAAGGAAGTAGAATTCCGCCTGAAGACTTTGGGCCAATCACCAGGAGACGATGAGTTCTAGTCCCACCTTAGGCCTGCAAGCTGCTGGGTAACCTTGAGCCATTCACTCTCTCTCAGCGCAACCCACCTCACAGGATTGTTGTGGGGAAAACAGGAGGAGGAAGAATTATTAAGTATCTTCACTGCCTTGAATTACTTACAAGGTAATAAGAGGGAGCTAAAAGTCTTAATAAATAAATAAAAATATAGCAATTGTGTTCTTCCCACCTACCTGAATTTTAACATCATGTCCAGTTGGATTTTGGACCTCCAAGGCCTCCCGGATTGGGAGGAGTCTGGGAGCCACAATGCTCTTCGCGGATGGAACGGAGGAGGAACAGCGGCGAAGAACGAAGCACACACAGCGGGCCCCAAACATCTAGCAGTTTAAGAGACAAGCGGGAAATAAAATGCAAACTTAACAGAATGACCGAATTGGAAGGGACCCTGGAGGTCTTCTAGTCCAAACCCCTGCTCAAGCAGGAGACCCTTATGCCATTTCAGACAAATGGATGTCCAGTCTCTTCTTAAAACTTAGCCTTTTGCACACAAATGCACAAGTGCCCAGAACCAGGGGGTTGCCCAAATCAAATTATATATGCAAAAGTATCATCTTAACCTTGAAATAAATAAGAAATAATTTCTTTCTTTCTCTTTCTTTTCTTTCTTCTCTCTCTCTTCCTTCTTTTTTCCCCTTCCTTCCCCTTTCTTTCATTTTTCTTTCTTTCTCCCACTTCCTTCTTTTCCCTTCTTCCTTTTTCTTTCTTTTTTCTCCCTTCCTTCCTTCCTTCCTTCCTTCCTTCCTTGTCTTTCTTTCTTCCCTTTCCTTCCTCTTTCTTTCTCTCTCTTTTTCTTTCTTCCTTTTCCTTCGTTCCTTTTCCTTTCCTTCCTCTTCTTTCTTTTTTTCTTTCTTTTCCTTCTTTCTCTTTCCTTCCTTTCCCTCTCTTTCTTTTTCTCACCACCAAACCAACCCAGCTTAAAGTTTACACTAAATGTTTAAAACTAAACTAAACTAATACTAAACTGAAAACTTTTATTGAAGCCTTATTGATTTATTTTTCTATTTTTTATTTTGATACCTTTTCCTACTTTAGGTTCCAGTTCCTCTGCAAACCACCTTCTCCAAGCGGGCGCCCTACCGTTAGGAATACCGAAAGCTGCAAAAATTATAGGGAATCCTTAGAAGGGTCAACGCGATGCAATACACCCCGGCTCTCTGCTGCTCTCTAGCGCCCGTCTGGATGGTTGCAGCTCAAGCATAAGTCCCAGCATGCCCAACCGTCCGCGCATTATGGGTTCTGCTTCTACCCCGCATTGCCCGACGCAAAATTGAATTTCTTCCCCCCCCAACTGGCTGCAAATCGCTTCGATCTGATGCAAACCAGGAATTGCAAAGCTTTCTCTCTCTCCTCCCACTTCCAACCCAGGACGGGTCGCCAGGCAGCCAATGAGAATGGAGAGATCTTCAAGTCAGCCAATCGAGAGAAGGAAATTATTTACGGAAGTGACGTCTCCCGCAAGCGCGCTGGATTACGGGAGTTGTAGTTCTTGACTTACCCGTTAACGGGAAGTCGGGAGGAGGCGGGAGGCGGACGAATGAGTTGAATGAATGAATGAATGAATAAATAAACATTTTACTTTGTTTGCAGTACGCAATAAATAATCTGACCGATATTGTACATGTGCATACATATAAATAACAACTGAGTAATCTAATAGTAATAATAAAATGATAATATAGCCACAATAAATGAAGAATAGAAACATAAACATATTTTACTATTAATATTACTAGTACTATTAATAATATTATAATTAAAATAATAAGCAATATGTTAACTAATACACATTGATTTAGTTATTAATACCATACATTAACATTTTTGTTAGGGTTAAGATTTTATTTGTTTACATCTCACCTTTATTATTTTCATAAATAACTCAAGGCATTGCATACTCACACAATTATTTATAAAAACTTTATTATACAGCAATGATAATAATAGAAAGAAATCCCCACAAAGATTTTGATCCACCTGTCATGGCAACGAAGGACAGATAGCTCCTTGACTTACAACCACAACTAAGCTCAAAATTTCTGTTGTTAAGCAAGGTAGTTGTGAATTTTGCTCCATTTTGCGACATTTTTTGCTACAGCCATTAAGTGAATCACTGGGTAACACGGTTGTTAAGTGAATCTGGCTTTGCCCATTGACTTGGCTTGTCAGAAGGAACTTTAAGAGGCCTGGACTTCAAATCCCAGAATTCCGTATTGGCTGGGGAATTCTGGGAGTTGAAGTCCACGCAGCATAAAGTTGCCAGTGTGGAGAAACATTGATTTACACGGTTTGGGGAATTCTGGGAATTAAAATCCACACATTGTGAAGTTGCCAAGGTTGAAAAACAATTCCATACCATTTCTGACTCAGGGCAGTCCAATCTCTTCTTCAAAGCTTCCAGTGGTGAAGTTTCCACAACTTCAGAAGGCAACTTCTGTTCCATGGGTTGATTGTTCTCATTGTCAGGAAATTTCTCCTTATTTCCAGGTTAAATCTCTCCTTGATTCAGTTTCCATCATTATTCCTTGTCTGGCCTTCGAGTGCCTTGGAAAATAGCTTGATCCCTTTCTCCTCTCTGTGGCAGCCCCTCAAATATTGCAACACTGCTCTCCTGTCTCCCCTGGTCCTTCTCTTCACTAGCTTAACCATGTCCAGTTTCTGCGACCGTTCTTCATATGTTTTAGCCTCCAGTCCCTTAATCATCCTGTTGTTCTTCTCTGTGGTTCGCTGGCAGCCTGTGCAGACGACAGCAGAATAGGACAATGGAGAAGAACGGGGACCAGTCCAAGAGTCTGGAAAGGACTCGGATGAAGGCCCTGCGTCCAATGCAGAGACGGGGCCAGGACCATCTGGGAGTGCTGTGCTGACTCCAGAGCCTCCAGAGTCTGGCAGCAGTGAGGAAGAGGAACAAGGGGAGCCTGTTCCCAGTGTGCGTATGTGCAGAGCTGCCAGAAGGCAAGAGCAGCTGAGACAAAAGGGGCAACTCAGGAGGAAGGCTTGGTGGTGATTGCTCCTCCCATAAGGTATAAAGGACAGGCAAAGGTAGAGAAACCATTGCAGGAAGCAAAGTCGTTCGCTTTGTTCAGTTTAAACCTTGACGCTCTGTGTAGACTTTGTACTTCGGTTGGTTTTTTTTATAATTAATTTCTCACTTTGGTTGTTGGCAGCAATTCAAAGGAGAAAAAGGTGGGTGCTTATCTCGAAGTAGTGTTTGGGGACTCATTACTGGCTGGGAATGAACATAATTCCCAGCATTGAAATAAAGCAAGAGTTGTTTTAACTAAGCACGTGCTTAATTACGGTCTCAGGAAACCTTGGTCAGAACAGCACTCTTTCTAGAGTCTCAACATCTTTTTTATAGTGTGGTGACCAAAACTGGATCTAGTACTCTAGGTGTGGTGTTACTAAGGCTTTACAGAGTGGTGTTAGTACCTCCCTTGATCTTGAATGTCTCCCTCTGCTAATGCAACACTAAAAATATGATCACCTTTTGCAAACTTCTGACAAGCAAGCTAACAGGGAAGCGAGATTCGCTTAACAACTCTGGTGAGGGAAGTCCTAAACTGGGGCAAAACTCACTTAACGACTGTCTTGCTTAACAGCCTCCATTTTGGGCTCAATTGCGGTTGTAAGTCTTCAATGTGGAGAAGTTGAAATCTTTGGTAACATGGCAACCATGGGGTTTTTAACGCTCGGGAGGATTGGCTATATTATGAAGATTAACCTACGGTATAACTCGAAGAGTAAGCCTGGAATTTTTTTGAATGTCAACAAGAAGCTAGCATGGCGTTCTTTCCGAACGAAACAGATGGTTAAAATGCATACAGATTTAAATTAGCATGCTAATCAAAGCCAACAGTTTGTATACTCTGGATGTGGAGAAACAAAAAATAGGCATTTAGAAACTTTAAGCTCCTTAGTGAGGACATGTTTGCAACTGGCTACTAATCCCCTTTCTCTCCAGGGCTTCCCTAATCCTGGTCAACCGACAATACAATTCCGGATTAAAGATTTTTCAACCCTAGCAAAATAGAGATTAGCTTCACGGTTGTTGTTTTTGCATTCCTCTGAGCTTTCTCCACATCTGTGTTGTCCTCCAGGTATCTGCCCTCTGAAGATAGAAACCAGGCACGGTCTTGCTAGAAAGAATGCCAAGAAGAGCAAGAGAGATGATTTAGGGAAAGGAGGGGCTGAACCAGAGGTGGTATTCAGCTGGTTCTGACCGGTTCTGGAAAATCAGTAGCAGAAACTTTGAGTAGTTGGGAGAACCGGCAAATGCCACCTCTGACTGGCTCTGCCCCCATCTATTCTCTGCCTTCCATTGACTCCCAGCTGATCGGTTAGGTCTCCTTTGGTTGCCCTGCACAGGAGAACAGAGCTGGAAAGCAGGTTAGTGGGGTGGGGAGTGAATGGGGATTTTGCAGTATCCTTCCCCCTGCCATGCCCACCAAGCCACACCCACCAAGGCATGTCACGCCCACCAAGCCACGCCCACAGAACCGGTAGTAAAAAAAATTGAGTCCCACCACTGGGCTAAATCATGTGATGAAAAGGTAAGGGAACTAGGAATGTTTAATCTAACAAAGAGAAGACTCAGGGGGGGACATAACAGCCATTTTCCAATACTTGAAGGATTGTGACAGGGAAGGGGATGTCCATTTATTCCCCCTCGCACCCAAGGGAGGGCCAGACAAGAAGTTATGGGTGTGGAAGCTTATCAAAGAGCGATCCAACCAGAGGTGGGTATTCAGCAGGTTCTGACCAGTTCTGGAGAACCGGTAGCAGAAATTTTGAGTAGCTTGGAGAACTGGCAAATCCCACCTCTGACTGGAGAGTTTACAGTATCCTTCCCCTGCCACGCCCACCAAGCCACGCCCACAGAACCAGTAGTAAAAACAATTTGAATCCCACCACTGGATCCAACCTAGAAGGAAGGAGTCTGTAGAGATTCTCCATCATCCAGGTCATGGTTATCCCAAAGGTGCTTTTTTTAAAGAAGGCAACTGGATTTCTTTGTTTTTTCTTCTGAAGATGTTTCACTTCTCATCCAAGAAGCTTCTTCAGTCCAGTTGCCTCCTGAAAAAGCACCTTTGCGACCTGAATGACTGGGAATCTCTACAGACTTTTAGCTATACGATTTGGGGTGAACACCTTGTGAATGGTGTGGGAGTAGGAATGGATTTCCAGTGGGGAAAAAGTGCGGGCTACAGAAACCATTTGCACCACTCGGGTGACCCTGAGGACACAGATAAACCTCCCAGTGGCCTCAACGGCCCTCTAAAAAGGATGCAAATGACCAGCTTTCTGCAAGGAGTATAAATCCTTCCATTCCCTGCCATCCAGTCAAAGCTGAAGAAGCTTCTTGGAAGAGAAGGGAAACACCTTCAAAGAAAAACCAGAAAGTTCAGCTGCCTCTTGAAAAAAGCACCTTTGGGACTAGAAGGAAGGAGAAATTTCCTGACAATAATTAATCAATGGAATAGGTTGTTTCCTGGGTGCTCCATCAATGGAGATTTTCTGGACAACCATTTGACCTGGAGAGTATAAGGGTCCCCGTCTTCAGCAGGGGGTTGAACTAAAACAGCGGTCGCCAACCGGTGGGCTGCAGCCCACTGATAGTCCACAAGAAAATTTTGGTGGTCCGCAGAGAAATGTCACTCCCCCAGACCACGCCCCCCCAAAGCAATTAATCCAGGCTGCGCAGGAACTCAAGCCTGCACCGCCCACATGGCCCATGGGAACCCTCCTCGCCCACTCACTCCTTACCTGGCAAACTTGCCTGCTAAGTTGCAATTTTTCCTTTCTTTTTTCTTGACCATCAGCTGTTCTGCTGTGTCAGGCGATTTAGATTAGCTAGAAAGCAGGAAGTTGTTGCATTTCTTGCTTTCTAGCTAGTCTTTAGATCTTCCGCTCTGTTTTTAAGTAGAGCCCAACCTTCCTTAGGATTGAAGCTTCTATTATTCAGTTCAGGTAGCCGATAGCAGAAAGATAGATCTCTGAATGATTCTGTGAACAACTCAATCTGCCTGCCTGCTTTGCCTGATTTTGGGTAAAAGTTGCTCTTTTTTATAAAAAAATCAATATTTATATACATGGTGTGTTGTGAGTTAATTTTGTGAGTTTGCTTGCTAGCAAATGTTATGAGTTTGCTTGCAAGCAAATTTTATGTGAAAGACTCAGATAGCCGATGGCAGTAACACAGATCTCTAAGTGAATCTGTGATTCTGTGAGCAACTCAATCCGCCTGCCTGGCTTTGCCTGATTTTGAGTAAAAGTCTACAATGTACTTTTATTTACAAAAGTCATCAATTCGTGGGATCTACAAAATGCTATTTTTTAGCATTTAGGCAGCTAAAACATAGGACGAACGGTTATAGGAATTGGGTATGTCTAGTCTAATGAAAAGAAGGACAAGGGATGACATGATAGCAGTCTCCCAATATTTAGAATAGATTAGTAGAATTGGAATGGGCCTTGGAGGTTTTCTAGTCCAATCCCCTCAGATAGAAATCCTATACTAAAGGCCTTGGTGGTGCAGGCTGTTAATCATCTAGCACTTAGTGCAAGCTGCCTGCAATTAGTGCCGGTTCGAATCTCACCAGGCTCAAGGTTGACTCAGCCTTCCATCCTCTCAGGGTAGGTAAATTGAGGACCCAAAATTGTTGGGGGCAATAAGCTGACTTTGTCAAAATGCCACTTGGGGGTGGACACCAAAAAGCCCTAATAATAAGCAGGCATATGCAATGGAATGAAGGCTATTGCTGACCACCTAGCATGGTGCTCCATAGACTGTAAGCCGCCCTGAGTCTCCGGAGAAGGGCGGCATATAAATGTAATTTAAAAAAAAAATACTATTTTAGACAAATGATTGTCCAATCTCTTCTTGAAAGCCACCAGTGATGGAGCAACCACAATTTCTGAAGTTTCTAATCCACCGATTAATTGTTCTCACGGCCAGGAAATTCCTCTTTAAGTTCTAAGTTCTTTCCTCGATCAGTTTCCATCCATTGCTTCTTGGCCTGCCCTCAGGTGCTCTGGAGAATAGCTTGACTCCTGAGGGGCTCATGCAAAGACGAGGGGATCAAATTATTTTCCAAAGCGTCAAAAACAAAAAAACAACAGATGGAGACTAACCAAGGAGAGAAGCCATCTAGAGTTAAGGAGAAATTTCCTCATGGCGAGAGCAATCAACCAATGGAATAACTTGCCTTCAGAGGTTATGGATGCTCCATCGCTGGAGGCTTTGAAAAAGAGACTGAACAATCATTTGTCTGAAACAGAGTCTCCTGCTTAAGCAGGGGGTTGGACTAGAAGACCTCCAAGGTCCCTTCCAACTCGATTATTCTATATTCTATTTTTTGAAGAATGCTCTTCATCTTTCAGAGGCAACATATCCAATTTCCAAAAGATGGCAGTATTACACAATAATAGAAGAACAAATCTGCCTGTGCAAAAAAATGAAACTTTATCTCCGAAGAGGGTTTGTGTGTTTTTGCTAAACCTTTCCCCTCATATTTGTAAGACGATATTTTCCCAGCCATCTCTTCTGTTTGGAGAATTGCTTCAGAAACACGACACCTTCATTAACTTCCCTTGTATTTTTCTAAAGCAAAGCCCGGTGCTGATTACATTTTATGGACATTTTAGAAAAATCCGTGCTTGGCCACTTGCTAGCCCTCCAGATATAGATATATATATATATTATATATATATATATATTTCTGGTTTCTCAAGCGAAAAAGAGAGAGAGAGAGAGAGAGAGAGAGAGAGAGAGAGAGAGAGAGAGAGAGAGAGAAAGCATCCGATGTTGATTTTCGTGAGGAACAAAACCTTGAATGGAATTTAAAAAAATTCTCCTGGAAATCATTTCATGGTGTCACCGTTCCTCAGCCCTCAAACTGGATGCAAAATTGGTTGGAACGAACTACGAATCTCGAAGAGAATGGAAGCAAAGGTGAGGTTGAATTTCTGAGGCAGCTTTACACAAACCTTGTTTGATCTGGGTTTGGTTTATCTGTGGTTCTATTCCCCATGTATAAAGTTAGCACCCTCTCCTCTCCTGGAAGAATGCAATTTATTTTGAGAAATATTAAAAAGGCAGAATATTATATTTCCCTGGATGATCAAAGAAGAAATGTGTTTTAAAGACAGAGAGCAGCTGCCTTCCCCACCAGAGATTTGGTGCCCGTTGAGAAAGACTGGGCCAGACTATCTACAAGACAAAAGACCTCCAGCTCCAGGGTGATGGGATTAAGGCATGACCATCCAGGCCATAATAGGATTAAGCCATCTAGCAGCAAAACTCTCCACATGGCACAATCGCCTAAAGACATTGCGTCACCTGGTGAACTTCAACCAAACTTGACTCAGACAGCCTTTCCTTTCCTAGCTATGACCCCTACAACAGCCAATAGAATACATGTTCTTGCACAGGAACAGGTAGCTCAAGGGCAAAAGCCCAAGAGAAAGTATAAATATCTCTCTCTCTCAACTTCATATGATCAGCTGCCCAATGGTTGACTTTGTGAGTCACCTACAATCCTCAATTTAATTCCCTGTACACTGTTTGGAAAGGGTGTCTAGTTTACAGTAGGTAGTCTATAATGACTCTCATGAGTTGGTTAAGTTAATTCATACATCCATTATTAACGTATGGATAGAAATTCAGTGTATGTTCATTAGAGACTAATTAATAGCCAAGATTCATCAAATTAAGGTCATGCTTCGGAAAGAGGTCTGCATGCTCATCTCAACGAATGCCAGCCTTCTATTCCCTTCCCCTCCTTCCCTTCCCTTCCTTTCCTCCCCTCCCCTCCCTTCCCCTCCTTTCCCTTCCCTTCCTTTTTCCTTCTCTTCTCTTCCCTTCCTTTCCTTTTTCCTTCCCTTCCTTCCCTTTCTTTTTCCTTCCCTTCCCTTCCATCCCTTCCCTTCCCTTTTTCATTTCTCCCTCTCCTCTCTTTCCCTCCTCTATTCTTCCCTTCCCCCCGGTTTTAGGTATTCTGAAGTCTGCTTTTTTAAAAACATTCTGGCTGATAAACTGGAATCCCCATGGAGAATACATCTTAATAGAAAAGAAGGGGAAAGTGTTGGATTCTAAATTATGGACCTGTTACCTTTCTCTGGTGCCTTTCCATCAACTGCTCCTTTCAAAGTATGGACAGATGGTAGAATGAAGCAGATTTTCCTCTTCATGGGATTTGGAAGATTAATGTCAACCTCACCAGGTAGACCAGACAGGAAACTTGGCCAGATGAGTTCATTCTGTTTCACCGGAAAACTACATTAACAGAATCTTAACAACCTCTTTCAAATCTGAAACTTCAGTACAGTTTTCCTACGGTCACCTTTACAGTCGGATACAGGTAGTCCTTGACTTATGACCATAGTTGAGCCCCAAATTTCCCGTCAAATAAGACAGTTGTTAAGTCAGTTTTGCCCCATTTTACAACCTTTCTTACCACAGTCGTTAAATGAATCATGCCGTTGTTAAGTTAGTAACATGGTTGTTAAACAAATTTGGCTTCCCTGTGGACTTTTCTTATCCGATGGTTGCAAAAAGGGGATTGCATGACTCCGGGATGCTGCAACCGTCATAAATACGAGCCAGTTGCCCAAGCACCTGAATTTTGATCAAATGCCCATGAGAATGCTACGACGGTCATAAGCGTGAAAAGCAGTCATAAATCACTTTTTTTCGGTGCTGTTGTGACAACAGTCACTAAGTAAATGGTTGTAAGTCGAGGATTACCTATACAAGTATAAACAAGGTTGTCCCTTTACATTCTGCTTATGATGCTGGAAAGGGAATTGAGCTCAGTCCAGTACAAATCAGGTTTCCAAGCAAATTAGGATGGCTCCGGAGGAAATCCACCTACGAAGCTGTTGGCTTTGAAATGAAAAGTGGGAAAACAATTTCCAAGTCAAAATATTCCCCATTTTGAAGCTCAGAACGCTTGTTTCAAGTTTCTTCCAGTCTTACTGGAAGTCCTCCAGTGTTGTTGTGATCATTCCAGCCCTCTCTTCAGTTGCTTCAAAATGGAGCAATCAAGCTTGGAGCTCTTCCAGAATGATTGGAAGAGTATTGGAAAACTTCCAGCAAGGTTGGAACAACCAGTGCTGACCTCAAAACATTTCAAAGTCAACATGTTTTGCATATCGCTGCTTTTGAATGCAGTAAAAAGCTCATAGCGTGTCTATGTCCATTTTTCATTTCTTTATTATATCAGCCTTACTTTGGTGTGTAGATAGATAGATAGATAGATAGATAGATAGATAGATAGATAGATAGATAGATAGATATAGATATAGATATAGATATAGATATAGATATAGATATATAGATATAGATATAGATATAGATATATAGACATACATACATACATACATGCATACATGCATATATATGCAGGTCTTGGCGTGTTCGGGTCTTTTCCCGTGTAAGATTGAGACTATCTTGGCAATGTTTCGACAAAGTCCCACTCGCCATCTTCAGGCTGGTGCTTTCGGCTTTGTGCTTGTGCGAGCAAAGTGTGATCTGAGTTGCTGTCTTCCTATATATACTGGCCCGAACACACCAAGACATGCATACCCATGAAAATCTACGAAAACGAATATATATATGTGTGTGTGTGTATGTGTATATATATGTATGTATATATAGATAGATAGATAGATAGATAGATAGGGAGGGAGGGAGGGAGGGATGGATCATATAGATGATAGCAATAGATAGATAAATATAGATAGATGATAGATGATTGATAGATGGTTGATAGATAGTTAGATAATATAGATAGACAATGATAGATATAGACAATGATAGATAGATAGATAGATAGATAGATGGATGGATGGATGGATGGATGGATGGATGGATGGATGGATGGATGGAGGGATGGAGGGATGGGTGGGTGGGTGGGTGGGTGAATGGATGGATGGATGGATGGATGGATGATAGACACAGATGGATGGATAGTTGATTGATTGATAGATAGATAGCAATAGCACTTAGACTTATATACCACTTCATAGTGCTTTATAGCCTTCTCTAAGTGGCTTACAAAGTCAGGATATTGCCCCCAACAATCTGGATCCTCATTTTACTGACTTCAGATGGATGAAAGGCTGAGTCAACTTCGAGCCCATCAGGATCGAACTCCTGGCTGTGGGCAGAGTTAGCCTACAATACTCAGTTAGCCTACAATACTCATTTTAACCACAGCTCCACCATAGAAATGGTGATAGATTTAGATGATAGATTATAGCTAGAGAGGTAGAGAGACACAAGAAAAATTGATTTAGATTGATAAATATAGATATAGATAATAAATAATTAATAGATAGATGATAGATAGGTAGCTAGATAGATATAGACAAATAGATGATAGGTGGATATGATAATAGATAGAAGATGATAGATATAGATAGATAATAGAAAGATAATAAACAGATAGATGATGATGATGAGAGAGAGAGAGAGGCAGGCAGGCAGATAGAGATGATAGTTATACAGACAGGCAAGACAAGCATACAAGTATGATATATATTTCAGAATCTTAGGGATGACAAAAAAATTTTTTTTTTCTATTCTGTTCTGTTTGTTTCTCTAAATTCCATTTGGTATTCTTTGCAGTGGCATTAAAAGAGTTGCCACTGTTGTACAAGCCACCGACAAAGCCTTAAAACGGGTTTGTTTACGTGTGTTTGATCTAAACATGAACTAGCTCAGCAAAGTCGCAACTCGGCCTCCGCCAAAGAAGCCAGCCAATATGTGAAATATGATTGCAGGAAGGCCGAGTCCTCAGCGAATCTCCTGAGGTACTTAGGACGGCCTTGATTTTACCTCCCGGAGGAGGGAAAACGGGTAGATTGATCGCTAGTATTCATCAGGCCTCCCTCAGACACTATTTTAAATATTTTAGCGCTTCTTAAAAATTATTGGTTTTCTTCTTCCTAGGGTGCTCGGGACTGTATTTCTGGTAAGGCTGATTGTAATTACTCTTGTGTGTCATTCGCTTGTTCTTGTGTGTATATTT
Source organism: Bungarus multicinctus (assembly GCA_023653725.1). Taxonomy (NCBI): domain Eukaryota; kingdom Metazoa; phylum Chordata; class Lepidosauria; order Squamata; family Elapidae; genus Bungarus; species Bungarus multicinctus. The sequence goes on from CM042850.1 coordinate 5,736,086, forward strand.
ATTCGCTGGGAAATCAGCACGTATCTGGAGACTGAAACTTGCTAAATAAAACCAGCCCTTTGGCTGAAAGATTTATGCACATCCTCGTCTTCGGAGGCGTCTCTTCGGCCAAGTTGCTGAAAGGTAACATAACTATTGATGAAAGGTTTTTTTTCTTTTCTTTTTGGAAAACGCCTGAACTCTCTGATTCAGCTTGCTTCGTTTTAGAACTGTAGAAGCCGCCGAGTTTATTAATCAGAACTATTTCTGTTATTCAGATTAATAAACTCAGCGGAACTAAAGGATGAAGAGAGGAAGGAACCTGTTAATCAATATCCAAGGAAGTTTTTCTTTCTTTCTTTCTTTCTTCCTTCCTTCCTTCTTCTTTCTTTCTTTCTTTCTTTCTTTCTTCCTTCTTCCTTCTTCTTTCTTTCTTTTTCTTTCTTTCTTTCTTTCTTTCTCTTTCTTTCTTTCTTTCTTTCTTTCTTTCTTCTTTCTTTTCTTTCTTTCTTTCTTTTCTTCCTTCCTTCTTTCCTTCTTTCCTTCCTTTTTCTTCTTCCTTCCTTCTTCTCATGTTTCTTTTTCTTTCTCTTTCCTTCTCTTTTTCTTCTTTTTCCTTCCTTCTTTCCTTCTTTTTCTTTCTCTTTCTGTATCCTTCCTTCCTTCCTTCCTTCCTTCCTTCCATCCTTCTTCCTTCTTCTTTCTCGTTCTGTCTTTCTTTCTTTCTTTCTTTCTTTCTTTCTTTCTTTCTTTCTTTCTTTCTTTCTTTCTTTCTTTTCTTTCTTTTCTTTCTTTCTTTCTTTCTTTATCTCTCTCTCTCTCTCTTTCTTCTTTCTTGTCAACTCAATGCAGCAAACATATTTAATCCTCTGTCTTCTTTTTCTTCTCACAACCACCACCCTGTGAGGTGGGTTGGGCCATGAGAGGGAGATTGACTGAAATCACCCAGTTCCTAAGGCGGGACTAGAACTCACCGTCTCCTGGTGATTGGCCCAAACACACCTAGCTGTCTTTCATGCCTAGGGCAGGACCAGAACTCACCATCTCCTAGTTCCCAGCCTGGTGCCTTCAAACTAGCCTTATTTTACAGTACCTTCCAAATTTTGCGAAAGATGCCTTCCTACTCTTAATGATTAAGGCTAGTTTTGACAGGGCTATATAGCTGTCTTCAAACTATAAGAAATTGATGTGGAAGGTCCCTTCCTGCCTCCCCATCCCCCCCCCCCCAAACCCCATTGTGCTCCTTGGCATAATTGCAGTTGGCAGTTCAGAATAGCCTAACAGACATTAAGTCTGAGAGATGACAGTTAAAAGCTGGTCTGTTATAAAGCAGGCGTTTCCAAGGGCTTTGTGGAGATCAAAGAGAGATGGAGGCTAAGAAAAGCCGCACAGATGGTTTAAATCAAGTAAAAAAAAAATAAAAGAGAAGACCCCCCCCCACTCCATTTTGTGGAACGGATCCAGGAATCAGTTTCACCGTTATGTCTAAGGGTACTTATTGCAGGATTTATTTACAAGTGTGTGTGGCTTGTGGAGGTAGACACTAAGTAAGTTTGCAAGTGGGTGTCGCATTTCAGTTCCCGTCATCCTCAGTCAAGAGTGAGAACAGTATGGGTGCCGTAAATGCAGCCCGACCCAAAATTTGATCATGTGGCTCTGTGTGTGTATGTGTGTATGTGTGTGTGTGTGTGAAGGCAACCACTGTAACTTTGAGTGACCGCTAAGCAATCCGTCGTAAGTCGATAACTACCTGTATAGAGCATCCATGTGACGATGTCCCTCTGTGGATGACTCCGTTCCTCATCATGGTTTATGACCATATGACTGTAACTTTGTCACTTGTATCCTTGCGATTTATATTGATTGTTTCCTAGTATGATTTAATTGCTTATTGTACCTTATGATTCTTGACCCTTAGTGTTGTACCTTATGATTCTTGACTCTTGACGAATGTATCTTTTCTTTTTATGTACCCTGAGAGCATTTGCACCAACACAAATTCCTTGTGTGCCCAACCACACTTGGCCAATAAAGAATTCTGTCTGTCACCTATCTACCTATCTATCTATCTATCTATCTATCTATCTATCTATCTATCTATCTATCTATCTATCTATCTATCTATCTATCTATCTAACTATCTATAGCCCAATGTTAGTTTACTCCGTCATGCAACCGAAGAGAAGCCGGAAAAAGCAAGGAAGTCCAATTGCCTCTTGAAAAAGCACCTTTTTGGGCCAACCATGATCTGGATGACTGAGAATCTCCACAGACACTTATGAGAGACCTTACATTGCACCCACAGTGCAAGAAAAGCTAGTGTGCTCTCACAACACCTTTGCCTTGGACGTTCAGCCACCCCTTGATTTACCCTTAAAACCTTTTCATGCTCCGTATCTCTACCTATACTGAGTGAAACAGTCACAAAAGAGCCAGAAATGAATCGATGGGTCAGATTTCCCACGTTAACTCATGCCATCTGTTTTCAGCTGTTTGAAGAGACACCCACCGAAAAATCCCCATTACTGTCTCCCGTGCCAAGGTGGTGAAGAAGTAATTTCAGGAGTTTTCGGAATTTCCAAAAGCAGCAATTATATCACGAGCCCGTGGCGACGGTGGCAGTGGGGGGAAAAAAGCGATATTTCCATTACGCTGTTTCATGCTAATAATAATGTAGCTTGGGATTTGTAGCTTGGCGGCTACTGTTTGGCCAGCAACCTTATTCTTAAAAGAATAGGAACGGACACTTTTTCAAATCTGATTTTTCAGCCCCCAAGGTGAGACGTCACAATTTCCGTTCCTATTCAAAGTGTCCTTACAGCCACCGTTCCTTCCTGGCTTGAATTATTTTGAACAGGAGGGGGAAGAGAAGGAAAAAAAATGGTTCTGGAGAAGAAAGTTGGAGTTCTAAATTTCATTTATGGTATAAATTTGGAATGGGACAATTTGCCACTGTCAACTTTCTACAGCCAACTTTCTATAGCCAGAGAATTCAACAATTGAATTTAGTGAATTAAAACAACTAAAAAATTGTTTTAACTTTTGCTGTTCACATTTCACTTTGTCCCTCATTTCTGGAATGATTCTATCCCACTATTTCTTTGATATTAGCGTAACTCGTTTTGCGGTGAGTTAGCCAGGATGAGTTGTCATAGACCCATATAAGCTGCCTCTTTAAAAAGTTCACTCTGCTTCAGTGGTGGGATTCAAATTTTTTTACTACCGGTTCTGTGGGCGTGGCTTGGTGGGTGTGACCATATGACTGGGTGGGCGTGGCTTTTTTTTTTTTCTTTTTTGCAGTTATCTCTCCAACCCATTTTTTGGATCTTCAGGGCCTCAGAAGAACCTCTGAGGGGGGGCATTTTTGCTCCCAGAAGGCTCCTCTGAGGCTCAGGAAAGGAAAAAATAGAGGGGGGCCCTGAGCCCCTCGCTCTATTTTTTTGCCTTCCTGGGCTTCAGCAAGGGGAATCCTGGCACAGCTAATCGTATGAACAACTGATTGTCGGAAGGGAAAAAGAATACCTTAAAGGGCCAGCGTCAGGCGAGTGGGTTGAGCAAGCATTGGGTGGGTGGGGTAAGTGAGCCAGCGACGATTGGGCGATCGGGCCAGGGGCGTGGCCAGCCAGAACTTACTACCGGTTCGGCAACCTATGCCAAATCCTTGCTACTGGTTCGCCCGATCCGGTGTGAACCGGTTGAATACCAGCACTGCCCTGCTTCATGGTCGCGAGAGTGAAACACTAAATTGTTGGAGGTCTGCCCACCGCCACGTTAGCCAAGGACAGGGAAGTAAAGATTGGAAAGGATGAAGGCATTGGTTACAGAATCATAAGGGTGGGAAAGAAGTTTCAAATCTTTCAGTAAAAACTCTGATGAGATCTAGCTTCAGGTAGTCCTTGACTTACGGCCACAGCTGAGCCCAAAATTTCTATTGCTAATTGAGACAGTTAAGTGAGTTTTGCCCCATTTCACAGCCCTCCCTGCCACAATTGTTAGGCAAATCAGTGCAGCTGTCAAGTTAGTAATAGAAGAACGGAGATGGAAGGGACTTTGGTCTTCTAATTCAACCCTGTGCTCATGCAAGAAACCTTGTACCATCCCGGACAAATGACTGTCCAGTCTCTTCTTGAAAACCTCCAGTGATGAAACACCCACAACTTCTGGAGGCAAGTCATTCCACTGGTTAATTGTCCTCACTGTCAGGAAATTTCTCCTTAGTTCTAAGTTGTTTCTCTCCTTGATTAGTTTCCAGCTGCTGCTTCTTGTCCTGCCTTCAGGTGATTTGGAGAGTAAGTTGACCCCCTCTTCTTTGTGGCAGCCCCTAAGATATTGGAATACTGCTATCATGTCACCCCTAATCCTTCTCTTCATTAAACTGGACATACCCAATTCTAGCAACCATTCTTTCTATGTTAAGTAGTATTACCTAGCTGACCCGTTTTGAAAATGGTGGAACTGACCATATTTTCTTGGGAAGCTGGACTCTCATGGTTGTAGTTAAAATGTAAAGTTAAAGAAACTATCTTAGAAAGAGAACAAGATGATTTCCACATTGTTAACCTGAAAACTATCTGGCCTTATTCACAAAGCCATTGGGAGTCAAGTTGGATTCAACAGACGAATGTATCTTTTATGTATGCCGAGAGTATTTACACCGACAAATTCCTTGTGTGTCCAATCACACTTGGCCAATAAAGTATTCTATTCTATTCTATTCCCTATTTTAGTCTATTCTAGTCTATTCTACTCTATTAACAGAATAGACTTTTAACAGAATGAGAGTTGAAAGGTACCTCAGAGGTCTTCTAGTCCAACCCCTTGTTCAAGCAAAGATTTTACCTTTTATCTGCTGGTTTGAACTCCGAACCTGGATCTAAAAACCGTCAAAACAAACTCCGTGCAGTCAAAAACTGTTTTCACTCCCTTTTTTTAAAAACACAAAATATTCTTTTTATTTGTCACCGAAGGCTACACGTGGTCACTTCTGTTCTGAGAGAAATTTTTTTGTTGTCGTTTTGATTTTTTTTTTTTTTCTAGAAGGTATCTACATCTGCATGTATTTACAAGGTCGTTTTATTTACAGTCAAGAATACAGTGTTAGAAACACAAATGTCAAGAGAAAAAAAAATCTCAAGAAAAAGATCAATTCCAGACCTCTAGGAAATTTTACACACAGTAACAAGAACAGATTTTGTTTTGTCAGTGCTGGGATTGCAATTGTGATTTGGACAAAAAGTCTTCTTCTCCAACCAGCCTGAGGGCAGATATTTCCTTTTATATAAAGTGTATTTTTTAAAATTTATCACAGATAAAATAGACCAGTTATACTGTCCTAACAGTTAGCGTAACTTTCCTCCATTCCTTGGTGTGTGTGTGTAAATATATTCTCACACATATATTTTAATTGTCAGTTCACAGGTTTGTGAAGATTGTTGTTACACACATTGTTGTGGGATTGTCATCATCTTAATTTTCAGGATAAACTCTGGATGGATCCGTTTACTATGAAAATAATAATCCCCAGCTGATTTAATATTCTTGAGGCACATTTATAAAAGATTCAAGGAGGGCATTTAGGGTGAGACGCAGATGGATGTCTACAGAGATTTTCAGTCATCCAGGCCATGGATGTCCCAAAGGAGTTTTCTTAAGAGGCCGCTGGACTTTCTTGGTTGTTTTTTCCCTTGAAGACATTTTGCTTCTTCAGAACTGAAGAAGCTTCTTGGGTGAGAAGCGAAACCTCTTCAAGGAAAAACAAACTAAGTCCAGTCGCCTCTTGAAAACGCACCTTTGGGGCGAGCAGACCGACGGTCCACCCATGGATATTCTGGATTAAAGTCTTCTCGTTTGCCATTTGGATCGAGTTGATCACAAATCATCTTGAAACGAAGTGGAATCTACAAAGATGCTTCAAGATAGGGGGAAACCTTTTTCAACTTCGCTAACCTTCATTGAGATTCTTTTCGGTAGATAATCCATTTTATTAAATTCATTATCAAAGCCCTACACTAACTGGGGCTAGATTTTTTTTTGTCAATTTTCTTTTCTTTTCCAAACAAATTTTTTTGTCATCATTGTCTTTTAAGTTGTCTTTCAAAATATTTTTGGGATCGGAGTTGTTTTGGATAGGACACAAATAAAGCACACCAATTTATTATAACAGATTTATACAGGTTGTCTTTCAACTTAGAACCATGTTTAGTGACCGTTCGAAGTTACGACGGCACTGAAAAAAGCGACTTACGACCGTTTTTTCACACTTATGACCGCTGCAGCATCCCCGTGGTCATGTGATTTACATTCAAGACACTTGACAACCGACTCACATTTACGATGGTTGCAGTGTCTCGGGAGGTCATGTGATAATCTTTTGCGACCTTCTGACAAGCCAAGTCAATGGGGAAGCCAGATTCACCTCACAATAGTTGTTATTAATTGAACAACTGTGGCAAGAAAAGTCGTAAAGTGGGACAAACTTAACAAATATCTCACTTAAGACACATCAATTCTGAGTTCAGCTGTGGCCGTAAGTTGAGAACTACATGGGAACGTCCAATTGGATGGTTCTGTTTCAAACATCTCAACAGTGGTTTTTTTTATGCCCGGGTCTCACATGCATCAATTTTATCAGATGCTGCTGATGCTATATTAGAAAACACACTTTAATGGCATTTTTCACACTGCTCAGCATGTGTGCACAATTATGTGCTGTGTCGCTAGAATAATTTCTTCGGTTTGAGATATTCAGCAATACAGGAGCATCAAATCATGACTTGCTGCTAGAGAAAACTACATTCAAATTTTTGGTGGAATTTTCTTCACAACTTTTCTCTCACGTTGGGAACAACTCCTGATTTATAAAGCGTGTGGAGGTGCACAAGGATGTGAACAGAGAAATTTGACTTATTTCTTGTCTTGGAGGCAAAATCAGGATGGTGGGAATTGTTTGATCCTAAAAGCAAGGTTCTTGTCACTGCCTGGAGAAAAATGGGTTAATGGTGGCCACAAAATTGGCAAACCAAAGAAGTGACATTGGATTGGTTGTTGAGGGAGAGAGATGCCAAGTGTTTGTAATAATTTGTGATACAAATCAAAATCTTTGCTGAAGAAACACAGTCCTCAAAGGATTGCTAGCAGTTTTGCCTAAGCTGACTTCTTGGCAATTTTTAAGACCTGTGGACTTCAACTCCCAGAATTCCCCAGCCCACCATACTTGTGGACTTCAACTCCTAGAATTCTCTAGCCTGCCATGTTGACTGGGGAATTCTGGAAGTTGACGTCCACAAATCTTAAAACGTGCCAAGGCTGGATATCCCTGCCCTAGAGTTTGATGTAACTACTGTTTGCAACTCCTACAAGTATTAACTCAATCCCAATAGTCAAAGGAGCTAGTATTGGGGAGGATTACTCTAATGAATGGTGGTTTAATAAAATTCATGTTTTTATTTTTGCAGGACATGCTAAGAAGCGATGATGTGGATAACTGCCACTATTGTGATCTGTTTTGGCAATTCTAGTGGAGAAATATTGTGTGTTCTAGGACACAAAAGCAAGTAACAACTGGGTTTATTTTGATTCCTTAACAGATATGCCCTTGTGAAAGAGTTCCAGGTATGTAGGAAGAACAATGAGTATGCTACAGAAGTAGCACTAAACTTTGCTAAACCGCTTTAATTGTGCCAAGTACCTATCATAGGAACTCCTGCTTTTTATTCATGATAACATTTGAGAAAGAAGCCAAGCTATACATTTTAATGCAAGCTTCTATTGCATTTCTCCTTTACTTCTTTTAAAATAAATTTTGCGTTATTTTCTGGCTGGGCAATTCTGGGAGTTAAAGTCCACACATCTTAAATGTTGCCAAGGTTGAGAAACACTGTACTAGACAATGTATATATTCTTAAAATAAAAAATACATATAATATTCTTATCCATCAAAGATACTAAATATCTGCAGGATTTCACCTATATCGTCCTTCTTCCTCAACCTGGCACTTTCTATAGAAGTTTGGATTGCCATCCCCAGAATTCAGTATAACCTTGGATCCTGCCGACTAAGAATTCCAGGAGTTGGAATGATTGCCCCATTATGAAAACTAACCTTCAACTCCTATGGGATACGTCCTATGCTCTAGAAGAGGGTTCTCCAAATTCGTTAAATTTTGAAGACTTGTGGACTTCAACTCCCAGAATCCCCCAGTCAGCCATGCTGGGAGTTGAAGTCTATGAGTCTTCACAGTTGCCAAGGTTGGACATCTCTGGCCTAGATATACCCCTGGCATGCAGAGTCTGGGAGTGCCAGCTTGTAAAAAGTTGCCAAGTTTGACAAGAAACACCAGGAAAATTGTCCAGGCTCTGACTAGACAGATGCCCACTTGTACGTTTTTGGAGGTCTTAGGATGAAATCCTTCGCTATCTTTATCACAGTTCCCCAAATTTTACTGAATTGTTCTGGTTGTCCGTGAAGAACTAAGTCAAAAAAAACCACGGGCTGCTCAAAAACCCAACAGAGTTTTAATTCAAAGGCTCTTGAAAAGTTCTAGCTTTGTCTTCAGGGAACGTTGGGTTTCCTATCACCTATTTATTTATTTGGATCATAACGCTCATATTTTGTTGCACGCTTACCCTGCAGGCAGCATCTTCATCTGATAAAATCAAGCATCACAACCATTAACAAAACTTGAGGTCCCGCCTGGTGCTTTGGATTTTAATTCTCCATTTCCCAACCTTTTCATTCTCCAACCTAGGATCGAAACATTAAATGTATCTGGAAACAAGCTATCCAGAAACAATCAGCAAATATTGTTTGCTATAGATGGTTTAAAGAGACTTTTTCATTCCAAAAACATCATTTTTTAGAAAGGTTAACAAGAAGTCACACCGTGATGGCATGGCTTTGGCCTCAAGAAAAACTAAAAAAAAAAAAAAAGCTATCTCAAGGTAACCTTTCTTCTTGTCGTACTCAAAGACAAATTTTCTTGGACGCAGCCCCCCAAAAACCTGGATGGATAAGATCCTCCTTTAGTGAGGGAAGAACATGTTTCTTCCCATTGTAAGAATTTTCATTTATAAATTCAGTTCACCTTGATACCTCTATCAGGAAATCAGCATTTTTTAAAATAGAAAGCAGCTCTGGATAGATTTTAATCTCACGATATGAAGCCTCAAGGTTCTAGTCAGAAAGCTTTAAGTGTCCAAGGGGAGTTTATGTGTGAAAAACAATATAAAAATATGAAGTTGAGATGAAAAAAAAAAAGGGACAGAATCTGCTTAACATGTCTGTCATGTTGCCCTTCAGCTCACCCACTGCCACTCATTTCCAGATGTTTCTATTTTGCTAGCCCTATCTCCACCAGATCAAAGTCTTTGGAAAATCTCTTCTGCTGGGTGAAAATAATTTATACACAAAAGCAACTGATCCAGGCACATCTGGGTTAACACTATTTCCAGCAGTCCCGGGAATAGATTTCTTTGCAAAGAGGCGGTACAGGCAGTCCTCGACTTGCAACAGCTCGAAGTTACAATGGCACTGAAAAAAGTGACTTATGACCGTTTTTCACACTTTAGGGCTATTGCAGCAGCCCCTTGTGATCATGGGACTTACATTCGAATGCTTGACAACTGACTCACATTTACGACGGTTGCAATGTTCTGGAGGGGTCACGCAATCCCCTTTGGTCAAGCAAAGTCAATGGGGCAAGCCAGATTTGCTTAACGGCCATGTTGCTAATTTAACAACTGCAGTGATTCGCTGAACAATCGTGGCGAGAAAAGGTCGTAAAATGGGGCGAAAGTCACTCAACGCATGTCTCTCTCAGCAAAAATAAATTTTGGGCTCAACTGTGGCCGTAAGTTGAGGACTACCTGTCAAAGCCGCCAGTTTTGAAATTATGAGACAGAATGCAGCTGGACGCACGTTCCTGTCCTTCTCTAGCTAAGATGTTCTTGGTTCCTAATGTCCTAAATTTATGCCTGTTTTTGCAAGATGTCGATGGAGATTTTCAATCATCTAAGGCAGGGGTGGGATTCAAATTTTTAACAACCGGTTCTGTGGGCGTGGCTTAGGTGGTGGGCGTGGCTTAGGTGGTGGGCGTGGCTTGGTGGTCATGTGACTGGGTGGATGTGGCTTGGTGGTCATGTTATTGGCTGGGCGTGGCCAACTCAATATCATTCACATCGAGGCACGCATCTCCTCGCCTGGCCTCTCATGACTGTGGGGATGCTGCAACAGTCGTAAGTGTGAAAAAGGGTCATAAGTCACTTTTTTCAGTGCCACTGTAACTTTGAATAATCACTCCACACAAGCAAAGGACCAGCAAAGGAGAGGAAAAGAAACTCCAGAGACATTCCTGAGACAGGAAGTCTAGTCCTGCCAAGAATGCAATAAGGGTTAACGGAGAGGCAGTTTCTGTAAGCAACACCAGAATGTTTCCTTCTTGCCTTCCTTACAGGATTAGGCCAGTAATTTCTTCTAACAACCGGTTCTCCAAACTGCTTAGAAGGTTAACAACCGGTTCTACCGAATAGTGCGAACGGGTAGAATCCCACCCCTGAACTAAAGTCCTGGTTAAAAAGGTGCTTTTTCAATTAGGCAACTGGACTTCCTTGTTTTGTTTTTCTTTTGAAAACATTTCCGCTTCTCATCCGAGAAGCTGCTTCAGTTCTGAGGAAACCGAGAAAATCCAGTTGCCCCTGGGGAAAAAAACATCCTTGGGACAACCATGAAACTTCTTCTGAACTGAAGAAATTTTTTTGATGAGAAGCAAAACTTTCCTTCTTTATACTGTATACTGAGAGTATTTACACTAAGACAAATTCCTTGTGTGTCCAATCACACTTGGCCAATAAAGTATTCTATTTAAAAGAAAAAAAAAAAACAATCCAAGGAAGTCGAGTTATCTTTTTTTGGAGAAAAAAAAACACCTTTGGAACTTTTTACAAGATGCTATTAAACCAAGAAATGACTTCCTCCAAATTGTAGGTATGGAACGGGGCAACCTGCCATGGCCAACTCATCACAGCTGACTCGACGCGTGACAATTTAACAATTCTATTTAATTATTTAAAATAAATTAAACAAATATTTTAATTTCTGCCATTCACATTTCATCCAGTCTCTTCATTTGCATCCTTTCTTTAATGATTCTATTCCACCTTTCTTTAATATTAGGTGTTGTGGCCTGCCAGCCGCAGCAGAATTAGACAGTGAGGAGGTTGGGGGGGAACATGGGTCCTGGAGTCTGGGGAAGGCTCTGATGAGGGCTCTGCGTCGGAGGCAGAGATGGGGCCAGGGCCATCCGACAGTTATCAGCTGCCTTCGGAGTCGGACATCAGTGGGGCAGAAGAACAGCTGGAGCCTGTTCCAAATGTGCACATGCACAGAGCTGCCAGAAGAAGGGAACAGTTAAGGAACAAGGGTCGACTCGGGAGTAAAGGCACAGGTGGACAGTGAATGGCCTCTCCCATAGGGAATAAAAGAGGCGCGAAAGAGGAGTGGTGTTTGCAGGAAACAATTAGTTCGTTTAATTAGGGTGAAGATTTGTTTGCGACTCTCAGAGACTCCTTGCCAAGTATTTACCGCTACAGTGTGGCGTTTGGAAGCTATTGGCCTGACAACTCTCCAGCCTGGTGAGGTCTGTGGTTGTAAATCCCTCTTGAAAGACTGTTTGTCAGGACTTTGCTGGATGTGAATGATAGGAATTCACATTAGCCTAATAAAAAGAGGTTTTGTCGGGATGAGGAGTCTGCCCTGTGATTTTGGGAAGCCTAGGTCAGAACAACTCTTCTCTTGCAGTGAGTTGTCCTGTGGCGAATTGGCTGTAGCAAGTTGTCCCGTGGTGAGTTGGCTATGGCAAATTGTCATAGACCGTTGTAGCTATACACCTGAAAGCAAGCATAGAGAATTGGATTTAGAGAATCTGGTTTGTGTAGTTGAAAAATCAACGTAGGTAGGACTGGACAGAGCTATCAAATTTGTCCAAGCCAAATGTTTTGGTTTGATTTTAGTACGATGACAGGTTGGAGACTGTTCGACAAGTTGTCTATTTCCTTACTGCCACCAACCCTAACCTTCTTAAAAACCATCCCAGCACCGGAGAAGACCATTTTGGTGGTAACAGCCCGTGGAGAAAGAAGGAAGCATCTCTTTATCGACTCAGATGCTTCATTAAAATAAAAATTAAAAAAGTCAACTCAAATAGGAGGCGCTTGCTGTATCTCTCACATCAGCATCTAACCTGGCTCTGAAAAATATATATACACACTGTATATATATTAGGAGGAACTGAGATTTCATCATTAAGGATGACCCTAACTCTAGACAAAACCCCCCATAGTCGGAGAAGAGATGGCATCCTCAAAAGTTAAACACGTTTCACTTGGGTGTACAGAAATACTATATATTTAAGGAGGGTTTACTGTTGACAAATATACATCATTGGTGCTTCCCATCTAACAGCATGTGCAGCAATAGTATGATTTTTCCTTTCTTTCTTCTTCTTCTTCTTCTTTCCTTTCCCACCCCGCTCCGATTAGCTGCTATGGGTTTTTTTTTTTCCCGAATGACAAAAAAATAAAGACACACGTCCTCTTGTCACGCAACAGCAGAAAACAAACCGGTGAACAAAATCGTCTATTGTAGTAAAAAAACAAGACCCATTTAAAAAATAAAACTTAAAAAAGAGAAAGGATTGAGCTCACAAGTCTGAAGATGCAGCGGTTTGGCCTCCTTCATAACCCGAAGCAGCAGGAAACGTTAAAAAAAAAACAAAAGTTCTTGTTTGGAGGCTCACAAAATGTTCGAAGGGCCATTTCAAACCTGGAGGGGTGTGTAAAGCGCCTCCCGCGTTTCTTCGCATAGGCGCTGCAGGAAATTGTGGGTTTTTCTTCTCCGCGATGCCTCCTTCTTCCTGCTTTCGTTCCTCATAAATCCTCTTATATATATATATATATAGCTATATATATTTTTTTTAATCCAACCCCGCTAGGAAAGGTTAACCCAAAACCTAATACAGAGGCTCTTTTTTTTCCTCTTCTTTTCTTCACCCCATTCAAAAAAACAGAAAGAAACCCAACAGAAAGGAAACCCATCGAACAGAAATCAGGAGATTTAAACCAACGCCTTCCCCCACTTTTCCAGCGTTTTTGCACAAAGGGCTCACACACAATGGCGAAATGACACTTCCAAAAAGAGGAGAGAGGATAGGAGCAGAGAAAGGGGCAGGGGGGAGGAAGGATGGAAAAATAACCAAAGGTGAGAAAGCCACTTTAAAAAAAAAAAAAAATTAAAATTAAAAATTAAACCTAAAATAAAGGATGTTGCCTGAGCTATGGTGCCACTGTTTTCTTCCTCCACCTTGCCTGTTTTCCGTAAAGTTCTTTGTGTGTTTGTTGTTCTTTTTCCTTTAGAAAAACAAAAAAAGAAAGAAAAAGAAGGCTCAAGGATGTCACAGTCTCAAGCAGCTGTCTTTGGCAAGAAGTTAACGCATCATCCCCTCTCTGTCACCTTCTCCCCATCTCGCTCTGTCGCATAAAATGGATATTGTTTGCGCTGTCGGACAGTTCTGGGTATTGTTCGGCGGAGATGACGAAGTAGCCGTCGTACCCCTGAACGAGTCCCGTGCTCAGCAGCTGCTGCTTCTCCCCCTCTGTCCAAGAGCGGCTACCCTCCTCCCCGTCCTGCAGTCTCTGTTGCTCCCGGGCCCAGGCGTGGGTCACGGCCCGTTGCCTGGCCAGTTCCAAGACGCGCGTCTTCTCCTCGTCCAACGTGGTCCCGTATCGGGTGTTGAGGCACAGGGCTCCGAACTGGAGCGAGATGTCCGTGTAGCGTCTAGTCCTCCCGCTGAGCACGGCGTTGATTTGGGAGACGGTGACGTTCACACCGTTCTCCAAGGTCCGCCGCCCGCCGCTGAGGCCGAGGATGGACAAGTCGCTTTCCGACGGCCCTGGCTTGACGAAATAGTGGGTGTCCGTGCCGTCGACGGTGAAGTGCAAGTTCTCCAGGTAATAGGCGTTGTTGAGGATGGCGGCGACCCGCCGCCCGTCCTCGTTCGCCGCGCTGATGATATCGGTGGCCACTCGGCCATCTTTCATGGCAAACTTGACCCCCTTGCCGATGATGGAGTCTCCCGAGGCAAAATGGCGGTTTTCCTGGACTTCCTGGCACCCGGCGATGCTCGACGTGTAGATCTGTTCGAAGCTCTCCAACGTGACGAAGGCCTTCAGCTGTTTCTGGACTTCGCACTGCACCCCTAAGATCGACTGAAGACGGGCAGGAAGGGTGATTAAAAAGAGAGGAACTCGTGTTAGACACAATAAATAATAATAATAATAATAATAATAATAATAATAATAATAATAATAATAATATTTATATTTATATACTGCTCCTCTCCTGAAGGACTCGGAGCGGTGCACAGCCATACAAGTAAAACATTAAATATATAAAAGTTAAAACTAGATTAAATTAAAGACCCTGGCTGAAAACAATTAAAACCCCTCCCTTAAACCCTAAAATTTGATATAAAAATTAAAATACCCAAATCTAAAATCAGCCCAAGCCGGCCTGGTCAAAAAGCCAGGTTTTCAAGGCACGCCTGAAGGTCCCCAGGTCCGTGGCTGTACGTAAGTCCAGAGGCAATCCATTCCAGAGGGCAGACGCCCCCACAGAGAAGGCCCTATTCCTCGGGGTCACCAGCCAGCACATAGATGCCGACGGGACCCGCAGGAGACCCTCCCTGTGGGAGCGCACCGGACGGTGAGAGGAAAATGGCAGAATGCGGTCTTGTAAATATCCTGGTTCGATGCCATGGAGCGCTTTAAAAGTTAACACTAAAATCTTAAAGCGCATCCGAGAGGCCACTGGCAACCAATACAGCTCGCACAGGAGGGGCGTCACATGAGCGAACCTTGACACCCCCATAACCACCCACGCGGCCGCATTCTGTACCAGTTGAAGCCTCCGGATGCTCCCATTCGGGAGCCCCATGTAGAAGGCGTTACAGTAGTCCAGTCGGGAGGTGACCAGGGCATGAGTGACCTGAGGGATGTACAAGAGGGATGCATGGCAACACCTACAGGTGGATCCTGAACTTAAAACCAGAATTAGAGTCGCGGTGGCACTGTGGTTAGAGTGCAGTACTGCAGGCTACTTCTGCTGACTGGCGGCTGCCTGAAATTTTGCAGTTCGAATCTCACCAGGCTCAAGGTTGACTCAGCCTTCTGTCCTTCTGAGGTGGGTAAAATAAGGACCCAAATTGTTGGGGGAAAGAGGCTGACTCTGTAAACCACTCAGAGAGGGCTAGAAAGCACTGTGAAGTGGTATATAAGTCTAAGTGATATTGGGAGGGAAGGAAGGAAAGAAGGAAGAAGGGAGGGAGGGAGGAAAGAAAGAAGGAAGAAGGGAGGGAGGGAGGAAGGAAAGAAGGAAAGAGGGAAGGAGGGAAGGAAGGAGCTGTGGTGACATAGTGGTTAGAACACAGTACTGCAAGCTAATTCTGCCCACTGCCAGGAGTTCGATCCTGACCAGCTCAAGGTTGACTCATTTTATCCTTCTGAGGTCGGTAAAACGAGGATTGTTGTGGGGCAAGAGGCTGACTCTGTAAACCGCTTAGAGAGGGTTGTAAAAGCACTGGGAAGCGGTATATAATTCTAAGGGCTATTGCTATTATGGTCGTAAGTCGGGGATGTCTTTATGCAGGGAACCACGTGACTGTGCCTGATTTTGTCACCTTTTCACGGCAGTTGTTAAGCAAATACCATGGTCATTAAATGAACGTAGTGGTCTTCAAGTGAGCCCATTATACAGGGTAGTCCTCGACTTACAAACATTCATTTAATGACCGTTCAAAGTTACAACGGTACTGAAAAAAAGTGACTTATGACCAGTTTTTCACACTTACCACATCCCCATGAATAAAATTCGAATGCTTGGCAACTGGTTCATATTTATGACGGTGGCAGGGTCCTGGGGGGGTTCATTTGATCGAGTTTTGCGACCTTCAGATAAGCAAAGTCAATGAGGAAGGCGGATTCGCTTAACAACCGTGGCAAGGAAGGACATAAAATGGAGCAAATCTCCCTTAAGAACGGTCTTGCTTAGATGATCATAAAGCCCTCACAAATTACTTACAAACAGCCCTCAGACTTACGACATTTCTTCAGTGACTGTTCAAAGTAACAAAAGCACTAAAAAAAAATGACTTACAACTAGTCCTCGTCTTATAACCACTGCGATGTTCTCAGTCATGTGATCAAAATTTGGTCACTTAGCAACTGGTATGTATTAATGACGGTAGCACAGTCTTGGGGTTTTGTGACCGCTAACTGATGACCTTCCCAGCCAGCTTCTGACAAGCAAAGTCAATAGGGAAGGCCTGATTCACTTAACAACCGTGTGACTCACTTAACAACGGCAGTATTAAAATCAGGGCCGAGTCATTTAACAATGGCGTTGCTCAGCAATGAAAATTCTGGTTGCCGCCGTTGAGGACTGCTTGTCATTTGGGCCAAAATAACAGAAAACAGATAATCAGGGTTGGAAGGGACCTTGTAGGTCATCTAGTCCAACCCCCCACCCAAGCAGGAGACCTTACACCATTTCTGACAAATGGCAGTCCAATCTCTTCTTGAAGGTCTCAAGTGATGGCTCTCCCACAACTTCTGAGGGCAACTTCTGTTCCTTGAGTTGATTGTTCTCAAAGAACAGGGAGTTTCTCCAAAATTCAGAGTTGTGCCATTTTTAAGGCAATTTTAGCCTTGTAGCTCAGCCACAATGAAACCTGATCATGAATATCACTGGAATTGTAATTAAAAACAAAACCAAATCTCTTTGTTATCTCAAAATAAGTCCTGGGCCTTTGGAAAGCCGCTTAATTTGAAGAAAGAATGACCTTGAATACAGTCTTTTAAATAATAAAGTAATGCATGAGGGGGAAGAGTTGACTTCTCCTCAGAAAGATAAAAAAAGAAACTTCCGGGCTCTGGGGCTGCAAATGTTTTTGTTTTTTAAAAGGGACACAAATAGATTAGGCAGAGTTCAAAGAAGAGATAGCTGATCTCACCTTTGAAATTTGTTCCCCGTGCTGCTTCATTTTTCCTTTCTCCAAAAGGAAGGAAGGAAGGAAGAAAAAAAAAAATTCCAGGGAAATATCAGAGGGGAGATCGTGTTTACCTGATAAAGGCCAAAATTTTTCGTGCTAGAGAGCAAAAGGTTTTTCAAACATGGCAAATTTTAAGATGCGTGGACTTCAACTCCCATGCTGGAATTTGGGGAGTTGGAATTGCAGGTATTTTAACATTGCCAAGTTTTGAAAAATGCTGCTGTGCAGCCAGTCCTCCAGTTACAACATAATTGAGCCCGGAACAATGATCGTAATTTGTGCCAGTCATTAAGTGGATCAAATATAGGATTGTGCCTGACTTTAAGACCTTTATTGCAATGTTTGTAAAAGCAAATATGGTGTTGGCTACGGGACCCCATTGTCTGAATCAGAATAGAGCTGGAAGGGACCTTGGAGGTCTTCTAGTCCAACCCCTTGCTCAAGGAGGAGATCCTATATCATTTTAAATAAGTGACTGTCCAGTCTCTTCTTAAAAATATCCAGTGTTGGAACACACACAACTTCTGAAGGCAAAGCAGTTCCACTGGTTCTGTTAGGAAATTTCTCCTTAATTCCTGGTTGCTTCTCTCCTTGATTAGTTTCCATCTGTTGCTTCTTGTCCTGCCTTCTGGTGCTTTGAGAATAATTTGACCCCTTCTTCTTTGAGGCAGCCCCTCAAATATTGGAAGACTGTTATCATGTCACACCTAATTCTTCAAATCCCACAGCCATTCTTCATATGTTTTCTTCTCCAGGCCTTTAATCATCTTAGATGGTCTTCTTTGCACTTTTTCCAAAGTCTCAACAACAAAATTGGCAACTGAGAGATATTATTGTGTGGCCTGGTTTGAACCATGATTTGGTCTGGAGGCTAAAACATACCAAGAACGGTTTCAGGAAATAGGTATGTCTAGTCTTAATAAAAAGAATTATGATAGCAGTCTTCCAATATTTGAGCGGCTGCCACAAAAGAAGAGAGAGTCAAGCTATTCTCCAAAGGACAAGAAGCAATGGATGGAAGCTAAACCAAGGAGAGATCCAACCTAGAACTAGGGAGAAACTGATTGTTGATTGTACCCTACGACTATCATTAAGTGTTGTACGTTATGATTCTTGATGCTTAACGAATGTTCCTTTTCTTTATGTATACTGAGAGTATTTACACCAAGACAAATTCCTTGTGTGTCCAATCACACTTGGTCAATAAAGAATTCTATTCTGTTCTGTTCTATTTTATTCCTTTCTTACTCTATTCTATTCTATTCTATTCTATTCTATTCTATTCTATTCTATTCTATTCTATTCTATTCTATTCTATTCCTTTCTTATTCTATTCTATTATTTCTACTCTATCCTATCCTATCCTTTTTCTCTTCTCCATCTTTTCATTCTATTCTATTCTTTTCTTACTCCTATTCTATTCTATTCTATTCTATTCTATTCTATTCTATTCTACTCTTATTCCTTTCTTATTCTATTCTATTATTTCTACTCTATCCTATCCTATCCTTTTTCTCTTCTCCATCTTTTCATTCTATTCTATTCTATTCTATTCTATTCTATTCTATTCTATTCTATTCTATTCTATTCTATTCTATTCTATTCTATTCTATTCTAAATGTCCTGACAGTGAGAACAACGGTACAGTGGAAATTTTTAAGAAGAGATTGGACAACCATTTGTCTGAAATGGTATAGGATTTCCTACTTGATCAGGGGTTCGACTAGAAGTCCTCCAAGGCTCCTTCGAGCTGTACTATTCTGCATTTTTGCATTTCTAGTTCTGCAAGGAGAGCTTTTTGCCTGAACGCTTCTTGGTTCTTCTTGCAAGGAACCGATTATAAATCATGGTCATGGTTACCACGGGATGCTGCAAATGTCGATTTTAATGAGAGCTGGTTGCAAAGTGCCCGAGGGCACTCATGCAAATGAGAGAGTTGGGCACCATTGGGACTTTGAATCTGGGTTGTAAGTAGCTCTTTTTTTTTTTAACGTTCTGTTGTAACTTTGAATAGTCGCTAAGCGACCAGTCGTAAGTTGAGGACTACCAGTAGAAGAGACGTAGAACATCAGAAAGACTACAGGTGGTCCATAACAGAGACCAAAGTTTCTGTTGCTAAGCAAGAAAGTTGCTAGGTGCGTTTTGCCTCATTTTATGACCTTTCTGGCCACAGTTCAGTAAATCATCGCAGTTGCTAAGTTAGTAACACAGTTGCTGAGTGAATTTGGATTTCCCGTCAGAAGGTCGCAAAAGAGGATCACATAGCCCTGATACATTGCAACCGTCATAAATATGAATCAGTTGCCAAGCACCTGAATTAGGATTATTTTATTTATTTATTTACTTTATTACACTTTTATACCGCCCCCTCTTCCAAAAAAGGGACTTGGGGCGGTTTACAGCCAAGATAAAACGACATGAATAGTATAAAAAATTTAAAAGAGATTTAAAAGAAATTAAACTAGTGGCTGGAATAATATTATAAAAGCAGAATAAAAAGGGGTAAACAAGTTAAAAATATCCAAAATTTAAAACCCTAATAATTAATACTAGGCCAGATCGGCCTGTTGGTATACCCCCTGAGTATATCGTAATTCATGTTCTCCAATGGGACACCTCCATAGCCAAGATTATGTGTCCATGGGGATGCTGCAAAGGTTGTTAAGTGTGAAAAATAGCCCTAATGTCAGGATTCCAGCAGTTACCCCCATGATTTAATATCATGAGTCTCGAGCCAAACTTACAAAACTTCCAAAGGATTTATTGGGAGTTAACATGCCAGCACTGCCTGGGTGTAGCCGACTCTGAGGCACATCATTCACTGTCACCCTTGACCCTGGTTTTCCACCCACCCCCCTGGGTGTATCGTAATTCATATTCTCCAATGGGACACATCCATAGCCCAGAGTCATCAATCATGCTCTCCAGTTAGAATTTTGCGTGGCGGAAACTTCAGTCGCCTAGTTACTATCTTTGAAAACATTTATGGAATGCACTTTCGGTTTGCAAGCTGCTGCACTGCTCCTCCCCTCTCCTCCCTTTCTGTTGGCAACTTTAAAAAGACCATAGAAATATTTTATGAGTTGACACCTAAGTCACTTTTTTTCAGCGCCGTTGTAACTTTAAACGGTCGTTAAAATAAAATGATTGTAAGTCAAGGACTATCTGTACATGTTCTCCACTTCCCGATGAAAGTTTCCTCTGGGATAAAAGTTGGTCTTTTTGGAAGCCGAAGAAGCTGAGGGGTGCCTGAAAAGTCACCCTAGTTACCTTGCTATTATCCCATTCCTGGGTTTTCAGCTGGGTGTGGGTGAGCTCGTACGATGGCTCCATAGCATTCATGTCAGGTTTAGGATAGCCAGGGATGACGTTGTGCAGCTGGAAACCAAAGGTAAGCAGCCAGCTGTTGACATCTGGAATGGGAAAAGAAAAACCAGAACGTTACATGCTAGCCAAAAGGTTAAATACAGGAGTAGTATAAACGGTACTTGACTCAATAGTAGTAACTGTGAGAAGGATCTTGAAGTCCCAGTGGACAATCACTTAAATATGAGCCCGCCGTGTGCAGCAGCAGCCCAAAAAGCCAACACAATCCTAGGCTGCATAACAGGCGGGAACAGACTCCGGCTCAACCCTTCCAAGACTGAGTGGCTGTGGTTTCCGGCGTCCCGATATAGTCAGCTGACTCCATCGCTGGCTATTGGGGGAGAGATCTTACCCCCCCACAGAGAGGGCTCGCAATTTGGGCGTCCTCCTGGATGCACGGCTGTCTTTAGAAGATCATATTACGGCTGTCTCCAGGGGGGCTTTTTATCAGGTTCGCCTGATTCACCAGTTGCGTCCCTTTCTGGATCGGGACGCCTTACGTACGTCACTCACACCCTTGTCACCTCTCGCCTGGACTACTGTAACACTCTCTACATGGGGCTCCCTGCGGGGAGCACCTGGAGACTCCAACTGGTACAAAATGCGGCCGCGCGGGTGGTTATGGGGGCGTCACAAAGCTCCCATGTGACCCCTTTCCTACGCGAGCTGCATTGGCTGCTGGTGGTTTTCCGGGTTCGCTTTAAGGTTCTGGTTTTGACCTTTAAATAGATCCATGGCATTGGACCAGGTTATCTGCAGGACCGCGTTCTGCCGGTAATCTCCCACCGACCTGTGCGTTCCCACAGGGAGGGCCTTCTTCGGGTGCCGTCGGCTTCCATGTGCCGCCTGGCGGCCCCTAGGAGTAAGGCCTTCTCTGTGGGGGCCCCCGACCTCTGGAATGGTCTGCCTCCGGAAATACGCAATAATATGGACCTGAGAGCTTTCAGATGTGCATTAAAAACCTGGCTCTTCGAGCAGGCCGGCCTAGGCTGAAATGGGATTTTTAATTTAGTATTTGTGTTTTAATCGGGAGTTTAAAATTTGGTTTTTAATAACTTATTGGGGGAGGGTATAATTTTAGACAGCCTAAAATATTTAATTCTTTTTAACTTTTGTAATTGTAATAAAGTTTTATGGTTGGCTGTGCACCGCCCTGAGTCCTTCGGGAGAAGGGCGGTATATAAATATAATAAATAAATAATAAATAAATAAACAAACAGAGGGACAGAATCAAGATCGCATGAAGTGTTAATACCAGTTTATAATGCCTTGGTAAGGCCACACTTCGAATATTGCATCCAATTTTGGTTGCCATGATGTAAAAAAAAGATGTTGAGACTCTAGAAAGAGTGCAGAGAAGAGCCACAAAGAGGATTAGGGGACTGGAGGCTGAAACATAGGAAGAACGGCTGCAGGAATTGGGTACGTCTAGTCTAATGAAAAGAAAGAGTAGAGGTGACATGATAGCAGTCTTCCAGTATTTGAGGGGCTGCCACAGATAAGAGGGGGTCAATGTCAGAGTATATTCATGAACTGGAATACAGCGTGGTAACAAAGCCAGCCAATGAACAGGCATCGCAACTAAGTCAGCCAATGAGAACTGTTTGGAAACTGAAACTAGAAGTAGTCTAGACGTGGCTCTATATTAAGCTCTGCAGCTCTGAAGCTATTTTGAGTTCTGAGTCTGTCTATTGAGAGTGAAACTGCTTCTCTCCTCTGCTTGCCTGCTGAACTGAAGTGAAGCTGATGTCTTGTTTCTGAGCTGCTGAAGTTACCGTTGAAGCTCTGAACTTGTGACAGGTTTGCTTCTGTTTGAGTTTCCTCCATGTTGGAGAAATCTACAACTGGTTTGTAAAAAAATTACTTCGTATGTTTATAAAGACATTAAACGAAGCATTAGCCATCTGTGTTTATTTTTCTGGTGCTGAATTAATGCTGTAAAACTCTGAACAGTCAAGCTATTTTCCAGAGCACCTGAGGGCAGGACAAGAAGCAACAGATGGAAACTAACCAAGGAGAGCAAAAACTGGAACTTGTTCAGTTTTTGGAACTTGTTTCTTGTCAGTTAGAACAATTAATCAGTGGAACAACTTTGCCTCCAGAAGTTGTGAATCCTCCATGATTTGGAGGTTTTTAAGAAGAGATTGGATAACCATTTGTCTGAAGTGGTTACAGGGTTTCTTGCCTAAGCAGGGGGTTGGATTAGAAGACCTCCAAGGTCCCTTCCAACTCTGTTATTCTATTTTAATTCTAACAGTTTTTCTGAAGAACTATTCTGAAGAACATTTCTAAAGGACAGGAAAAATACTTATTTAAAGCTGACTTTAAGGTGCCAGAACTGAGCTCTGCATGAGAAGATAATGTTTTAAATATCAACTGTTGTGATACCGGATGTGTTTGTGATGCAAATACGTGGCATACCAAAACGAGCTCTGAATCACTCCATTCTCTTTGTCTGTTTTGGCTCTGTTTTCTGTATTTAACATTCGAATTGGAATACTCTTTATTGGCCAAGTGTGATTGGACACACAAGGAATTTGTCTCTGGTGCAAAAACTCTCCACCTACAACCAAGTGATACGGTAGATCATAAGATGCAAACAAGGGATAAATCAAAAGCTACCAATAGGAGAAGGTAGTAGGAGAGATGGAAAGATGAGAAGGATAATAGCAATATAGCCCTACTACATGGGTGAATATATTTAGGCACAAGGAAGGGCTGTGGGAATGAGGTGTTTAGCAGAGCGATGGCACAAGGGGAGGGGAAACTGTCATGCCGTTGTTGGAGTCTGATTCTGAGGGGGAGATGGAGGAGCTGACAAGGAGTGGGAGTGTGGATCCAGTGGCTGTGGAAGAAACGGGGGAAGGGCAGTCCAGCTGGGCATTCAGAGGAAGACCCAGGGCCACCCCCTCTTCATCCTAAGGCACGCAGGGAGGAACGGAGAAGGGAGCAACATGGCTTACGGGAGAGAAAAAGGCCCTGATCCCTTTCATTAGCTGCAGCTAGGAGAACAGGATATAAGTAGGGCGTTTGCACATAGCTCCTTGCTGGAAATAAAGCGTGCATTATCTTTGTTGAGGCTTATCTGGGTTTTGGCATCCTCCCAACTGTGGTGCCATGTTATCCTTTGAAAGTCTGCAATTAATCATCCTGGCCTGCCGTGTTAATTACTTCAGTGTGGTTTGTGTTGTTTTTTTTATTTCTAATTATCTTTACTTTGGGTTCGGGCTGCATTTCTGTCCTTTGTAGACTGTTTTTTGAAGTGTTTGTTATCCAGCCGAGGATAATTGGACATTGGGGCCCAAGTTGGAGGCATTAAAGGGAATTTATTCTACTTTTGTGACTTGGTTATTTTTGTGTCATGCCCTGGGTCATCACAAAAAGTATCTTTGTGTCTACAGGTAGTTCTCAACGTACGACCACAATTGAGGTCAACGTTTATGTTGCTAAGTGAAGCATTTGTTAAAGCAAGCATGCTCCGTTTCATGACTTTCCTCACCTCATTTATTAAGCGAACCACTGCAGTTAAATTAAGTCACACAGTCGTTAAGTGAATCTGTTTTCCCCTGTCGCAAAAAGGGATCGCGTGATTCCGGGACGCTGCAACCGTCATAAAGGTGAGCCTCTGGATGTAAATCACACGACCAGGGGGAGGTGTGAAGCATGGTTGTAAGTCACTTTTTTCAGTGCCGTTGTAACTCTGAACGGTCACTAAATAAACTATTGTAAGTCGAGGGCTACCTGTAGTTCTTTTGGCACGCAAGGCCTTATAGCGGCATCCGGAGGGGAGAATTACACCCATTCCCAGATAATTTATTCTCAAATAATTCCTGCAGCTTCATTTCCTTGGTCAGTCTCTCCCCTCTGGCTTATTTGCAACAGTTGTTCTGTTTTGTTTTCCCACTGCCCTTTAAAACAGCAATTCTTATGGATGAATTAACATTTCACCGCATTGTTATTTTTAAAAAGGGCTTGACGGAAAGGTCAGGATTAGACAGGATTTAGCCTCTTTCATGCAGTTTTATTTCGAAGCCGTTTAGGATCTGGGTGCCAGCTGAGGCCCACAGTAATATCCCCCCCCCTGCACAACTGACAAAAAAAAAATCAGAAGGGCATTAATCGCCCTTTAATCCACAGAATCCAAGCCAGGAAATTATGACACCGCTTGGACAATTTAAAATCAGAGTTATTTGTCAAATCCCGAGTATTTGTTCTTCACGAGGAGGCAGGGTTTGTTCTCACTGGAGAGTCTTTAGTATCCGAGGCAAAAAGGTATCAGAGAAATTTCCTGAAGCCTTTATTTATTTATGATATTTTTATCTCGTCTGTATTATTTTTTTTTTATAAGTAACACAAAGGCAGCGATCGTAATTCCTCTTATTTCTCCCCTCACAACAACAACCCTGTGAGGCTGGGTGGAGACAAAGTGTGAAGAAGTCGCCCAGCCTGGTTTCAGGCTTAAGGCGGGACTAGAACTCACTCTCTCTTGGTGATTGGCCAAAGACACCCTGAGGGCCTTCATGCCTAGGGTAGAACTAGAATTCACCTTCTCCAGGTGATTGCCCAATGTCATCCAGCTGGCTTTCATGCTTAAGATGGGACTAGAACTCACAGGCTCCTGGTGATTGGCCCACAGTCACTCAGCCTGGCTTTCATGCCTAAGGTGGGACTAGAATTCACCCTCTCCTGATGATTGGCTCAAAGTCACCCAGCTGGCTTTCATGCCTAAGGTGGGACTAGAATTCACCCTCTCCTGGTGATTGGCCCAGAGTCTCCCAGCTGGTTTTCATGCTTAAGATGGGACTAGAACTCACAGGCTCCTGGTGATCGGCCCAGTCACTCAGCCTGGCTTTCATGCCTAAGGTGGGACTAGAACTCACACTCTCCTGGTGATTGGCCCACAGTCACTCAGCCTGGCTTTCATGCTTAAGATGGGACTAGAATTCACCCTCTCCTGGTGATTGACTCAAAGTCACCCAGCTGGCTTCCATGCCTAAGGTGGGACTAGAACTCACACTCTCCTGGTGATTGGCCCAGAGTCTCCCAGCTGGTTTTCATGCTTAAGATGGGACTAGAACTCACAGACTCCTGGTGATTGGCCCACAGTCACTCAGCCTGGCTTTCATGCTTAAGATGGGAATAGAACTCACCCTCTCCTGGTGATTGGCTCAAATTCACCAAGCTGGCTTCCATGCTTAAGGTGGGACTAGAACTCACACTCTCCTGGTGATTGGTCCAGAGTCTCCCAGCTGGTTTTCATGCTTAAGATGGGACTAGAACTCACAGGCTCCTGGTGATTGGCCCACAGTCTCCCAACTGACTTTCATGCTTAAGATGGGACTAGAACTCACCCTCTCCTGGTGAATGGCTCAAAGTCACCCAGCTGGCTTCCATGCCTAAGGTGGGACTAGAACTCACATTCTCCTGGTGATTGGCCCAAAGTCTCCCAACTGACTTTCATGCCTAAGGTGAGACTAGAACTCACACTCTCCTGGTGATTGGCCCAAAGGCTCCCAACTGACTTTTATGCTTAAGATGGGACTAGAACTCAGTCTCCTGATGCCCAATGTCACCCAGCTGGCTTTCATGCCTAAAGTGGGACTAGAACTCACCTTCTGCTGATTTCTAGGCCAGCACCTTAACCACTACACCAAACTGTCTCTTTTAAATGGAAGACGCTATGCATAGAAAATCTCCATGCGCTTTATCAGTAACCGATGGCATCCATTCTGTGGATGAGGTCCAAAGCATCATGGCAAACCTCATGCGTTTCCCGCCAAAGTCCCAGTACAACCCTGGGCAGTGAACTACTGAGCTGAAGATGTATTTTTACCTGTCATGTAGCATTTTATATCCTGGGCGTTACTGATCGGATTGTTGTTTTTGAACATGTAGAGGTTGAACGGCATGATGTTGCTGTGGCTGAGACGCTTCCAAATGCCGTGGTTCGGACTGGTCCACCGGCCGGCTAGGACGTCGTAGTCTCTCTTCCCCATGTGTATGAGTTTGGTGAGGGGATCATATAGGCCTCCGTGGTAACCAATGATAATTTGGAAGTTTGGGTTGGTATCCATGTAGATCTCTCCGTAAGCCGTGTAAAGGATCTGCTTGATCATGAGGCCCGTTCCGCTGAAGACCGCCAAGGGCGTCCCAATGTTGTCGCAAGCGATGTAGAATTCATCCCCACTGCTCACCTCCATGGCAAAGAGGTGACCCTGAAGGTCGTAATAGAGAGAGGTGATCTCAGAGCTGGAGTGGTTGTACAGGTGGGTGACCTTGGTGGGGTTGGTGAGGTCCGCATAGAAGAACTGTAGATGGTGACCGTGGGTGGTTTTGCTGGAGACTCTCCTTCCAAGCCCGTCATAATGGTACTTCACACTCCATTTGTTGCCTTTGTTGTAGGCCTTGATGAGAAGCCCTGCGGAGTTGTACTCAAAAATGTCATTCCCCCGTTGCCTCAAGAAGCCATCTTCGTCCATCTTGTACTGCACGTCGCCCAGTCTTGTAATCCGGTCCCTGAGGTCGTACCTCAGTGGCGTCAGACGGGCGCTGTTCCCGGGACTCAACAAATGGAGATTCCCATTGAGGTCATAACTGTATCTCCAGAGCGGTTTCTCGTTGATGGACACCGTCTGCAACTGGCCGTCAGCGTCGTATTCGTACGAGTACCTTGTGGTGTTGGCGTATGGGCCCACCTTCAATTCCTTTTTCACCACTCTCCCCATGTTGTCATACTGCACCGTCATCCAATACATGAGGGACCGGAATATTTCGTACTGAACTTCCTTCATCCTGCCGTATGCATCAAAATGCTTCGTGTGGGTCATGACCGCCGTGGTAATGATCTGGTTGATGTCATAATAGATCACCCCGAATTTGCCAAATTGCTCGGTTTTGCCCGACACGTCGTCGTAACGGTAGAGGTCAATAGGCAACGGGGTTTCGTTGATCACGGCTTGCATGCTGGTCACCCGGAAGCTGTTGTCGTAGTTGTAATCAAAACGGGCGTTCACCATGCCTTCTTCCGTGAAACGGAAAATCTGGCGGTCAATGAGCGGCCCAATCTGGCGGTACCTGATCGTACAGGTGAACCCTTCGTTCTGCAGGTTGATGGTCTTCAACATGCCTGCGGTCTCATCATAGCTGAAGCTGATCTTGGTGGTGTCGTAAAGCATCTCTGCCAGTTTGGACAGCTTGCCGTACTTGTAGATGACCCGTCTTCCGGTCCCCAGGTAATAGGTGTGAAGGAGTTGCCATTCCTCGTTGAAGTCTTCTACCACCGTGGCGTTGCCTTCTGGAGGCCTGTAGATATTCCTGTAGTAGCCAATTGATCGAAGTGTCTCCAGGGTCTGCCGAGCTACGTTGGGCATCGTAACTGACGACAAGCGATCGTTCTTATCGAATTCGAAAATGTACTGCCGTTGACTGTGAAGAAGCAGGACCATGGACTGTAATCAGAAGAGACAAATAAGTTATACACAGAACGTTTTGTCGATATTATTATGGCTAGGTTTTGTAGTGGGATACAGAAAGTGGATTGTTTATGCTTTGACCAACGTTGTCCAAAGTTACTTGAAAACTTCTTGAGATTGAAAAGTTGCCAAAGAGAACAAGAAGTTTCAAGTCCCAAAAGTGCTTTTTCCAAGAGGCAACTGGCCTTTCTGGTTTTGGTTTGAACACGTTTCGCTTCTCATCCAAGAAGCTTCTTCAGCTCTGACTGGATGGTGGGGAATGGAAGGATTTATGTTTCTTGCAGACACTGGTCATTTGCATCCTTTTAGAGAGTCGTTGAGGCCACTTGGAGGTTTGTCTATATCCTCAGGGTCATCTGAGTAGTGCAGATGGGTGTGGAGCTTACTTGACTGCAGGATGTTTTCTGCCCTGTGTTCTTTCACTGTTGAGGTGACCCTACTATTCAGGTGACCCTGAGGACACAGATAAACCTCCAAGTGGCCTCAACGACTCTCTAAAATAATGCAAATGAAATTCCCTCCCTCCCTCCCACATTTCCTTCCTTCCTTCCTTCCTTCCTTCCTTCCTTCCTTCCTTCCTTCCTTCCTTCCTTCCCCCCCTTTTCCAGCAGGCAGGTAAGTGGTTGCTGCTGATTGGGGGAGAGAACAAGGGATTGCTAAACTGGCTTGGAAACTATCATAGAAAGTTGAAAACAGAACTTCAGGTAATTGCTGCAGCAGTAGCCCAGCAATATTGAAACAGCCAAATTTCATTCCCTGGGGAGTTTTGGACCACATTCAAATTATGTATGTAATCTAAGTTAGCCCATTGGAGGTACTTTGGTTGAAAAATGCTTGCCCTACATTGGGCGCATCATTTCGGCCAGTTAAAGGCCACGAGAACGCGAGTTTAGGAGTGTAATGGAGCCTGCCTTTATGGTTGTAAGTCATAAAACAGGTTGGTCATATGACCAAATGCAAGTAATTTCTAACACATGCTACAAACAAAAGAGATGTCACATTATAAGAAGGACAGGGAGTACATAGAGCCGGTCCTCGACCTATGACCGCAGCTGTGCCCAAAACTCCCAATGCTAAGCAAGATAGTGGCTGAGTGTGTTTTGCCCCATTTTACGACCTTTCCTGCCACAGTTGTTCAGTGGATCACCACAGCTGTTAAGTTAGTAACCCAATTAAGTGGCTGCCCCTTTGACTTTGCTCGCCCAAAGGTTGCAAAAGTTGATCACGTGAGCCTGGGACACTGCAACCGTCATAAATACGATCCAGTTGCCCAAACCTCTAAATGTTGATCCCGTTACCCCAGGAATGCTACAATGGTTGTAAATGTGAAAAACGATCGTAATTTGTTTTTGTCTGTTCCGCTGTAACTTCGAACGGTCGCTAAATGAGCGGATGTCAGTCAAGGACTACCTGTAGTAGATAAATGCCATTCAAAGAGGCAGAGAGGGTGACTCACAAAGCTTCAGTTGGCTAAAAAGACCGAGTGGAGCAAGTGGCCAGTTTTAAGTTTCTGGGTGTTACCCTAAAAGAGGACCTGACTTGGGGTGCTCACATTGCAGCCCTGGTCAAAAGGGCCCAGCAGAGATTATACCACCTGAGGCTTTTCAGGAAACAACAACTGAATGAGAAACTGCTGGTGACCTTCTACCGCTGCACCATAGAGAGTATCTTAACTTACTGCACCTGTATAGGGTTTGCCAATTGCACAGGGGCAGATAGGAAAGCACTCCAGAGGGTTAACGTCATTGCCCAGAAGATCATGGGTTGCCCTCTCCCCTCTTTGGAAGAGCTTTAAGAAAGTTCAAAACATTCTCCCCCTGCCTTAAGAAAGTTCAAAACATTCTCAAAGATCCATCTCATCCTTTTTTCTTTATTTGAACTATTACCATCTGGCAGACGGTACAGGATAATAACCAAAACAAGGACAAATAGTCTGAAAAACAGCTTCTATCCCAGGGCAGTAGCTCTCTTGAATTCTACTGTGCAGCGCAATATTAATACAATATCAGGGGTTTTCCATTCAATTGTATAGAATGTGAAGGATGCGTGTTTGTATTTTATTTTTATAGTTTTGTTATGCATGATGTACACTGAACTTGGTGAAGGAAAAGTATAAGTTACTCTTTTATAATAGTGTTTTTATATATTGTTAAGCTAGAATATTCCTTTTGTTACGTATTAAAACCTTCACCCTAAAACCCCAAAGTGTATTCAGTTAAAAGTACATGGTGACTTGTTACAATTGTCTTGGAAAACAGGAACATCTGCCCAGGGCCAGACAACAAGTAAATATGTAGGGATGTCCACCCAAGGTGAAGTCCAGAAGCAAAACAAGATAAGACATCCACTGCATAGAAGAAAATGTCATGTCGACCCTTTAGCTAATAAGGGGGAGTTGGAAGGGCTTCTTAGGCGTAGCGTGCATTGTGTAGGGGGTATAAATCTGTTGCTTGAATATGGGATTTTGCGCTTCATGTTCTCAATCCATTTTGGGAAGGGATGTGAAGGCCTGCTTTTGCAAATGCATTTTTAATGAACTTTCTTTGTTTGTACATCAGAGTTATCTGTCGAATTAGCGAGTATAAATTTTGGAACGTTTTTAAATCTCACAATAGCATTTAATATTGTCGTACGAGGTGCAATGACAATAAAGTAAACTAAATTTTAGAGACCCTTCTTCCCTACGGCCCTCACCTTCTCTAAATACGTGTAGGTCCAAGATTTGCCATCTGCAAACATTCTGGATGTAATTCTACCCCCTTGGTCGTATTCCATTCTTTCGGACATAGTACCCCTTTGGATCCCGGCTATATGCCCGCCGGAGGAATAGGTGACGTTCACTCCATTCAGACGACTGCTAGGAGACCAGAGCGTAGGCCGTCCCGCCTGGTCATAGAGAATGCGCAGTGTGAATTTCCGATGGTCGTCGTAAATCTTCTCGGTTCGTGTCACGCGGTCGAAATCAAGGGACAACAAATTTCGGTTATGAACCTGCGTGGCGATAAGAATTAGGACAACGACCCAAAGCTTTAGTAAGATGGGGATAATTAACTACCGGTCAGAACAACAACCTCTTTGGTTTCCCCTGGGCCAGTGGTCGGCAAGCCGCGGCTCGCGAGCCACATGCGGCTCTTTACACACTTCAATGCGGCTCTTCTGTGTGTTGGGCGCCCGCTCCCCTCCCTCCTCTCGGGCGGCCGCCCCAGGAGTCAGGACTCTGCAGCTAGCCTCTGTCAGTGCGCGCCCTGTGTGCAGCCCCGGCGGCCGACTCCACGCAGCTCCAGTCGGGTCATGTGGTATAAAGGGGGGTGACTTTCTGTGTAGCGCCGCGGCGGCGAGGCAGCATCCTCTCTCTGTCTGCTGCCCTCAGAAGAAGACTGCGCCTCCCAAATCAGCAGCGTGTCATCAAAAACAGTGTACCATCCTATGTATTTTCGGTTTTAAAAATGTGGCTCTCAAAATAAATTTCAATCGTGGTTTTGGCGAGATTTGGCTCAGTTGAAAAAAAAGGTTGCCCACCACTGCCCTGGGCAAATGGCAAAGAGGGTTTTTGCGTATTTGCAAAAAACTCTTATATGAGATCCCAAAGGTACTTTTTCAAGAGGCAACTGGACTTTCTGGTTTTTCTTTGAAGACGTTTCGATTCTCATCCACGAAGTTTCTTGAGTTCTGACTGAATGGTGGGGAACGGAAGGATTTTATATCCTTGCAACAGTTTGCTTGCAACTCATTTCAACAGTTCCAAGAAGGCTGGTCATTTGCAGTCTTTTAGGGAGTCACTGAGGCCACTTGGAGGTTTATCTGTGTCTTCGGGGTCACCCTGAGTGGTGCAAATGGGTGTAGAGTCTTCTTGGTTGCAGGATGTTTTCAGCCCTATGCCTCTCATCCTACTGCCAAGAGGGCTCCACATCCATTTGCACTACTCAGGTGACCCTGAGGACACAGATAAATCTCCAAGTGGCCTCAACGACCCTCTAAAAGGATGCAAAGGACCAGCTGTTTTCAAAGAGTATAAATCCATTTATTCCCCACCATCTAGTCAGAGCTGAGGAAGTTTCTCGGATGAGAAGCAAAACGTCTTCAAGGAAAAACCAAGAAAGTCCAGTTGTCTCTTGAAAAAAAGAAGCACTTTTGGGATAACCATGACCTGGACGGCTGAGAATCTCCATATTCACTTTATGCAAGAAAAAGGAAAGATTTCATTTCCCCCACCCACGCAGCCTGTAATTTTTAAAAGGTGCCCCTTCCTGCTACAAAGGAAGACCATTGCATTGTAGAACTCACCCCGCCTTGCATATCCCTTTCAGACAATATCTGGAAGTGATTTAGCATCTTTTGGGGAGTATAAGACACGCTTTTTCCACCTCCAAAAGCGGGTGGAAATGCCTGCGCGTCTTATACAGCGAATGTTGCCGAAGTCCCGTCCACACGCTGGCCTCCACCCTTCGGCCTCTGCCTCCCAGCCATTTGCCTCCTTGCAGCAAACAACTTGTGTTAGCTTCAGAACAGCCTGATTTAGCACCAGCAGCTGATTGTCGGTTGGATCGGCCTCCCGACGATCAGCTGTTTCAGGCTGTAGGGACCGCCATTGTCTATTGCCCCCTCTGTGCGCTCCGTTTTTGGCTTCCGCATGTCCCATTTTCTACCCATTCTGATGCCCGTTGCCTGGAACGGGCTGAAAATGGGGTGCGCAGAGGCCAAAAACGAGGCACGCGGAGGCTGAAAACGGGATGCGGAGGCCAAAAATGGGGCATGTGGAGGCTGAAAACGGGGCATGTGGAGGCCAAAAATGGGGCGCGCGGAGGCTGAAAACAGGATGCGGAGGCCGAAAACGGGGCATGCGGAGGCCAAAAACGGGGCATGCGGAAGCCAAAAACGGGGCATGTGGAGGGCGAAAACGGGGCATGTGGAGGCCAAAAACGGGGCGCACGGAGGCTGAAAACGGGGCGCGCGGAGGCCAAAAACGGGGCATGCGGAGGCCAAAAACGGGGCATGCGGAGGCCGAAAACGGGGCATGCGGAGGCCAAAAACGGGGCATGCGGAGGCCGAAAACGGGGCATGTGGAGGCCAAAAACGGGGCATGTGGAGGCCAAAAACGGGGCATGCGGAGGCCGAAAACGGGGCATGTGGAGGCCGAAAACGGGGCATGTGGAGGCCGAAAACGGGACATGCGGAGGCTGAAAACGGGACATGCGGAGGCTGGAAATGAGGGACATGGAGGCAGAAAAAGGCGATGCCGATCTCTGTAGCCTGAAACAGCTGATCGTCAGGAAGCTGATCCAACCGACAATCAGCTGCTTGTGCTAATCAGGCTGTGCTGAAGTTGAAAAAGGCTGTTTGCCGCAAGGAGGCAAATGGCTGGGAGGCAGAGGCAGATGTCCCTCCCTCGTTTTCCTCCCCAAAAGCTAGGTGCCTCTTATATTTCGGAGCGTATTATACTCCGAAAAATACGGTAACCCTTTTCCACCTCGGTGACCAGAAGAATTTCAATTCCCACCAGTTCTGACTGGGAACGGCTCCCTTACCCTCAGCCTGCGTCCGAACACGGTGATCTGGCCTCTGGATTGTTCTTTCCGTTGCCTCCACTCTACCAGGTTGAGACCGTTGTCGATGGGCAGGGTCACGTTCCTCTTACCCACGGTGGGGTTTACGGTGCCCGCCAAGAGATGCGGCTCGGTCTGGAGAGCCACCTCCATGCCGTTAGCCAACATCAGGCGGAGAGAGCCATCTGCTCCGATGTAGTAGCTGTTGCGCACTTGATCTACACAAGGGGGAGGGGGAAAACCCCAACAACAACATTTGATAGGCAGCCGACACTCCGCGGCTCACCTTAGTTACGCAAAGAAAACATGAAGCAAAGCAGACCAGAAAATTTTAGTGCCTTAATTATCAGGATTCAGAGTGATTTACCAATAAAGGAGAGCATTGGTAGCTTAGGGTTGAAGTGAGGCATCCCCTGGGTGTTCTCTGAGCTGGCTTGTTTTCAAGCAGATGTTTCATTACCCAACTAGGTAACAATATCAGTGCTAGAAGGGAGGAGGGTTTGTGGAATGGAGAACGGAGGAGGAGGAGGAGGAGGAGGAGGAGGAGGAAGAAGAGAACTGTGGGTTCCTTAGTGCTCTCTGAGCTGGCTTGTTTTTTGCAGACGTTTTATTACCCAACTAGGTAACAATATCAGTGCTAGAAGGGAGGAGGGTTTGTGGAATGGAGATCAGTGGAAGAGGGAGGAGGAGGAGGAGGAGGAGGAGGAGGAGGAGGAGGAGGAGGAAGAGAACTGTGGGTTCCTTAGTGCTCTCTGAGCTGGCTTGTTTTTTGCAGACGTTTTATTACCCAACTAGGTAACATCATCAGTGCGAGTGTTATCACATCATCCCTAGCACTGATGATGTTGCCTAGTTGGGTAATGAAACCTCTCCAAGAAAACAAGAAAGCTCTTCTCCTTCTTCCTCCTCCTGCTCCTCCCTCCACAAACACCACTCCTTTCTAACCCTGATGATGTTACCTAGTTGGGTAATGAAACGTCTACAAGAAAACAACCAAGTTCAGACAGTACCAAGGAGCCCTCAGTGGTTAACCAGTTCAACAGAATATTGATTTTCAAACCTTTCTCAAAAAAATAAAATAAAAATAAGGTTTGTTCTGATTTACACCCCCAAGTAATTTCCTTTCATGAGCTGCACGCCCAGTGCTAGTTGGGAGAGGCCACATCAGTGGCTCCAAATTTCACCCATTAAATTTTGTCCAAATTTTTCTGATCCAACAAATTGAGTCCATTACCAGTAATCTTTGACTTTACGACCACCACTGCATGCCAAATTGCCATGGCTGAGCGAGACGGCCGTTAAGTGAGCTTTGCCCCAATTTACAACCTGTTGAGGGAAATCGCTGCAGTTCTTAAGTGAGTAACCCAGCTGTTAAGTGAATCCGTTGACTTTGCTTGTCAGAAGGTCGCAAAAGGGGATCATACGACCCCGGGACACTGCAACCGTCATAAGTGTGAATCAATTGTCAAACATCTGAATTTTGATCTGGATGGGGATGCTGTAAGGGTGGTAACGGTGAAAAACAGTCGTAAATCATTTTTTTCTGTGCCATTGTAGCTTTGGTCACCCAACAAAAAGGTTGTAAGTTGAAGACCGCTATCTATATCCACTGGCTGAGTGATCGCCTCTCCACTCCTGGAGCAGGCCCTGATCTGAAAAGCTCGGAGCAACCGACTATTGAGATGCTCGATCGGGAGACAATTATTATAGACTTTTACTTAGCTCTGGCCGTTTAAATCTCAGCCTATTCAATTAGATTCCCCCAAGAATCCTAAAAGTGCTATCTGTTGCTTAATTAGACTCCTGAGGTAGAGCCGGATTTTCCTTCCAGCATTAATCTGGCATTTAAATTTTTCTAAAATGGCTGAATCCTGTTAGGGGGACAGTGGTCATCTCCATTACAAAGCCGAAGAAGAGCCAGCGTGTCTGAAGACGTTTCCGTGGTCATGTGGCTGGCGTGACTAAACGCCAAAGGCGCACGGAACGCTGTTCCCTTCCCACCAAAGGTGGTGCCTATTTTCCTACTTGCACTTTTTACTTGTGCTTTTGAACTGCTAGGTTGGCAGAAGCTGCGACAAGGAATGGGAGCTCACTCCGTTACGTGGCACTAGGGATTCGAACCGCCGAACTGCTGACCTTTTCTGATTGACAAGCTCAGCGCCTTAGCCACTGAGCCACACACACACACACACACACAAAATGCGTATTGCCATTATGTTTATTTTCCTTATTCTTCCATCATTTATTTTATTTACTTTTTTATTGCAACTTTATAATTTTTGTAAATAACTCGAGGTGGTGAACGCTCAAAATCCTCCTTCCTTCTCTTATTTTCCTCACAACAGCAACTCTATGAGGTGGATTGGGACGAGGGGGAGAGAGGGACTGGCCCAAAGTCACCCAGCTGACTTTCATATGTAAGGTGGGACTAGAACTCACCCTCTCCTGGTAACTGGTCCAAAGTCACCCAGCTGGGTTTCATACCTACGGCAGAACTAGAACTCACTGTCTCCTGGGGATTAGCCCAAAGTCACCCAACTGACTACCCTGCCTAAGGTGGGACTACAACTCACTCTCTCCTGATAACTGGCTCAAAATCACCTACCCGTCTTGCATGCCTAAGATGGGACTAGAACTCACGTCTCCTGGTGATGGGCCCGAAATCCTTCCCTTTCAGAATCTTCCTACAACGATTAGATTTAACAAACCCAGAATTAACCT
This sequence comes from Bungarus multicinctus, assembly GCA_023653725.1. NCBI lineage: Eukaryota > Metazoa > Chordata > Lepidosauria > Squamata > Elapidae > Bungarus > Bungarus multicinctus. The sequence continues at coordinate 5,772,266 of CM042850.1, forward strand.
TCGACGTTAGGGTCTTCTAATTATACCTCCCTTTGAAGAACGACTTTATCCAGCTTTTCCCCCAAGGCAGAGGTCACCGATCCCCGGGCCACGGATCACTACTTTGCGGTGATCCTTTTGCAGGAGGGCCGAAATGTCAGCGTCCAAGACTTCTTCCTGACATCTTTTACGGCTTGACTCTTTGCCGGCTGCCATGGAAACCGGGAGCAAGTGGGGGAAGGAATAATTGGGCTTTGTGGGGGGAAGAATGCTGAAGGTCAAAGTTGCAAAAGATGGACGCTTTAAAGTTGCAAAAGGTGGACGCTTTAAAGTTGCAAAAGGTCGACGCTTTAAAGTTGCAAAAGATGGACGCTTTAAAACTGCAAAAGATGGACGCTTTAAAACTGCAAAAGATGGACGCTTTAAAGTTGCAAAAGATGGACGCTTTAAAGTTGCCAAACATGGACGCTTTCCTGATTTCTGTGCAACTGCGTCCACTTGTCTTTTCTAGGCCGAGGTCAACCGCCTTGGCATACCAGGTGTGTGAGGCGCCACCTGAAGATGTACCTCACGTGACAATGTACACACCTCAGATTGGATGTCCAGTTTGGGGGACTGGGGATAACTTTCAATAGGTAATTTCCGCGCCTATTTGCCTCAGGACTTGCTTTCCTTTCGTTGCTATCACTTCAAAGCCAGGAAAAGTGCTTTTCTCTATTTTAATGGAGTCTTAAGGTTTTCTTTCGTGGATTTTGAACGGAGGCACAGCTGACACGCTTGGAATTGGGCCAAGGAAGCGGTGGGTGAGGGCCCCTCCCCCACATCCTCACTTAGGAGCGAGCATGTGCGCGCCATTGGCGTGCGTGGCTGCTGCTCATGCAAATGGAGTTGCGTGCACACACGTTTGCCGGCTGCTCCTATGAAACCATCCTCTATCCCTCCCCCTCTCCCCCCCGGCCAGAAAGTTCGGGGAACTCTGCTCCGAGGGTGTCGTACCCCAATTCAAATTAAGAAAAACTTTAAAAAGGACCTCCAGGGGGAAAGCTTTCGAAATGGGCTGGGTTTACCTTGCAGGAGGGTGTAGTAGGCCCCTGACGCTGAAAGGTTGGTGGTGATAGTGACGTCGTCCTTGCTGGAGGTCTCAATCTGGACGTGGACGGAGCTGTCCGTATCGCTCCGGAAAGTGGTGACTTGACCGGTTGGGAAAGTGATGTTAGTGAGGTGCCCAAAGCTGTCGTACCTGGAAAAGAAAGAGAAGTACGAAGAGAAATTAAAGTGCAAGAAGAGAGAGAGAGATAAACTGAGGAGAATCTCCTGGGCCAGTGATGGTGGATCTTTTAGGCACCAGGTGCCCAAAGTGTGCGTGCATGCATGCCCCAAACTGCCCCCCTGCCCCGCCTGCACATGTGCCCGTGCTTCAGTGCATGCATGGCAGAGACCCGAAGACTACCTGGCCAGAGAGATGCGTGCGAGCATGCGCTGCAATAACCCGAAACAGAACTTCTGTTTCCCTGCAAATGACGGAGAAAAACGCCACGGAGAAACGCGGTAGAGCTGAACTGGGGCGATGGGAGCGCCATCACTTGAGACTTTTAAGAAGAGATTGGGCTGCCATTTGTCAGAAATGGTTTAAGGTCTCCCGCTTGGGTGGGGGATTGGACTAGATGACCTATAAGTTCCCTTTCAATTCTGATTATCTGTTAACTGCAGGGCTGGGATTCTACCGGTTCACACCTATTCGCTAGAACCGGTTGTTAACCTTCTAAGCAGTTTGGAGAATCGGTTGTTAGAAGAAATTACTGGCCTAATCCTGTAAGGAAGGAAACATTCTGGTGTTGCTTACAGAAACTGCCTCTCTGTTAATCCTTATTACGTTCTTGGTAGGACTAGACTTCCTGTCTCGGGGAGATCTCTGGAGTTTTTTTCCCCTCCTCTGCTGCTACTTTGCTTGTGTGGAGTGACCATTTAAAGTTACAATGGCACTGAAAAAAGTGACTTATGACCGTTTTCCACACTTACGACTGTTGCAGCATCCCCACAATCATGAGAGGCCAGGCGAGGAGATGCGTGCCTCGATGTGAGTGATACTGATTGGCCACACCCAGCCAATAACAGGACCACCAAACAATGTCCACCCAGTCACATGACCACCAAGCCACACCCACAGAACCGGTTGTTAAAAATTTGAATCCCACCCCTGGTTATCTGTTATCTATGTCACAGAGAGGGCTCTGCGTGCCACCATTGGCATGCATGCTACAGATTCGCCACTACTGTCCTAGGCCAAAGCATCAGATCTTTGGTCAAGGCAGCAAGACATCCCGCTGATTTTTTTAAAAAGGGGTTCACTCTTGTTATGAACCATTTTGACATTTCTAGCATTTCTAGGTCTTTTGGGGGGGGGTTGACTTGTGCCATTTTATCAGGTTCGCCTGATTTACCAGTTGCGGCCCTTCCTGGATCGGGACACCTTGCGCACAGTCACTCATGCCCTTGTCACCTCTCGCCTGGACTACTGTAATGCTCTCTACATGGGGCTCCCTGCGGGGAGCACCCGGAGACTCCAACTGGTGCAAAATGCAGCCGCGCGGGTGATTATGGGGGCGTCGCGTAGCTCCCATGTGACGCCTCTCCTGCGCGAGCTGCATTGGTTGCCGGTGGCTTTCCGGGTTCGCTTTAAGGTTCTAGTTTTGACCTTTAAAGCGATCCATGGCATTGGGCCAGGTTATCTGCAGGACCGCGTTCTGCCGGTGATCTCCAACAGACCGGTGCGTTCGCACAGGGAGGGCCTTCTCCGGGTGCCGTCGGCCTCTATGTGTCGTCTGGCGGCCCCCAGGAGTAGGCCCTTCTCTGTAGGGGCCCCCGACCTCTGGAATGGTCTGCCACCTGAGATCCGCACCAGCACGGACCTGAGGGCCTTCAGGCGTGCGTTAAAAACCTGGCTCTTCAAGCAGGCTGGCCTGGGCTGACACGAGTTTTTAATTGTCTCCTTTTAATTTGTATCTTAATTTGGGGTTTTAAAATGTCTAGGGGGAGGGTTGTTTTTTTTTTTTTATCTTAACAGCCTATTATTTAATTGCATTTTAACTTTTGTATGGATTGGGGTAGATTTGGCTGTACACCGCCCTGAGTCCTTCTGGAGAAGGGTGGTATATAAATGTTAAAATAAATAAATAAATAAATAAATAAATTTACGGGGTGGCATTTCACCTATGCTGTGTGCCTGTGGCTTCCCTTGGTGAAGAAGGTTACACCGTTCATTCCGTTACGCGGTGCTAGGGATCCACACTGCCGAACCGCCAACCTTTCTGATTGACAAGCTCAGCGTCTTAGCCACTGAGCCACCGCGTCCAAATACTCACTCGTAAAATGTGGTCCATCCGTTTTCATTGCTCTTGGTAGCTAGGAGTCCCGAGTTGCCATGGTAGGTCATCATGGCTACCTCTTGGCCCTGCGCAGTCACACTCTTGAGGGCGCTATTGGTGCCCATCGTCAGCCAATAAACCTGGCCATCTGGCACCACCAGCCACAGTGGCATCCCGGTTGAATCTCTCCGGATATTAACCAAATTTCCATTGTTGTCGGTCACGATGGTGATGTCCCCATCACCCGTGTAGGTGAAGTTGTACAGATAATCTCCGGTTGGGAGGCTCTGCGTGAAAACGTGCTTGCCGCTGGCGTCAAACAGGTAGAGTTCCTGATCGATGGGCGAGGATAATTCGTACAGGTTCTGGGTGTTCAAAAAAGGCTTGTTCTTCCGGATAAAACGGATCCGGATGTTCCCTAGATCGGCCACGTACAACTCCCCGTCAGCGCACACCGCGAGGGAGGAAGGCGCATTCAGCTTGGCGTCCTTGGCGTAACCGTCGTCCCCGGAGAAGCAATCGCAGTTGGCATCGTTCTTACAATCGCAGCCATTGGGGGCTCCGGCGACCAGCGAAATCTCGCCATTCGTGCTGACCTGTCGTATCCGGTTGATCTTCTTCTCATCGGTCTCCGCGATGTACAGGACGCCGCTGTGTGAGACCGCCACCGCCGTGGCGGATTCCAAGGTGGCGTGAATGGCTACCTTGCTCAAGAGGAAGTGGTCGATCCCTGGGACTTGGCAGTGCATTGGCCGGCCCGCCACGATGCGCACTTGGTGGTTTTCAGAGATCTGCAACACGACGTTGTTGTCCAGAACGTAGAGGGAATTGTCCATTGGGTTGACGGCCAGGTCGGTGGGCCACTCCAAACGAACCTTTGCAGAATGAAAGGAAGAAAAGCGACGGGTGAGGTTGTTTTAATATTTTTCAGTTACCGGTGGTCCTCGATTTACAACTATAATCGGGACCAGAATATGCTAAGCAAGGTTGTGAAGTAAGTTGCACTCTGGATGTAATTCTGCCAGGGGTGGGCTTCAAAAATTTTAGCAACGGGTTTTCTGTCTAGTTGCTGGGTGGGCGTGGCCATGGTGGGCGTGGCCTAGTTGGCCTCCTGCACCACAGCAGGGGGGACTTTATGCCTTCCCCGGGCTCCGGAGGCTTTTCTCGAGCCTCTGGGAGGGCAAGAACGGTTTCCCTGGGCTCCGGAGACTCTCTGGAAACCGGAAATAGGCCCGTTCGGGCCTTCCTGAACCTCCATGCATGCCCTGCACTTACCGGCATCCAAAATGGGCCACGTAGTCATTCCTGGGAGTGGCAGGGAGGGGCCAGCCAGGAGTGGGGTTTGGGGTTCTCCAAACTTATTTTATTTATTTTTTTATTTTTTTATTTTTTTATTTATTTATTTATTTATTTATTTATTTATTTATTTATTTATTTATATATATGCCGCCCTTCTCCAGAGACTCAGGGCGGCTTACATTCTTTAGAGCACCATGCTAAGTGCTCAGCAATAGCCTTCATTCCATTGTGTGCAGAATCGTAGCTAGGGGCTCCCCTGAACCCTTGCAAACCCCCAGCAGCCCAGCCCTGAATTCTGCCCACTTGGTCGTATTCCATACTTTCTTTGGATCCTAGCTTATATGCCCCCCTGAGGAATAGGTGGCATTCACCACTTTCAGATGACTGCTGGGAGACCAGAGCATAGTTGGTTGTAGAGAATGTGCACAGTGATTTTCCTTCCTTCCTTCCTTCCTTCCTTCCTTCCTTCCTTCCTTCCTTCCTTCCTTCCTTCCTTCCTTCCTTCCTTCCTTCCTTCCTTCCTTCCTTCCTTCCTTCCCTTCTCTTTCCCTTTCAATCACAAGGACTTATGACTGGATTTCCGGTGGCAAGTAACGTTGTAAGGTGAGGAGTACTTATAATGTAATATAATTTAATGTAATGCAATGCAATATGATGTAACATTGTTGTGTAATGTAATGTAATGTAATACGTTAATGTTATGACATGACATGACTATGGAAGTTCTCAATCATCCAGGTCATAGTTGTCCCAAAGGTGCTTTTGAAAGAGGCAACTGGGGAAAAAGTATATATTTATTCTATTCATATTCTTATTCCATTCCATTCTATATTCTATTCTATTATTATTTCATATTATTATACCATATCATATTATATGTTGGACATATATAAGATATGATATCTAATCTAACCTAATTTAAACTGTTAATGTATAATATAATGTAATATAATACCATGTAATGCAATACAATAATGCAGTGTAATACAATATAGGATAATATAATGTAATATATCGTTTACGTTAAATTTCCAAGAGGGTTTGCTGATAACCTTTGAAATTTAGTCACTGGCTGCTGGAAGAAACTCTGAATGAAATTTTTTTCCTGGGATTTGACGATAAGGTACTGAGCCACTATGGAATTTTTGCTCAAGGTCAAGTCATTATTTAGACAAAGACAAAATGTTCTTTGTTCTTAATCATGGTTTCATAATTAATGAAATCAGCATTTTTAGTCAAAAAACAAAAGCCCAAAAACTTCCCAAAGGATTGGTGGAGGGAGACTTCATAATTTGTAAAGCATTCTGAATAAACAGAATTAACAGAGTTTGGAAAGGACCTTGGAGGTCCTCTAGTCCAACCCCTATAAAAGACTCAGCTAAGTCCTGTGGCATTGATTGATTGACTTATTGGTTGATTGACTGATGTCAAGTCAGTGTCATCTCTTAAGTGACCATCGAGGTAACCTTTCACCAAGAAAGGAGAAAAAAGGCTTACGTAAAACAACATTCTGAAATAGACAGAATTAACAGAGTTGGAAGAGATCTTGGAGGTTCTCTAGTCCAACCCTTATACCAATTCAAATAAATGTTTGTCCAATCTCTTCTTAAAACCCTCCAGTGTTGGAGCATTCACAACTTCTGGAGGCAAAGTTGTTCCACTGGTTAATTATTCTCACAATCAGGAAATTTCTGCTTTAATTCCAGGTTGCTTCTCTCCTTGATTAGTTTCCATCTGTTGCTTCTTGTCCTGCCCTCAGGTGCTTTGGAGAATAGCTTGACTCCCTCTTCTTTGGGGCAGCCCCTCAGATATTGAAACTCTGCTATCATGTCACCCCCAGTCCTTCTTTTCACTAAACTAGACATACCCAATTCCTGCAACCGTTCTTTGTATGTTTTAGCCTTCAACCCCCTAATCAACTCTTTTCTCTGCACCCTTTCTGGAGTCTGGTGGGTTTTTGTTGCGTATGTGTGTGGGGAAAAGGACATTATTTGAAAGCAGGAAAAGGGGACAATTGGATCAAAGAGTTTAAGGACCACTGCTCTAAAAGTTATCCTGTCCAGATATTCTATCTTCGGCCACAAAGAAGAAAGGGGGGCGGGGGGTTAACCTATTGTCCAAAGCAACGGAAGGCAAGACAAGGAGCAAAGAAAGGAAACTGATCAAGGAGAGGAACAACCTAGAACTAAGGAGAAATCTCCTAACTGCTAGAACAATTCATCAGTGGAACGGCTTTGTTTCAGAAATTATGGGTGCTCCGCAGGGGTGGGATTCTAAAATCTTAACAACCAGTCAGCTCTTTGCCCGGTTGCTGGGTGCGTGTGACCATAATGGGTGTGGCTTAGTTGGCCTCCTGCACCATGGCGGGAGGGTGGGGGGGGGGGTCTTTTCACTTTCCCCGGGCTCCAGAGGCCGCCTGGAAGCCGGAATCAGGCCTGTTTCTGGATTTCCAGAACTTCGCGGAAGCCCATTTTTTTGCCCTCCTCGGATTCCGGAGGCTTTTTTCGAGTCTCCGGGAAAACAAAAATAGCTTCCCCTGGTCTCCAGAGGCTGGAAATGTTTTTAGTCCTTCCTGACCCTCCATGCAGGTCCTGTATTTACCTGGGATCCAAAATGGGCCGCGTGGGGACTCCTGGGAGGGGTGGGGCGGGGCCAGCTGGTCATCGGAACTACCAGTTCCGTGAACCAGATGTAAAATTATCATCCGGTTCACACAAACTGGTCCGAACTAGCTGAATCCCACCCCTGGAGGTTTTTAAGACGAGATTGGGCGGCCATTTTGTCTGGAATGGTATAGGGTTTCCTGCTTGAGCAGGGGGTTGGACTAGAAGACCTCCAAGGTCCCTTCCAACTCTGTTAAACCTACAAAGGAACATCTGGCATATGATCTCATCCATAGTCTTGGTCCTGAGCCAACTAGATGAGGATTTCCCCCTTTAACCAGCCAATTAAGCTAAAGCCAAGTAATTTACAGATGAAGTCTCCTTTGAATCAAACTCAGCTCCTGGGTCGTCATGAAGATACCCGCGCGGTTTCCTTGGCAACAACACATCGCTGGCCTTTTTTCTGGGATAGTTTTCAATTTCTTTTACCTTGAAAGTCAAATACTTTTTGGGGAGGGGAAAAAAAACCCCTTCCTCTTTCTGTTTGCCCCCATGACATCATCCTGTCAAGATATTCCTTTGGGTGGGGATTTAAATCCAATCAAAATGTGTTTCTGGCTTGTGTTCCTTTTGCTTCTGGCTCTGCAACTCCTACCTTCCAAGAAGAGCAATTACTAATTAACTCCATTATTTCATTTGGGGCGATTCTACATTTTAGCCAATGGAAAGTGAATGCCCCACACCACCAGGAACATGTACCCCCTCTTGATCTTTCCAAGGACACTCAGGAGCTGTTAAAGTCTTAAAAAGATACACTACAAATTGCTCCTTTCCTGGAAGCCTTAATGGGTCCCAGTGAGTCAAGAGTACTGAGGGGAAGAGAATTATTTGTTGCTCAGGGTTGAACTGTGTGGTTCTTGGGGCTCTCTGAGCTTGGGGGTTTTCATGCAGAGGTTTCATTACCAAATAGTGCCCTGATGATGTTACCTAGCTTGGTAATGAGATCCTGTGAGGTGGATTGGGCTGAGAGAGGATGACTGGCCCAAAGTTACCCAGCTGGCTTTCATGGCTAACTTGGAACTAGAATTCACTGTCTCCCTCTGTGTGGCCCAAAGTCACCAAGGTGGCTATTATGCCTAAGACAGGACTAGAACTCATTATCTCCTGATGATTAGCCCAAAGTCATCCAGATGGTTTTCATGGCTAATATGGAACTAGAATTCACTGTCTCTTGTTAAGTGGCCCAGTCATTCAGTTGGCTACCATGCCTAAAGGTGGAACTAGAACTCCCAACCTCTCGGGGATTGGTCCAGTCACCCAGTTGGCTATCATGCCTAAAGGTGCAACTAGAACTCCCAATCTCATGGGGATTGGTCCAGAGTCACCCAGTTGGCTAAGGTGGGACCCAAAGTCACCTAGCCAACTTTCATGCCTAAGGGGGACTTGAACTCATGATCTTCCATTTTCTATGCCGCTGCTTTAAGCCTTACACCAAGCTGGCTCTCCTTTAATGTTATAATGTTTAAGAAACTAAAATAAAATAATAAGAACAAAATGTAGCTTGACCGTATTCTGCAAGCCTTTTCTTTTCCTCTTCACAATCCTGTAATCCCTTGCATTGGGGTGGAGTCGGAAGTGACTGAATGGAGCTGTGCATTTACTGGCCGATTCCCTTCCTGATGCCTACATGGAGCTCACAGCAAATGTTTTCTCTTTGTGCCCGGAGAGAGAAATATCTGCCTCTACCTAGGATCGAAACCGGAGCCTCTTGATTTTGCGGCCTACCATATTCTGTTAAGCCTATCTTAGAAAAATCCAGAGTGACCCCAGAATAGACATTAAAAAAAATAATAAAATCCTGCATCCAAGCTTGCGTCAGCCTTCTCTCGGCTGAACGGAAAGCCGCGTGTGCCGACGCGGAATTAGCCATTCTTTGCTTCAAAGTCTGCGAAGCAAGTGACCTTCGTAGCCCTGTCATTTTTATCAAGCTCGTGAATGGCAGGCAGTGGGGTAGCCAAGCAATCTTTTCAAATTAGAGGAAGAAAGAACCAGAGAAGAATAAGGGCCAGGTGGACAAGAGAGAATTATACGGGTGGTTAAAAAATGGAGGACTCCCCATTGGGTTCTATTGTGCCTAAGGAACAGTATTCAAGAGAATCAGCCAATCACCGTTTTTAGCAGAACAAAGAACGTTTCCCTGAACGATTTCAATAATAAGGTCAGGCATATTTGTATTTAGAAATCACGGCTTCAGAATGGTATCCCAATTGGGTATAATGCCTGTCCTCAATTCCTAAACTTTAGGCAGCCTCAGGTATGTCTGGAAATTCAGTTTTAAAATATATAAATATAAATAAATATATATTTATTTTAAAAAGCAGTCTTCAACAATGGGAGTTTTAAAAGCTCAGCGTGACAGCACTCGCTCGCAATCCATTTGCAATCGAATGCAATTCAAAATCCGCCATTTTCCTGCTGTTGATAATTCGGGCAACCATTTGCGAGATATTGAACTTGTTCCCCCAAATCCACAGTGTCTTCGACATAAAGCAAAATTGCATTCATTGTGAGCCCATGAACTGCACCAGTAAATAAAATCGGGAGGAGGAGGAGAGGAAATAGAACTGGAACATGTAACAATATATACTTATAATATATCCACATTTGAATTTATATTTTAGAATGTAGTAGAATTCTTCATCGGCCAAGCGTGAATGGACACACAAGGAATTTCTTTCCAGTACATAACAGTGTACATGCAAAACAACAAAGTGATAAGTTATAGATTATATGTTTATATGATTATATGTTAAATATAAATCATATATAACAAGAATAACAGAGTTGGAAGGGACCTTGGAGGTCTTCAAGTCCAACCCCAAAACTTTCCAGTGTTGGAGCATTCACAACTTCTGGAGGCAAGTTGTTTCACTTATTAATTGTTCTGACTGTCAGGAAATTTCTCCTTAGCTCTAGGTTGCTTCTCTCTTTGATTAGTTACCCTCCACTGCTTCTGGTCCTGCCCTCAGGTGCTTTGGAGAATAGCTTGACTTCCTCTTCTTTGGGGCAGCCCCTCAAATATAGGAACACTGTTTATATTTATAAGAATAATAATAAATCCACAGTTATAATAACACCGTAGTTTGGAATACTGCATCCAGCCGCCAGGGTAAAAAGGAGACGTTGAAACCTTAGAAAGAATGCAGAGATAAGCAACAAAAGTGATTAGGATCAGAGGTGATATTCAGCAGGTTCGGACCAGTTCTGGAGAACCGGTAGCGGAAATTTTGAGTTGTTCGGAGAACCGGAAAATACCGCCTCTGACTGGCCCCGCCCTCATCTATTCTCCACCTCCCGAGTCCCAGCTGATTGGCTGGGTCTTCTTTGGTTGCCCTGCATAGGAGAAGGGAGCTGGAAAGCAGGTTAGTGGGGTGGGGAGGGAATGGGGATTTTGCAGTATTCTTCCCCTGCCACACCCACCAAGCCACGCCCACCAAGCCATGCCATGCCCATCAAGCCACACCCACAGAACCGGTAGTAAATGTTTTTGAATCCCACCACTGATTAAGATAAACCGTACGATGAATGGCTTAAGAGAATTACGTATGTGTAGCCTAACTTAATGGCTTAGAGATTTCATATCATCTTCCAATATTTGAGGGGCTGCCCCAAAGAAGAGGGGGTCAACCTATTCTGCAAAGCACCTGAAGGCAGGACCAGAAGTAGTGGTCTTCCAATATTTGAACAATATCTTCCAATATTTGAACAAGAAGCAACGGATGGAAACTAACTTAAGGAGAGAAATGACCTAGAAATACAGGAGAAATTTACTGACAGTGAGAACAATTAATCAGTGGAATTGGCTTATCTTGAGAAGTTGTGGATGCTCCAACACTGGAAGCTTTTTAAAAAATACTGGACTGTCTCCTGCTTGAGAAGAGGGTTGGACTAGAAGACCTCCAAGGTCCCTTTCCTTTCAATGCTTTTAGCGAATCTGGCTTTCCCATTGAGTTTGCTCGTCAAAAATGCGAAGACTGTGGTCATAAGTCACTTCTTTCAATGCTGTGTTACTTTGAACAGTCAGTAAATGAATGGCTGTGAGTTGAGGAACTGATCTGTCAAAGGTATTGTAAATTCCAAAAGATAATTTTGGCTTAGAAGTGACCAGGAGAACAAGAAGAACAGATATCCAGTCACTGTATCCCAAATCTTGAAAGATAATGCCAGGAATCCGAGGAAAAATCAAGGCATCCAAAGATTTATGCAGAGAAAGTTGATAATTCAGTTTATAGGGAGAAGTACCGGACAGAATGTCACTTTTTCAAAAGGCAACTGGACTTTGTTTTTCCTTGAAGATGTTTCGCTTCTGATCCAAGAAGCTTCTTCAGTTCTGACTGAAGCTTCTTGGACGAGAAGCGAAATGTCTTCAAAGAAAGACAAAACAAGCCCACCTTGGGGAAAACCATGACCTGGATGATTGAGAATCTCTAAAGACATGTATCAAGCAGTAACAAATATAATTCAAGGAAAAGAGACACTTCCACCATGAGAAGGAACACAGAAGGGGGAAAAGAGGATACAGAGAAAAAAGGTTAACACGAGACACCTATACCTACCTGAGAGATATCCATGACTGAGTCACAGCTCAGCGGTCTGGTGGACGTCAGGTCATTAGAACCGAGGACCGTTGAGATGATTCCATTTTGGTCCACACGTCGGATCATTGTACCGTCCACAAAATAAATAAACCCAAACTTGTCCACTGTGATGCCTGTGACAAGGAAACAAATTCAAGTCAACAAACTTAGCCAAGCAAGGCCTGGATATTAAACCCTTTGTTTTGTTGGGTCCATGGTGCTCTCTTTTCCTGCAGACGTTTCATGGCCCAACTAGGTAACCTCATCAGTGTAGCAGGGAGTAGGGTTCGCTCTCTGGTTATATACTACTGGTTTGTTCCTGTCAGTGTTGGTGGGAGTGTTCTTGGTGGTTCCTTGATTAGTCTGTTGTTTACTGTTTGTTAAACAATACCCGGTTAAGGAGCTACTAACTTTAATAAAGACTAATGAACCCAAGCAAATCAGAATTCTGAGGCTAAGCTCTTCCTTTAAGAACTCCTTTATTGGGTCCATCATATTGGCACGATCACATGGAAAACCAACTCTAAAGGTTTCCCGTGGTTTCAGTGTAATTAAAATAGGAAATAACTCCCTCCCCAAAAGTCAAAGGTCATTTTGGCCAATTAGGTTAATTGGCGGGCTCTCCAGGCACTCCCCCCCATCTCTATCCACCACCTGGAGAGATGACCTTGGTTCTCAGGAGACAGTTCTGTGTTTTGTCTAGCATTTAATCCTCCTTCCCCCCCCCCCCCCCCCGCTCCCCACTCTGGGTGGCAACTGAGGAATAGAAAAACGGCTTCTGCCAGATTCGATTCAAAGTTGATGGTAAGTTGTTTATAATCAGGGAGCAACTACAGTAAGTGGTCATTGTTAGTTAGCTGTCTCATTCTAAAAAAAGGAGACTGTCAGGGTTCCGACAATTAATTCATGAGCCTCAAGCCAACTTTGGAAAGAAATCCAGCTATTTATTAGGAGCAACATGTCGGCACTTTCCCAAGTGCAGTCGGCTCTGCCCCACGTAATGTACTGCCTACCTATGACCCTGTTTCCCCTTTCCTCCCAGGGTGTGTCATAAATCACATTCTCCAACGGAGCACTTTTCGCAGGCTGTAGAAAACATGCCTCTCCGCTCATGTTTTCTAGTAACCTGGGATACAATCTGGAGAAAGGTATGTGTGGAATGTGCTTCTGGTCATAGCATCCGAGCTTCTCCAACAGTTCTCTCCCCCCACTGCCTATGGCAACTCAAAAGCAGGCCAGGAATGCTTTACGAGTTGACAGAGAATATTTGTAAGTCGTGGGGTTCTCATGGTGACATCATGGCACATACGGCACACCCCTCACTGATGCTCATGGACAGACGTCCTTAAGAACTATTGTAACTTCAAATGGTCACTAAATGAATAGTTGTAAGTCGAGGATTACCTGATTTAAACAGTCCTGTCAGGGCTCTCAGAGTCGGCTAGCTGTCAGGGTTCCGGTAGTTACCCTGATTTAAATCATGAGTCTCTAGCCGGATTTTCAAAGCTTAAAGATGATTTATTAGGAGAAAACATGCCGGTGCTGCCTGGGTGTAGCCGACTCTGAGGGACATCATTCATTGTCAACCTTGACCCTGGTTTTCCCTCCAACCCCTGGGTGTATCGTAATTCATATTCTCCAATGGGACAGCTCCATAGCCAAGAGTCACCAATCATGCTCTCCAGTTAGAATTTTGCAAGGCAGAAACTTTGGTCGTCTAGAAACAATCTATGAAAACATTTATGGAATGCACTTTCGGTTTGCAAGCTGCTGCATTGCTCCTCCCCTCCTTTTCTGTTGGCAACTCTAAAAAGACCATAGAAATATTTTATGAGTTGACAAGTCCCTCTTACCCCTGGGGCTTGTTAGGGTGGCTTCGGTTGCTTTCCCTCCATCTCCGCAGTGGGTGTCATCGAACGGAAGGCATTGGTCTCCTGTCCCGGCTACCACTTCCGAGTTCTTCACGACATCCTTGATCACCGTCGTTGACTTGATCTTGAAGATGCGACGGCTGCTGGTGTCTGAGAGGTAGATGGATCCAGAGGTGGGGTCGGCGGTCAGGTAATATTTATGAGCTGGGCTGTGACTGCAAAATCGAGGGCAGAAAGGACCCTGTTTATCTCTTGCACAACCCCAAACTCAAGATACTTAACTGTGTATCGCAACATTGCGAAGTCCCCAAAGCCAATGTAATAAGCAAAGATATGGTAGATGGGAGTATCGAAGGACCGGAGGATTTGAAAATGGCCATGTCGGATGCAGCCGATACTAAAATACATCATTCAGTTCCACCATGGCCCTGGTATTTCCACCCACCCACTGGATGTATATTCTCCAATGGGACACATCCATAGCCAAGAGTCATCAATCATTGTCTCCAGTAATATTCTTGTGCTCTGACAACTTTGGACTGCCAGGGTGATTATCTAGGCACTTAAGGAATGCACTGTTTTTCCTCACTCCCTTTTTCTGGCAGCTAAAAAGACCAAAGGAGTATCTTTTTAGTTGACAACTTGGTTTCTGCACAAGCCAGAGTGAAAACGAAGCTGGTTAAAAGGAAATGTGATCTGATCTTGGTGCTCTTTGAGCTTGGTTGTTTTTCTTGCAGACGTTTCATTACCCAACAAGGGAACATAATCAATGCTAGTAGGGAGTGGGGTTTATGGAATGGAGGAGGAGGACCATAATTGTGGGGTTCTTGGTGCTCTCTGAGCTTGATGATTTTCTCTAAGACATTTCATGACCCAACTAGATTTTATTGACTGTTTCCTAGTATGATTTGATTGCTTATTGTACCCTATGACTATTATTAAGTGTTGTACCCGATGATTCTTGATGAATGTATCTTTTCTTTTATGTACACTGAGAACATTTGCACCAAGACAAATTCCTTGTGTGTCCAATCACACATGGCCAATAAAGAATTCTTTCTTTCTTTCTTTCTTTCTTTCTTTCTTTCTTTCTTTCTTTCTTTCTTTCTTTCTTTCTTTCTTTCTTTCTTTCTTTCTTTCTTTCTTTCTTTTCTTCCTTCCTTCCCTTTCTTTCTTTCTCTCTCTCTCTCTCTCTCCCTCTAGATAGATAGATAGATAGATAGATAGATAACATTATCAGTGCTAGAAATGATCTACTCCTTCTTAGCATTGATGAGGTTACGTAGTTTGGATAATGAAATGTCTACAAGAAGACAAACAAGTTTAGAGAGCACCAAGGACACCACAAGTCATTGTCCTCTTCCTCCTCTTCCTCCTCCATACTCCATTCCAAATTCCCCTCCCCTCTAGCACTGATGATGTTACTTAGTTTGGTAGTGAAATGTCTGTAAGAAACAACCAAGTTTAGAGAGCACTATGAAGTCTTTTTCTTCCTCCTCCTCCTCTCCCTCCGAGCACTGATGATATTACCTACTCTGGATAATGAAATATCTGCAAGAAAACCACCAAGCTCAGAGAGCACTAAGGACCCCTCATTTCAACCCTGAGCTACAAATTACCTCCTTTATTGTGGTCTGAAGTGTTCCTTGCCTAAATGGTATAGCCCTTTGTTAAACAAACATCTGCCAAAGATAATATGCAGCAAGGTAAGTGACATGCATGGGATGAAATGGAAGGAAGGAAGGAAGGAAGGAAGGAAGGAAGGAAGGAAGGAAGGAAGGAAGGAAGGAAGGAAGGAAGGAATCCTTTTCATGGTGTATAATCAAGTGAGAAAACACTCAGAGGAGCAAATGAAACACAGAAAAGGTTTAAAATCCTTAATTCCTTTCCTCTTGGACACACACTTGTAGAGTTGTGTATGTGTGTATGAAAGAGCAACTCCAGCTCTCTCCCTTTTCACATTTGCAGCCAATAGAGTCTTTATTCTATAGCTGGTTCTGTTGAAATACACCAGTATTATCCTTATCATTTATTAAATTTGTTTGCCACCCATCTCGGCGCAAAGTGATTAAATTGAGGTAGTCCTCAACTTACAACCGGCTGCTTAATGGCTGTCTGAAATTCTGCAGGATCTTAAGACCAAAGGTTGACCCCTCCCCACAACCATTTCATGACTGCATTTCTGAACTCAACATAACAAGAGAGTTGTGCTGGATTACAAAATCTCTTCCCTAACCCATGCAGCATAGAGGGTTAACATGGGAGTAATATGCATAATTTTGTATTTTATTTATTTATTTACTCATGTTTATGTATGATATATTAGAGGTGGAGACCCTTTGAAAGCTGTATGCCACAAAATTTCATTTTTAATGTATGCCAATCAGTCTACGTCCAAAATGACAATAAAGTTATTCTGAGTCTAACAACACAGATCTTTTCTTTTATTTTTCTTATATGTATCCATGTATTCATAACTATGTTTTTACTCATACCTATTATCTTGTAAGCAATTGACCAACCAAATAAAATAAAAAAATAAATAAATAAAATAGATTTGATTGTGAGCCAACCCATCCTGGTCTTTGAGGCCTAGTAACTTAGCTAGGCTTATTTGCAAACCCGGCAGTCTTTCTGCTTTAGTTTTAATGCAGTGGTGGCTGGACTAAAACACAGTGGGAAGCTGAGAAAAAAAACTGACAGCAGGCTGGAAATGGGCGTTTAGGTTTATAGTTTTAATAGATTAGATTATATAAAACGGATGGGGAGTTGCACGAAGTAATTTTTCCCTCTAAGGACAGATAATTTTCCACCCTGGAAAACCAGCTGCTGTTTTCCTTCAACAGAACTGGTTCTGTAAAAGAATAATAGATTAAAAGAGTTGGAAGGGACCTTAGAGGTCTTCTAGTCCAGCCCCCTACTCAGGCAGGAAACCCTGAGTAACCACTTCAGACAAATGCTGTCCAATCTCTTCTTAGAAAGTTACAGTGTTGAAACACCCACAGCTTCTGGAGGCAAGTTGTTCCACTATCAATTGTTCTAAGTTAATCTAATTGCTCTAAATTAAACTAATTTCGTCTTGCTTCTAGGTTGCTTCTCTCCTTGATTAGTTTCCATCAGCTGCTTCTTGTCTGGTTTTTGCCTGCTTTGGAAAATAGGGTGACCCCTCAAATATTGAAAGACTGCTATTATGTCACGCCTAAACTAGACATACTCAATTCATTTTAACGACCCCACAATCCCTTTTGGGTTTAAGCCTGGGCGACTGAATGGAGTGGAGTGTTTTACTGGCCCATCGTCCTTCCTGTCGCCAATGCGGAGTTTTGTTCATCAGATATATTCTCTCATTGTGCCCAGAGAGAGGAATATCTGCCTCTATCTAGGATCAAACTCACCGCCTCCTTATTGTGAGGCGAGAACTCCACCTCTAGGCCACCGCACCACTCACTAGACATACCCAATTCCAGCAACATATCCAATTCTTCATAAAAACACATTGACCTCTTGCGACAAATGAATTAATATAGATATCAAAAAGGGATCCTGAATTAAAAATTTAGTAGGTTTATAGTAGGGTTCAGGGTTGGTAGCGCCAGAGATCAAAACTCGGGAGAGGGGAGGTGTGGCATCGTGATCTAAGCCCCGCCCCTTTCGCAGACATGTGCAAAAAGGGGAAGGTCTTAGTTTGTGACGCCTGTTGTAGATTTCGATCTCAGGACCTCCCGTTTTTTGCATTTCACCTCTTTGCTGCTCGATATGTTTACATTATCAGGGGAGGATCTAAAAAAATAAAACGAATTTGTCCCGTATTCCTTCACCTGTTGGCAGCCCAGCAACCTTAAATCACCTTATAAAAACAAAAAAAGGGAAAAAGAAGAGCATGCAACTTGACAGAGAAAAGGAACCCACAGCTGACCATCAGGTAGTCTTACCTATGCCTGAAATCTTTATTTCTGACAGAAGAGCAGGAACGCAGAAGGCAGAAGAGGAGAAGGAAGGAGGAGAGAGAGAGAAAAGGTTAGAAGGTGAACTCCGAGCCCCGTGGCTTAGGCTGGAAAGTTGACAGTAACAACCACACACTCTCTACAAGGCAGCAATAAATAGAGTTAGCAAACTGATCCTTTTCGAAGAGCAAGAAACTTGTCGTAGAGTTATCGCCTCCGTTGATATCTTCCATGGGGTGGCGGTTGGGAAAATATCATTTGTCCAATTCTGGCTGGTTGAAATATAATATAATTTGGATTGTAGTTATGTAAATCCATTGTTGGGTCTTGAGAGAGAGAAGAGAGAGAGAGGAGCAGAGAAAGGAGAGAGAAAAGAGAAAAGGAGAGGAGAGAGGAGAGAGAGAGGAGAGGAGAGAGTGGAGAGAAGAGATAAAGGAGCAGAGAAGAGGGGGAGGAAGAAAGAAGAGAGAGAGGAGAGAGAGGAAAAAAGGAGAGAAAAGAGAAAAGAAGAGAAAAGAGAAGAGAGGAGCAGAGAAGAGAGAGAGGAGAGGAGCAGAGGAGAGAGAGGAGAAAGAGAGAGCAGCAGAGAAGAGAGAGAGAAAGGAGAGGAGAGAGAGAAGAGAGAGAGAAGAGATAAAAGAGCAGAGAAGAGGGGGAGGAAGAGAGAAGAGAGAGAGGAGCAGAGAAGAGAAAAGAAAAGAGAAGAGAGGAGCAGAGAAGAGAGAGAAGAGAGAGAGGAGAGGAGCAGAGAAGAGAGAGAACAGCAGAGAAAGGAGAGGAGAGAGGAGAGAGAGAGAGAAGAGATAAAAGAGCAGAGAAGAGGGGGAGGAAGAGAGAAGAGAAGAGAGGAGCAGAGAAGAGAGAGAAGAGAGAGAGGAGAGGAGCAGAGGAGAGAGAGAACAGCAGAGAAAGGAGAGGAGAGAGGAGAGAGAGAAGAGATAAAGGAGCAGAGAAGAGAGAGAAGCAGAGAAGAGGGGGAGGAAGAGAGAAGAGAGAGAGGAGAGCGAGGAGAAAAGGAGAGAGAGAGGAGAAGGGAAGAGAAAAGAGAAGAGAGAGGAGCAGAGATGAGAGAGAGGGGAGAAGAGAGAGAGGGGAGGAAGAAAGAAGAGAGAGAGGAGAGAAGGTAAGAGAAGAGAGAAGAGAGAAGAGAGAGAGAGAGGCTATCCTGAAAGTTTATTGTAATTTTTTTTTGAAGTTTCACCACTGGTCAATGTGCCTCTTCATGGAGAGGCCACTTAACTGCTGGACCCCGGAGGGCCAAAATTGTTTTTTTTTTTTTTTTAAGTTTTATCGCCCCAAAGCCACCCTGTTGCCCCAGGAGAAAGAGAGAGAAGGAAAAGAGAGGAAGGGAGAAAGACGGCCAAACCAATGTTTAGGCTGAGCTCGGTAGCCCCGAATAAGCTACACAAAGCTTGCCTTGTTGAAATCTTTGTGAAGGTCCCCCTTACCCCGCCACTTTCAAAGTGCTTTTTCGTTTCTGAATTACAAGCGTCGTTTCTCTATCTCGGCTGAAGTAAAACCACACTTAAAAAGCTTTCTCTCTCTCTCTCTCTCTCTCAGGGTACGCATGTCGGGAAGGGCCTGGAGGAGAAGCGTTTTCAGCTCTCAAAACTGAACGGGCGCCCAGCCAAACCCAACCAGACCTGTTGGCTAAGCTCCTTGAGCTGGGACACCGAGCAGAAAATCAGCAAAAGGACGGTTAAGTCCTTGACTTACGACCACCATTTTGCCTTGTGGCTAAGCGAGACTGTTGTTAAATGAGGTTTCAGCCTGTTTTACGACCTGGTTTGCCACAAGTGCTGAAGTGAATCACGGCCGTCGTTCGATTAGTCACGTGGTCGTTAAGCGAATCTGGTTTCCCCGCTGACTTTGTTGTCAGAAGGGTCTCAAAAGGGGGTCATGTGATCCCCGGGACACTGCGACCGTCATAAATAGGAGTCCATTTCCATGCCTACCTCTTCTGCGCCCCCCGTTCTGAATGGCTCAGGGTGCGGTAGTGGCCTGCGGCCTTGAGTGGGGGTGTGAGGAAAGCTATCCTGGTTAACTTGAGTTGTGGGGCAGGTAGGAGAGAGAAAGAATAACAGAGGGGGAAGGGACCTTGGAGGTCTTCTAGTCCAGCCCCCTGCTCAGGCAGGAATCCCTACATCATTCCAGACAAATGGTTGTCCAATCTCATCTTTAAAAACTTCCAGTGTTGGAGCACCTAGGACTTCTGGAGAGAAACCGTTCCACTGATTAATTGTTCTGTCAGGAAATTTCTCCTCATTTTTTTAGGTTGCTTCTCTCATTGATTGACAAGGAGAGACTCAACCTAGAAATAAGGAGAAATTTTCTGACAGTGAGGACAAGAAGTTGCCTTCAGAAGTTGTGGGAGCTTCATCACTGGAGGCTTTCAAGAAGAGACTGGGCTGCCAATTGTCAGAGTTGGTGTAGGGTCTCCTGCTTTGGCGTGGGGGCTGGACTAGATGACCTACAAGGTCCCTTCCCACTCTGTTAATCTGGAGTTGATGAGTTTCCATCCGTTGCTTCTTGTCCTGCCTTCAGGTGCTTTGGAGAATAGCTTGATCCCCCACTTCTTTGTGGCAGCCTCTCAGATATCGGAATATTGCTATCATATCTATTCATTAAATTTTAGCAACCGGTTCTCTGCCTGGTTGCTGGATGGGTGTGGTCATGGTGGGTGTGGCCTAGTTGGCCTCCTGCACCATGGTGGGGGGGCGATTTCACCCTCCTCGGGCTCCGGAGGCTTTTCTCGAGGTTCCGAGAGGGCGAAAACAGTCTCCCTGGGCTCCGGAGGCCCTCTGGAGGCCAGAAACCGGCCCGTTTCTGTCCTTCTGGAAGGCCCATTTTTTGCCCTCCCATGCTCCGGAGGCTTTCCTTGAGCCTTCGGGGCAAAAATGGCCTCCCTGTGCTCCGGAGGCTCTTTGGAGGTCAGGAATGGGTCATTTTCAGCCTTCTGGAGCCTTCGAGAGGCCCAGTTTTTGCCTTCCCGAGCCTCCGCGTGGGCCCTGTACTTACCTAGGATCCAAAATGGGCCCATGTGGGGAGTCCTAGGAGGAGCGGGGTGGGACAGGCGGGGCCAGCCTTGGTTCACCCAATCGGCAATTAAAAATGATAAAAGGAGCTACCAGTTCGCCCAAACCGAGGAGATCTGGTAGCAGCCCACACCCCTGGCCCTTCTTTCCATCAAAATGTTTCATTTCATTTTGCCCCGAAACATTCCGTTCCTGCTTCCATCATCTGAGAACAATCACCTTGAGGGACACAGAAGCCACTAACGTCACAAGACGCTGGTCGTACCTTAACTCCAAGATATTGGTGACGTTCCCCGAAGGGAAGATCCTTCGGATGTAGTTGAAGTCTCCGACATACAGGCTGCCGTCCGAGCCGCAGGTCAGGGCAACGGGTGCCAGGAGTTTGTTGCCATCGGCCAGGCCGTTGCAACTCGGGCAGGAGATGCTTCTTCGGCGTCCATTCCCCATGATGCTCCCTATAACTCGGGGTTGCTGGGAGATGAACTGGTTTTCCCCATTTCCTTTGTGCAGGATACCTGGGAGTGGGGGCAAACACAAGGGGTGATAGGCAGAACTTGTTCTGACCTAGGCTTCCCAAAATCACGAAGCACGCTCCTCGTCCTGACAAAATCCCCTTTTTATTAGGCTAATGTGAATTCCTATCATTCACATCCAGCAATGTCCTGGCAAACAGTCTTTCAAGAGGGATTTATAACCACAGATCTTATCAGGTTTGGAGAGTTGCCAGGTCGATAGCTTCCAAGCACAAGGCTGTATAAGAAAAGATTTGGCAAGGAGTCTGTGAGAGGCACGAATAAATCTTCACACTAATTAAACGAACTAATTGTCTCCTGCAAACACCACTTCCCTTTCGCTCCTCTTTATTCCCCATGGGAGGGGCCATTCACCATCCACCTGTGCCTTTAGTTCCAAGTCAACCATTGTTCCTTAACTGTTCCCTTCTCCTGGCAGCTCTGCCCACGCACGCATCGGGAACAGGCTCCAGTTGTTCTTCTGCTCCACTGATCTCCAACTCTGAAGGCAGCTGCTAACTGTTGGACAGTCCTGGCCCTATCTCTGCCTCCAACACAGAGTGCACAGAGGTGGCTCTTCCATCCCAAGGACCGTCCCATAGATTTCCACTGCTCTTCTCTCCTCTCCCTTCTTTACATCCGCGTGTTAGGCACTGGACCCAGCTGTTCCTCCTCTTCTTCATCAGCTACCTCCAGATCTGAGGGCTGACGTACGGCCTAGGCTCCATCTCCGTATCTGTCTCTCTGTCAGCTCCATTTTCCCCCTCGGAGCTCGCAGGTTGCCCTGATGGTGACCCTGACTCCCATGTCTCCTCCTTCTCTGATTTGGCTGCTGGAGGGGCTGGTGGCCAAGGGACCATAACACAAAGGTTACGGGTGGTTAAGAAATATGAAGTTACTTATAAAGAAACGAACCATCAAACCAACGTACCACTTTGGATGTTAAGCGCATGATGCTTGTCCAGAGACCATCCTCCAAGTTTCGAAGCGTCTATTTCGTAACCCTGAAGCACCGCCGTCCGTTTCTCCCATAGGATCAAATCTGGGCACGATTCATATTCGTATCCCACTGAGACTGGGAGTTGCGAGAGAAAGAAAACCAGGTAAGCAACTAGAGAAATCAGCCTAGTATGAACAGCTTTCAAGCAGTATCTTTAAAAAGAAATACCAAAAGACAACCTGGATTAATTATAAAAAGAGGCAACTGCAATCCCAAGAAAACAAAATAAAAATAAAAATAAACCAACAATAAACGAAAGAAAATAAGCCAGCTTCAGCTAGATCAAACACTTTTATATCCCCCCATCCCAAGAAGGGTTCAAGGCTATGGTATCTGGGCTTCAAAAATTCAGGCAACCACGAGATGGCAGCAGAGTGTCAAAAGATGTTTGTGTCTCTCTGCTGCCATCTTGTGGTTGTCTGAATTAAGCAGTTTAAATATAGTAACGGTAAGAAAATGTTAAGTGGGAAGGAGAAATCTTCCTAGGCAAAGGGTTCCACAGGACAAAAGGAAGGACCAGAAACCACTGCCCCAAGTTTGGTCCTGCCATCTGAACTTCAGATAGTGGTTGGTCGGCACTTTATAGAAAGCTATCGCGGTTAACTTGAGTTGATGGGCAGGTAGGAGAGAGAAAGAATAACAGAGTCGGAAGGGACCTTGGAGGTCTTCTAGTCCAACTCCCTGCATAGGCAGGAAACCCTATATAAACCATTCAGAGAAATGGTGGTCCAATCTCTTCTTAAAAGCCTCCAGTGATGGATTACCCACCACTTCTGGTGGCAAGTCATTCCACTGATTAATTGTTCTCACTGACAAGAAATTTCTCCTTAGTTCTAGGTTGGATCTCTCCTTGGTTAGTTCCCACCCATTGCTTCTTGTCCTGCCTTCAGGTGCTTTAGAGAATAGGTTGACCCCTCTTATCTGTGGCAACCCCTGAGATATTGGAAGACTGCTATCAGTCTTCATTCCTGGATCGGGACGCTTTACGCACGGTCATTCATGCCCTTGTCACCTCTCGCCTGGACTACTGTAACGCTCTCTACATGGGGCTCCCTGCAGGGAGCACCCGGAGATTCCAACTGGTACAAAATGCGGCCGCGTGGGTGATTATGGGGGCGTCACGAAGCTCCCATGTGACGCCTCTCCTGCGTGAGCTGCATTGGTTGCCGGTGGCTTTCCGGGTTCGCTTTAAGGTTCTGGTTTTGACCTTTAAAGCGATCCGTGGCATTGGACCAGGTTATCTGCAGGACCGCGTTCTGCCGGTGATCTCCAACAGACCTGTGCATTCCCACAGGGAGGGCCTTCTTCGGGTGCCGTCGGCTTCTATGTGCCGCCTGGCGGCCCCTAGGAGTAAGGCCTTCTCTGTGGGGGCCCCCGACCTCTGGAATGGTCTGCCTCCAGAGATACGCACCAACACGGACCTGAGAGCTTTCAGACGGGCGTTAAAAACTTGGCTCTTTGAGCAGGCCGGCCTAGGCTGACATAGGATTTTTAATTTTGTCTTACGTTTTTAATTGGTTTTGAATATTTGGGGTTTTAACTATTTTATGGGGGAGGGGCAAAATTTTTAAACAGCCTAAATTATTTAATCCATTTTTAACTTTTGTATAGTGTATTGGGGTTTGTGACTGGCTGTGCACCGCCCTGAGTCCTTCGGGAGAAGGGCAGTATATAAGTATTAGAAATAAATAAATAAATAAATAAATAAATAAATAAATAAATAAATAAATAAATAAATAAATAAATAAATAAATAAATAAATAAATACATTCCTAGTCCTTCTTTTCATTAAACCAGACATGCCCAGTTCCTGCAACCATTCTTCATATGTTTTAGCCTCCATCCTCCTAATCATCTTTGTTGCTCTTCTCTGCAGTATTTCTAGAGTCTCAACATCTTTTTTACACCATGGCAACCAAAACTAGATTCAATATTCCAAGTGTGGCCTTCCCAAGGCCTTATAAAGTGGCATTAACACTTCATGTGATCTTGATTCTATCCAGGGGTGGGCTCCAAATTTTTTAGCAAGGGGCTCTCTGCCCTAACGACTGGTTGGGTGGGCGTGGCTGAATGGTCATGTGACTGGGTGGGTGTGGCCAACTCGATGTTGCTTCTTTGCCCTAATTACCTAAAAAATTATATACACCCCAAAGTTGCTTATTATTCCATGAATTTAATACTTAAATAAAAGACAGGGTGAAACCAAGCTTAACAGCAGTGACTGTGAGAAGGATCCTGGAGTCTTAGTGGAGTTTTTGGTGAGTTATGTGATACTTATTATTTGGGAATTAATGGCTATGTTATCTGATTTTCTCAATGGCTCCTCCTCCCGAGCGCTGAGTGGATTGTTTATCTAGCTTGCCACACTTTTCCGAGGTGTGAAATGCTCTTGGCTGAATGCCCAGAAGTTCAATTAAGCCTATTAAGAGTTTTCCCTGGCTGCTTGTCTTTCTGAGGTTATTGGGGGCTCTCTGAGCCCCACAGAGTCTTAGCTAGGGGCTCTCAGGAGCCCCTGCGAGCCTTCAGCAGCCCAACCCTGATTCTATCCCTCTGTTATGGAGTCTAGAACTGTGTTGGCTTTTTTTTGGTAGCTGCAGCTGCCAAAGATTAAAAAGGCAGATACAAAAATTGTATCTTACCGAAGACTTCAGATAACCCATAGACCTTCTGATTGTAGACGTCCGTCTTGTCCCAGATGAAGTAGTAGGAGAGGTCTGGAGCTGCAGCAAACCACTTTCTGAAGAGGCGCCCTTCCACCGCGACCATGAGGTGGACTTTCATAAGGTTGAAAGGGATGGTGGGATGGGTTAAGCTGATCTTCAGGACCGATTTGTAGCCAGACGTACGACTGCTCAGGTAGCTGAGCTTGATTTTAGTCCCTGAGATTTTAATCTCTTCTTGTAAAGCCTGGAGATTAAAAACAAAAAAAAAATCACAGCTAAAGAACTTTTGAAGACAGCAAAGTCCATGTTTTGGACAGAGAGGACCACTGGTTTGAAAGAAGAGTCAAAGAGGCCAGTAGGTCAAAACTGACCAGCTCTCTCTCAACGGGGGGGGGGGGGGGGGGGGAATCTATCTCCAGTCTACAACACAGTCCTTTTGGCAGTTTCAAGAAGACTCCACACACATTTGCACCACTCAGGTGACCCTGAGAACAAAGATAAGCCTTCAAGTGGCCTCAATGACCCTCTAAAAGGAGGCAAATGACCAGCTGTCTGCAAGGAGTATAAATCCTTCCATTCCCCACCATCCAGTCAGAGCTCAAGAAGTTTCTTGGATGAGAAGCAAAACGACTTTAAAGAAAAACCAGAAAGTCCATTTTTCTCCTGGACTACTTTGGATTCTGGTCTAGTCTGGTCTGTTGGAAATGACACAGCTGCCGGCAAATTGTGGGATGTTTAGTGCTTGTTTTCTTGCAGATGTTGCATTACCCAATCTTCCATGCCAATCAAGGAACTACCAAGAAGAAAACATTCCCACCAATGCTGACAAGACAAGCTATTGGTAAATAAATAGGGAGCAAACCCCATTCTCTTCTAGCACTGGTGATGTTAGCTAATTGGGTAATGAAAGGTCTGAGAGGAAACCACCAAGCTCAGAGAGCACCAAAGACCCCAGTTTTCTTCCTCTTACTCCCTACAAACCCCACTCCTTCTAGCACTGATGATGTCACCCTAGCTGGGTAATAAAACGTATGCGAAAAAACCACCGAGCTCAGACAGCACCGAGGACCCCACCGGGATGCAACCCTGAGATGCAAATATTCTCTTCTATTATTGCCAGCAAACATCTATGCTGTCCTCAGGACATGAGACACTTCAATTCTTTTGGCCATTATATTGCTTTACTTTGTAGGTTTGTGTCGATCTTAGCCAGCCCTTCATCGTTTTGCAACACCAGCTTCTCTTCTCTAATTAGGACTGCAGAAAAAACAATGACCACCCACCTGCCTTCAATCGAGGACCTGTATCCTGCACGAGTCAAAAAGAGGGCTGTGAAAATATCTACAGACCCCTCACATCCCGGACATAAACTGTTTCAACTCCTTCCCTCAAAATGACGCTATAGAGCACTGCACACCAGAACAACTAGACAGAAGGACAGTTTTTCCCCGAATGCCATCACTCTGCTAAACAAATAATTCCCTCAATACTGTTCAACTATTTACAAAGTGTACACTACTATTACTGGTTAATCTTCTCATCACTCCTTATCACCCATCCCCTCCCACTTGTGACTATAACTTTGTTGCTTGTATCCTCTGTTTCTTAGTATGATTTGATGTTGATTGTACTCTATGACTATCATTAAGTGTTGTACATTATGATTCTTGATTCTTAACGAATGTTCCTTCTTTATGTATACTGAGAGCATTTGCACCAAGACAAATTCCTTCTGTAGTCCAATCACACTTGGCCAATAAAGAATTCTATTCTATTCTATTCTATTCTATTCTATTCTATTCTATTCTATTCTATTCTATTCTATTCTATTCTATTCTATTCTATTCTATTCCTATTCCATTCCTTTCCTTTCCTATTCCATTCCTTTCCTTTCCTTTCCTATTCCATTCCATTCCATTCCATTCCTTTCCTATTCTATTCTATTCTATTCTATTCTATTCTATTCTATTCTATTCCATTCCTATTCTATTCTATTCTATTCTATTCTATTCTATTCTATTCTATTCTATTCTATGGTCTCTGTCTTCCTGTAAGATGTAGCTGGCTGAGCTCACCCTCGTTTTTTTTTTATTTTTGGCTGAAAAACCACCATCTTGCAAACTCCCTTGTCCTTTTGAGTGTTCAGCCACGAACTGACCTGCTTTTGAAAGCAGAATTTTTAATTCCAGGATTTGTGCAGATGCTATTTCGAGCGGAGGAGAGACACGACAGACGCTGAATTTGCCACACCTGGAAGTATCTTTTGCAATCCCGTTTCCTTACCTGGATTTCGGGCACGATGGGGCCTCGCTCGGAACAAGAGCTAGCAAAGGCGGTGAGTGGAGTGGGAGAAACCAGAGGGTTGGGCCGGGCAAAGTTGCTCAGGTCACAGCTGGGGATGTCGTTTTCTTCGTGTCGCATGACGATGGTCTCCATGACGAAGAAGTGGTTCCAGGGCAGCCAGAGGGTGTGATCCTGAGTGATGAAGGGCGCCCGCTCGAAACGCAGAACGATGGCTATCCCGCCATTGGTGACCAGGTCAAAACTGTGTGGGGAGAAATGCACCATCAAACAAAAAAAAAAAGACAACCCACATAATTTAAGAAAAGTATTTTCTGATTTCTTGTACAAAACAGTTAAAAAGGACGAAGGTTTTGTAAAGAAAACATTTTCTGAGGTGAAAGGCTATAGATTCAACCGTGGTAACTTTTAAGATGCATAGACTTCAACTCCCAGAATTCCCTAGTCAGCATACTGGAAGCTGGAGACTATCCATGCTGGCTGAAGAATTCTGGGAAGTGGAGTCCACCCATGTTGGCTGGGGAATTCTGGGACTGAAGTCCACTTAAGGTGGCTGGAGAATTCTGGGAGCTGAAGTCCACCTCAGGTGGCTGGAGAATTCTGGGAGCTGAGATTCAATCATTTTGGCTGGGGAACTCTGGGAGTTGAAGTCCACCCATGATGGCTAGGGAATTCTGGGAAGTGAAGTCCATATATCTTAAAAGTCAGGTTGAAAAAGGCTGTCCTAAGCCATTCACAATTAAAGCAACAATGGAAACTGTTGTGTGTTGTTGTGTGTAGGAAACAGACATAGGGGGTCCTTATTAACATGAAGGGAGAAATCTAAAGAGGGACTATTTTAGCTGGCAACTGGTGGCCAACATCCAGAGGCCCCATCTAAGGAGGTCTACAGTGAGGTACGTCTAATTTACAATCCAGCAGACATGGTGGGCCTAATTTATTTCTGGTCCATGAAAATAAAAACAGAGCAAGTGAGCCGAGAGAGCTATTAATTCTGCAATTCAAGTAGGAAGATGTTGGCTGGTTTTTAATGGCTTGGATTTCTGGCACGCCAGCAAACTCAAAAGCGCTGAAGTCTCAAGGAAGATATTTTAAACCAGGGGTCTTCAAACTTGACAGCTTTAAGACCTGTGGACTTCAACTCCAGAATTCCACCTCCAGTCCTGTTAGCCCCAGGAATTCTGGGAGTTGAAGTCCACAAGTCTTAAACTTGCTAAGTTTGAAGACTCTTGTTTTAAACAGTTAGTTAACATTTGGCAAAGTCAGAAGTGGGTATTCAGCAGGTTCTGACCAGTTCTGGAAAAACACTAGCGGAAATTTTGAGTCGTTTGGAGAACTGGCAAATACCGCCTCTGACTGACCCCGCCCCCATCTATTCTCCGCCTCCCGAGTCCCAGCTGATTGGCTGGATCTTCTTTGGTTGCCCTGCACAGGAGAACAGAGCTGGAAAGCAGGTTAGTGGGGTGGGGAGGGAATGGGGATTTTGCAGTATATCCTTCCCCTGCCACGCCCACCAAGCCACGCCCACAGAAGCGGTAGCCAGGATGGTGAACTGAGCAGTGCTGCAGTGGGAATTGCAGAAATAGATAGGCAGTCCTCGACTTACGACTCCAACTGAGCCCAAAATTTATGTTGCTAAGCAAGACAGGTGTTTAATGATTTCCCTCTTATAACCTTTCTTGCCACAGTTGTTAAGCGAATCACTGCAGTGGCTGACTTAGTGACATGGTTGTTAAGGGAATCTGGCTTCCCAACATTGACTTTGCTGGTTAGAAGGTCACAAAAGGGGACCACGTGACCCCGGGATATATCAACCGTCGTAAATACGAGCCCAAACGTCTGAATCTTGATCGTTTGGGACTAACCCAGCTGGCTTCCAATGGGGGAAGCCAGATTTGCTTAACAACCATGTGAGTCACATGGCGCGAAAAGGTCGTAGGATAAACCCACCTCATTTAGCAACAGAAATTCCTGTCCCAATTGTAGTCGTAGGTTTGAGGAGCACCTATAATGTTTGCAAAACTTGCCTCTTAAAACAAATCTGTGTGTGTCTGAATTTCAAGATAAGCTGACATATGCTTCTCAAGGTAGAAAAATAAGTTATATCAACAACCACTTGACTCCAAGACATGAACTGGGCCTGGCTAGTCTAGGGAAGAGAAGGACCAGGGGAGACAGGATAGCAGTCTTCCAATATTTGAGGGGCTACTTTAGAGAGGAGGAAGGGGTCAAGATATTTTCTAAAGCGCCTGCAGGCCAGACCATTATGGTTAGCCGGCAGCAGGTGCAGACGGCTGAGGAGAGCGAGGACTCAGATGAGGGGACAGGACTATGAGGGAGTGGACTGCTGCCTTCAGAGATTGTGGGGGCTGGCAGCAGCGATGAGGAGGTTCCCGAGGAGCCTGTGCCAAGTGCGCATGCACGCAGGGCTGCTCACAGGGAAGAGCAGCTGCAGCAGCACGGGCGACTCAGGAGCAAGGCTGCAAGGTAACGGCCTCTCATTCAAGAAGATAAAAGCCAGTTGTGAAGTGAACGTTCTTTGCAGGAAGCAAAGTCATTTTGAAACAGCCTCGTGGACATTACAGTATCTTAATTTGGTATTTGAAGACTCTTGTGAAATATTTCTTATCTGTGAGTTTTGGCAAGGTTTGTGTTTATCAAAGTTTGCAGCAGCCTTTTAACTGGGGATTCGTAAGACTTATTTAAAGGTTGCTGTTCCCTTTGGTTATTGGTTGTCTTATTGGAAAAGGGTTTGGGTCAGAACACAGACAAGGAATAATGGATGGAAACTGATCAAGGAGAGACTCAACCTGGAAATAAGGAGAAATTTTCTGACAGTGAGAACAATCAACCAATGGAGCACCTTGCCCTCAGAAGTTGTGGGAGCGCCATCACTTGAGACTTTCAAGAAGAGACTGGACTGCCATTTGTCAGAAATGGTGTAGGGTCTCCCGCTTGGGTGGGGGATTGGACTAGATGACCTACAAGGTCCCTCCCAACTCTGATTATCTGTTAAATCTGTTAAACACAGGCGATGAGTTTCTCGCAATTTCAAAAGGCAAGAAAAATATATATAAAGAAATGGATTTCAGCTAAAGTCAGTATAAAAATAAAGTGCATCTAATTGACAATAAAATTTCTATCTAAGCTGTTCTTATCTAGCCTGGTCCGAGAGACTGAAGTCAATGCGAAGCTTAACTGACAAGTTAAATCACATCAGGTTGAGAAACTAAGGTTTATTGCCGAATTTATTTACTGCTGAATTCTGGAAATTTGATATTATCCTGTAGTCTCTGGTGAGAATATTTTTGCCTGCTCACTGGTTCAAACCAAGAATCTTTGTATATATTTTAAAAGGGTCATTTTTTAAAAACTGCCTAACAAAATGGATTATTCTGTGGGGACAACAATCGGCTTGACAAAGGAAGGAATGTTTTCCTGTAATTTAATCAGAATCGTTCAAGGTCCAGTTGTTTAAACACACCCACCCAACAAACACTAGGACTGGTCTTTGTTGCTGTGGCTGCGCAGATGTTTCCAAAGTGTTGATGCAAAACATGCCTGTAACAACCAAAAGAAATCCCTTTTCTCTGAGATCTGGAGAATAACAGAATAACAGAGTTGGAAGGGACCTTGGAGGTCCTCCAGTCCCACCCCCCTGCTTAAGCAGAAAATGCTATACATTTGAGACAAATATCTGCCCACTCTCTTAAAAAAACTCCAGTGATGGAGCACCTGCAACTTCTGAAGATAACAGGTTAATTGTTTTTGCTGTGGGGAAATTTCTCCTTCATTCTAAGTCGGATTTCGCTTTGATAATCTTCCATATCTTAACAGAATAACAGAGTTGGAAGCGGCCTTGTAGGTCATCTAATCCAACCCCCCTGGCCAAGCAGGAGACCCTACACCATTTCTGACAGATGGCAGTCCAGTCTCTTCTTGAAAGTTTCCGGTGGTGAAGCTCCCACAACTTCCAAAGGCAACTTCTGTTCCATGGGTTGATTGTTCTATTAGAAAGCTTCTCCTTATTTCTAGGTTGAATCTCTCCTTGATCAGTTTCCACCCATTATTCCTTGTCTGGCCTACAGGTGCTTTGGAAAACAGCTTGACCCCCTTCCTCTCGGTAGCAGCCCTTCAAATATTGGAAGACCACTATCATGTCTCCCCTGGTCCTTCTCTTCACTAGACGTGCCATGCCTAGTTCCTGCAATACACCTGTTGCTTCTTGTCCTAGCCTCAGGTTCTTGATCCCCTCTTCTTTGGGGCAACTCCTCAAATATTGGAAGACTGCTATCATGTCTCCCCTAGTCCTTCTTTTCATCAGACTAGACATACCCAGTTCCTGCAACCATACTTCGTATGTTTTAGCTTCCAGTCCCCTAATCCTCTTTGTTGCTCTTTTCTGTACTCTTTCTGGAGTCTCAACATCTTTTTTACATTGTGGGGAGCAAAACTGGACGCAGTATTCCAAAAGCGTTATAAAGTGGTATTAACACTTTACGTGACAGAGGTGTGACCAGCCAAAATCTATACCAATGAGATGGTCCCAGATGCAGCTTAACTGAATGGGCGACCCCATTGCTCCCCTTCTAGGATCATCTGAGGAGCTCAGCCACCAATTCATTTTTAATTGCAACTTTCTGTATTACTCAACCCTTACAAAATGTGCAGCTTCAAGAATCTGGCCTTCCAGTGGGGTTAATTAATACCAAACAAACCGGCATTCCATAAAGATATGCTTACAGGCCCTTTGGAAAATTTCTATCTATGCCATTGTTAAGAGTTGACTGCGACTTGATAGCACATAATCGATGTGATCCATGCTTATCACTGAGATTACCTTTATAGGCATAAGCTCCGACACTCGGCAAGGAGACACCAATTGTTATCGCCTGTAGTCTTAGTCTAGTAGTTGATTAAATCAGGGCAGTTATACCATGTAGCAAGTCACAAGTGGAACTTTCTCAAAAGTGTTCTGAGGGACCATTTTCTGACTCGTTAATCTTCCTAATGTTAAGACCATGATAATCTTACTAGTGGGTCATTATCTACGGGGCATCATCAATGGTGGGATTCAAATTTTTTTACTACCGGTTCTATGGGTGTGGCTTAGTGGGCATGGCATGGCTTGGTGGGCGTGGCTTGTGGGCATGGCAGAGGAAGGATACTGCGAAATCCCCATTCCCTCCCCACCTCACTAATCTGCTTTCCAGTTCCATTATCCTGTGCAGGGCAACCAAAGAAGACCCAGATGATCAGCTGGGACTTAATGGGAGGCAGAGAATAGATGAGGATAGGGCCAGTCAGAGGTGGTATTTGCCAATTCTCCGAACTACTCAAAGTTTCCACTACCGGTTCTCCAGAACTGGTCAGAACTGGCTGAATACCACCTCTGGTCATCATGCAAGACCTTGCTTTGTCCATCCACAATATGGAAGCCAGGATAGCTTTCTTTGAGAGTTGAGCGTGACTTCTGGGAACCTCACAGACACTTCTGTACAGGTAGTCCTCGATTTACGACCAGGGGTGGGGCTTCAAAAATTTCAGCAACCGGTTCTCTGCCCAGTTGCTAGGTGGGCGTGGCCATGATGGGCATGGCCTAGTCAGCCTCCTGTACCATGGCGGTGGGGGGGTGGGGGGTGTTTTCACCCTCCCCGGGCTCCGGAGGCTTCCCTCGAATCTCTGGGAGGGTAAAAACGACTTTCCCTGGGCTCCGGAGGCCCTCCGCAGGCTGGAAATGGGCCCGTTTTCAGACTTCCGGAAGGCCTGTTTTTCGCTCTCCCTGAGCCTCCATATGGGTCCTGCACTGACTTTGCATCCAAAACAGGCTGAGTGGAGACTTCTGGGAGGGGAGGGGTGGAGTGGGCAGGGCCAGCCAGGAGTGGGATTTGGGGGTTCTCCAAACTGCACAAAATCTTAGCTAGGGGCTCTCCCGAACCCCTGCAAACCCCCAGCAGCCCAGCCCTGATTCTGAGGGGCCATTTTTTGACGCATTAATCTTTCTAATGTTAAGACTTATGCGAATCTTACTAATAGGTCATCATCTACGGGTCATCATCATGCAAGACCTTGCTTTGTCCATCCACAGCAAGGGTCTCTAAACTTAGCCACTTTAAATCGTGTGGACTTCAACTCCCAGAATTCCCCAACCAGCAGGTTTGAAGACCCATGATCCCCAAAATGGAAGCCCAGGGACCTCACGGACACTTCTGTACAGGTAGTCCTCATCTGAGGACCACAACTCCTTAATATTATTCAACTGGAGTCTGCCCCAAGGGTATTTGGGTATGTGCCAACAGACATGGAGACCACAAATCTTGACGGCCGCTTGTCCAAAATCTGGAAGCCCATCCCGACTTCCTACCGCTCCGGGGAAGAGGTCCACCTACCTGCCATCTTGTCTGCTGATGGTGTAGCCAAACAGAGGATTGTTGACAAAGCTGATGTTCACGCCAACCAGAGGGGTCCCATCCGCTGTCATCACCTGTCCACGAATGACACAAGGGTGCCTACGAGGAAGTTTAAAAAAACAACAACACAAAGTTGAAAGGAGTTGAATTAGCCAAACAAGGAGAATGTTAGATTTTGCAGCATAAATTCAAGTCCAGAAAACACACAGATGACTGTGTCAGGATTCCGGCAGTTGCCCCAATTAAATCATGAGTCTCGAGCCAAACTTCCAAAACTTCCAAAGGATTTATTGGGAGTTAACATATCCAGCGCTGCCGGGGTATAGCTGACTCTAAGACACATAGTTCACTGTCACCTTTGACCCTGGTTTTCCCCCATCCCTCTGGGTGTATCATAATTCATATTCTCCACTGGGACTCCTCCCTAGCCCAGAGTCATCAATCATGCTCTCCAGTTAGAATTTTGCGCTGCAGAAACTTCAGTCCCCTAGTTACTATCTTTGAAAGCATTTATGGAATGCACTTTCGGTTTGCAAGCTGCCGCACTGCTCCTCCCCTCCCTTTCTGTTGGCAACTCTGAAAAGACCATAGAAATCATAGATTCAGCAGGATGATTAACTTCTTTATATATAAAATAAGTAAACGTACAATACCAATGGTTTCTTCCAACGTGGCATAAGCAAAACCACAAGCAGCAGCTCAGAGGGCTCAGAGCAGAACTCAAGTTTCAGCAAGCAAGCAAAGTTAGTTTCAGTTTCAATTCTCAGCAAAGCACCCAGAGCCAAACCACACCCGGTTTGTCAGCTCCCTCTCAGCGTTCCAGAAAACCTCCACTGCAACCAATAACTCCAAGACAGGCATCTTCTCAAAAGTTCTGTTTTAATTGGATAGTAAACTGGCACAACTGAGGAATCCCAAATCTGAAAGTTCTGGGCTTCTTTGCAATAAGTAAAAACTATAAATCCATTCCCTGGAACCCATCATCACATCACACGCCCCAATTACCATCCGTCCCAACTTAAGACTTCCCCTCACTTATGCGCAAAATAACTTGACCTTGAATTAGAAAAAGAATGTTATTATGTCTAACTACATACACTCCAAGAAATTCTCCCCCTCCCACTTTCCCAGGCTCAAAATGTGGTAGCGTGGGAACATCTGATCTCAATATGGCTTCCAAAGTTGACACTCCCATTGGCTGGTCTGTTGCCATGCTTACTCACTTGTTGACTTCGTTAACCATGTCTCTGTCAGTTAATGAATATATTCTGACAGAGAAGACTTTGTAAGTGATGAACATGGACCCGCGACATTGTGGGGTCAACATGGACTCTTCGTTTCAGCACCTCCAACTGCTGGCCATCTGCTAGGCCTCAACCTCTTGAAATGGGCTTCACCAGGGGTTTTTTTTTTTGCATGCAAGGAAGTCTGCCTCAGAACCTTCTTGGAATGGACCTTAAAAGAGTTTCATTCTCCAAATTTGGTTCTCTTATTCCGCTGTAACTCCATGTCTAATGTGGGTTTCATGTTTGGGCCAGAAGGTAATCCCTACAACCATTCGTTTAGTGACTATTCAGAATTACAATGGAACTGAAAAAAAAAAAGTGGCTTATGACTGGCATTTTTCCACACTTATGACCATTGCAGCATCTCCAGGGTCACGTGATCGAACTTCAGACGCTTGGCCACCAGCTCGTATTTACGACGTTTTGCAGTGTCCCGGAGAATTGCGTGATCACTATGGGCAACCTTCCTAGCCAGCATCCAACAAACAAAATCAACAGGGGAAGCCAGATTTGCTTAACGACCGTATGATTCACTTAACAACTGTGTTGATTGTGGTGAACTGTGGTGACATGGTAGCATTCCAGTATTTGTGAGGTGGCTACAAAGAGGGGGTCAACCTATTTTCCAAAGCACCAGAAGGCAGGAGAAGAAGCAACGGATGGAAACTCATCAAGGAGAGAAGCAACCTAGAACTAGGGAAAAACTTCCTAATAGTGAGGACAATCAATCAGTGGAACAGAAGTTGCCTTCAGAAGTTGTGGGGGCTCCATCACTGGAGGTTTTTAAGAAGAATCTAGACCAGTGGTGGCTAACCTTTTTGGGCTCCTGTGCCAAAAATTGTGTGCATGTCAGCACCCAGAAGGCAATGCATGCGCCCCACCCCCCCACCCCTGTGCAGTTGCATGTGCAATTCTCCCCTTACCTGCACTGCGCCTCACATCTGATTTCCGGCTGGTTTGAGGCCTTTTTTGGTCTCCCAGAGGTTTGAAAAAAGCCTTTGCAGGCTTTGCAGGATGAACTATAGGCCCGTTTTGTCACCGGAACGGGCCTATTATTCAGTCTGCAAAGCTCGCAGAGGCTTTTTTCAAGCCTCTGGGAGGACGAAAAAGGCCTCAAACCAGCCGGAAATCAGCTGTGGGGTGCACGCATGCACAATGAGGTAAGTTTGCCTGCGGCTCGCATGCCGGCACAAATGGCTCTGCATGCCTCTTGTGGCACGTGTGCCATATGTTCGCCATCACGGGTCTAGACAGTCATTTATCTGAAATGGTCTAGGTTCTCCTGCTTGAGCAGGGGGCTGGACTAAAAGACCTCCAAGATCCCTTTCAACTCTGTTTATTCCATTCCATTCTATATTCTGCTCTGTTCTATTCTATATTCTATTCTATATTCTATTCTGTTCTATTCTACATTCTACGTTCTATTCTACATTCTATTCTAACGTTCTGTTCTGTTCTATTCTATTCTATATTCTATTCTGTTCTATTCTACATTCTACGTTCTATTCTACATTCTATTCTAATGTTCTGTTCTGTTCTATTCTATATTCTATTCTGTTCTATTCTATATTCTATTCTATATTCTATTCTGTTCTATTCTACGTTCTGTTCTGTTCTATTCTATATTCTATTTTGTTCTATTCTACATTCTACGTTCTATTCTACATTCTGTTGTTCTGTTCTGTTCTATATTCTATTCTACATTCTATGTTCTATTCTAAGTTCTGTTCTGTTCTATTCTATATTCTATTCTATATTCCATTCTGTTCTATTCTATCCTACATTCTACATTCTATGTTCTGTTCTGTTCTATATTCTATTCTATATTCTATTCTGTTCTATTCTATTCTGTATTCTATATTCTATTCTGTTCTATTCTATTCTACATTCTACGTTCTGTTCTGTTCTGTTCTGTTCTATTCTCTATTCTATTCTATTGGACAAATATTAAACTGGGATGGATGAAGACTTGAGCAGAGGTTTGGACCAGCTGTCTTGCTTAACAATGAAAATTTTGGATTCAGTGATAGTTATACATACAGAACTACCTGCAGTTCATTCTGTTTACATACACAAGGTTCAATTCTTTAAATTTAGAGATGCGGGACCGGCTCCTGAGTGATGCACAGAGCAGAATGTTTTCTACTCCAATCTATATACCACATGTGGACTTGGAACACTCCCAGTTTCTGGATTTTAATGTGCAGGAAAGCACTGCTTTTAACGGGGAAATATTTCAATCAGCAAACTCTCTCTCTCTCAACTGCCTCCAGCTATACTGCCTTTGATTTACATGCATTGGGGAACCTGACAATTGTTGCCAGATGTGTTGAGCTATTTCCGTACGAAGGGGAATTCAAAGGCATCAAGTCCAAGGGACAAAGGTCTTTGCAGTCTTAAACGCCAACATGGAAGATTCCTGCAGTGCTCACTTTGAGAGCATGGATAACAGAGTTGGAAGAGGGATCTTAAAGGTCTTCTAGTCCAACCCCTTGCTCAAGCAGGAGACCTTATACCCTATACAGGCTGGAATTACAGAACCCTGCAAGTTTGATTGTGCTATACAGGAGGTCTGGACTTATAGGTCAAGGGGGAATCCAGATTCACTCATCCACAGCCATGTTACTAACTTAACAACTGCAGTGATTCACTGAACGTCTGCGGCAAGAACGGTCCTAAAATGGAGCAATACTCACAACGATTTCACTTAGCAATGGAAATTTTGGATACAGTTAAACCGAGGAATAGATACCTGTAATATGTTGTTCATGCAGGAAAGATGCCAACGGGGAATTATCTATATTTTGAAGTGGGTAAATTGAGTTTATCATCTTATCCTTCCACTATCTATCAATCCATCTATCTATCTATCCATCCATCCAACCATCCACCTACCTATTTACCTATCATCTACCTCTCTCTCTCTTACCTATCATCTATCTATTTATCCTTCTTATCTACCTACCTACCTATCATCCATCCATCCATCCATCCATCCATCCATCCATCCACCCTTCTACCTACCTACCTATCATCTACCTACCTTGGGATAGCTCAGAGATACCTACCTACCTATCAGCTATCTATTTATCTCTCTATTTCTCTACCTACCTACTGTACCTATCATCTATCTATCTATGTACCAATCTGCCTTTCTACCTACCTACCTACCATCTATCTACCTATCTATCCATCCATCAATCCACCTACCTACCTATCATCTATCTCTCTACATACCTATCATCTACCTACCTACCTACCATCCATCCATTTATCTACCTATCTATCTACCTATCAGCTATCTATTTATCTATCCATCTCTCTACCTACCAACCTACCTATCATCCATCTACCTACCTATCAGCTATTTATCTATCTCTCTACCTACCTACCTATCATCTACCTACCTACCTGCCTACCTATTTATCATCTATTTTTCTATCTAAAAAAGAAAATCTATCTATCTTCTCTTTATCTTTCTATCATCTTTCTTTATCTCTATATCTGTCTCTATCATCTATTTTTCTAGCTCTATATCTGCCTATCATCTACTTCTCTAGTTCTGTCACCTCTCTTTATCTATCCATATCTATCTATATCTATCTACCTGAGACTACCTCTAAACTTGGGTTTGAAAGAATTATGGGATAGCCCAGAGATATCTGCGCTCAGTTGAAGGGAGTGAAGAAAGATGAAAAATCACGAAGCAATTAAGTTCTCCACTTCGTCTTGTCATTTCCCCTCCCAGGTGATTAAATTTGCCCCTTTTGGGAAAACCAATTAACGCTGTGCCTTGTTAACATCTGGTCTCTCTTAGGTCAACCTGTCCTTTCCAGAGGCGAAATCGTCTACCCACAATGCACCGAGCCCCACAGGAACGCAGTTAATGTTAATTTAGTCCACCGTTTCCTTCAGAAGACCTTGGTCTAAATGCAGTTATTACGTCGTCAAACAAGCGAAATGGTGCTGTTAAAAAAAAAACAAAAAAACCCTTCTCAGGTCTGTCCAGGAAGGTTTCATGATATACCATTTTAATATATGGAATATAAAATATTAAAACTAAAATGATCTCTTCTGCTAATAAGAAGTCCTGCCAATAAGAAATTTAAGATCAGGCAATTTAGCACATCCACCGATTTAGCTACCTGAAGTTAGCAGTTCACTGAATTAGGAACATCTTACAATTCTGTCTGCCTTTCGAAGTTATTTTGGAAACGGTTTCAATGCAACACTGCCCAGTTCTCACTCTGCAAATATATATATATATTCCATTTTTAATCAGATCCTCCCAGAGGCCTTTTTTCTCCCACATCTTTTTTTAATTAAAAAAAAAATACCTATGGGAATTTCTTAATATTTGATAGCTCACTGCTACTTTTTTTTAAAAAAAGTAGATAATATAGCCATACAGTAATTTTAAACTGTCATATTACTAAGCAATGCATAATTCACAAGGAGATTAAATTAATGCCACTACT
The DNA here is from genome assembly GCA_023653725.1 of Bungarus multicinctus. Classification (NCBI taxonomy): domain Eukaryota; kingdom Metazoa; phylum Chordata; class Lepidosauria; order Squamata; family Elapidae; genus Bungarus; species Bungarus multicinctus. The sequence goes on from CM042850.1 coordinate 5,811,649, forward strand.
GTTCCCTTGGGTGACATAGAAAATCCCAAGTAAAAACACGTTGAAATTCACCGGCCATTATAACGAAAGATGAAAAGTCTCATTCTCTACAATATGCTTTGCACAAATCAGTCAAAAATGTAAATGAATTTGCAGGCCAGGAATTGAAAAAAAGGAAAGAAGAGCTGACACATAATTCTTTCTGCTGTAAAGGAGAAGCAACTGCTTAAACTTTAATCCTTAATTAAGCTGGTCTACATAGGTTGCCCTTGCTTAATGATCGATCGTTTAGAGACTGGTTAAAGTTAGGATGGACTCCAAAGATCTTTGCTATTTGGATCCAAAGTTCTGACAATCAGAGCCCCTCGTGCAGTCACGTGATCGTATTTTGGGTGCCCGGTAATTGACTTGCGTTTATGACGGTTTTGCAGCATCCTGTGGTCACACAACTGTGAGTTATGATGTTTATTTCTCCTGGAAACCTATTCTGGCAAAAAAAAAAAACCACCCATTGCAAACAATAAGTTCACTTAACAAGTACAATGTCATTGTCCACAATGGGTGTATTTTGATGGAAACCAGAAGTAAACACCAGATTCCCACCAAATGATATTATAAATCGGATTCCCACCAAAAGACATTATAAATTGCAGTCAAGTGACTGTGGGAAAACAGCTTTAAATCAAAGCTGGTTGCTGAAATGCAATCATGAAGCAAACTGGAATTAAGAAGAAATTTCCTGTCAGTTAGAGCAATTAACAGGTGGAACAACTTGCCACCAGAGGTTGTTGATGCTCCAACACTTGAAATATTTAAGAGGAGATTGGACAGCCATTTGTCTGAAATGATACAGGGTTTTCTGCCTAAGCAGGGGGTTGGACTAGAAGACTTCCAAGGTCCCTTCCAACTCTGTTATTCTGTTACTCTCTTCTTGGTTTGGGAAATCTCTATATTCTAGAACAGTGGTCACCAACCAGTGGGCCAGGGACCACTGGTGGTCCATGAGAAAATTTTGGTGGTCCGCAGAGAAATGTCACCCCCCAAAGCAATTAATCCAGGCTGCGTGGGAACACAAGGCTGTGCCACCCAGATGGCCCACAGGAACACAAAGCTTGTGTCGCTTGCATTGCAAACAACATGAGGTAGTGAGGGGAGGGGGGAAAGGGAGGAGGGGGGACTTGCCCCACTCGTTCCATTCACCTGGCCTGGCCACCGGGCTGCTTCTTTCCGCTTCTTTCTTCTTCTGCTTTTGGCTGCACGCAAGGAAAGCAGCAAAAGTCTTTCTTTCTCTCCCCCAAATTCCACCAGAAATTAGTCTTTGGAACCCTGCAAGGCCTCCTGCTCCAAGAGGCTGTGCTGGTGTGATAAGTCTCACAAAGACTCATTTCTGGTGGAGTTTGGGGGAGAGAGAGAAAGACTTCTGCTGCTTTCCTTGCATGAAACCTCTCTCCCCTTGAGAACGGAGCTGGAGACATTATCCTGCGTTCCCAAATAAAGAGCGATCGGTCGGTCGGAAAACGGGGTGGGAAATTTCCCTGCAGACTTTTTGAGGGATTTTCCCAGGGTTTCTGGTCTGCGGGATTTAAAATTATGAGGTCCAAAAGGTTGGCGACTCCTGTTCCAAAGGACACGGGTTCAGTGAGGCCCGCTCCAAGCTTCCTCGGGTTAAAACCAGGATGAAACCCAGCGGACTCAACTTTGGGTGAAGGCATTTTAAGTAAAAGAAGCTGTCCTGGCATTCGTTCAGGCAGAGGTGCTCTCTAGCCGTTTCGGAATTCAATTAGGCAGAAAAGTAATATCGTAGAGGAAAATAAAAGAGATTCCTCGGGAAGTCATAAAACAGATGGAAGTGTAAGCTTGCTGTATTTTTTTGGGAGGTGGGGGGGGCAGAAAGCATACAGAAAACCAATTTCCCCCCAAACAGCAGTTAAAGGAAGATGTTGAAATGTTATTTAAAGTGTTTACAAAAGCGTGGAATTTTGACACACCTGGGCTTTTGTACGGTTCTGTGAACGATGGGACTACAGTAGATGATGGTTTTTGCAATACTGGTAGTCCTCAACTCACAATGGCTTTGTTTAGTGACCATGAGAAGTTACGACAACACTGAAAAAAAGGGAGCTTACGACCACAGTTCGCTCTTATGGTCGTTGCATCCTCCCTCTTGGTCACGTGATCAGAATTCAAATGCTTGGCAACTGATTCATATTTATGACCAGTGTCCCTGGATCAGATAATTGCCATTTGTGATCTTCTGATAAGCAAAGTTTACCTTTACTGAATTGTGTTACTAACTCCACGGCAGGGATTAAACTAAATAGTTGTGACAAGAAAAGTCGTAAAATGGGGCAAAACTCACTGAACAAATGTCTCACTTAGCAACTGAAAGTTTGGGCTCAATTGTGGTCGTAACTCGAAGACTACCAATGATAGATAGGGTTAGGAGATTGATGATAGATAATTGATGATAGATTGATGATATTTATGATAGAGATGATAACAGTTAGAAAGATAGATGATAGATCAATAAGATTGATGATAATAGATGATAGATTGATGATAATAGATGATAAATGATAGATAGATGATAATAGAAAAAAAGAAAGAAATAGACAGACAGGTGACTCAAGGACTACCTCTATATTCTAAAATGGCCTGGAATTAGTAGTTGGAGACCTCAGATTAATATTATGCTGCCTCATTCTTCTGTAGATCTGGTTCAGAATATCATATGTTTATTTTAATTAAATTAATGCATATGAGTGGCATGCCCATGGAGATTCTCAGTCATCCAGGTTATGGTTGTTCCAAAGGTACTTTTTTCAAGAGGTGACTGGACTTTCTGGTTTTTCTTTGAAGATGTTTCACTTCTCATCCAAGAAGCTTCTTCGGCTCTGATTGAATAGTGGGGAATGGAAGGATTTATCTTCCTTGCAGACAGCTGGTCATTTGCATTCTTCTTAGAGAGACTTTGAGGCCATTGGGAGATTTGTCTATGTCCTTAGACACAGGGCAGAAAACATCCTGCAACCAAGAAGGCTCCACGCCCATTTGCACCACTCAAGGTGACCTCAAGACACAGATAAACCTCCAAATGGCCTCAACAATTCCCTAAAAGAATGCAAATGATCAGCTGTCTGCAAGGAAGATAAATCCTTCCATTCCCCATTATTCAATCAGAGCCGAAGAAGCTTCTTGGATGAGAAGAGAAATGGCCTCAAAAAACCCCCCAGACAGTCCAGTTGCCTCTTGAGAGAAAAAAGCACCTTTAGGATATGGGTAAGGGTTTCCCCTCCCCCACTTACTGATAAAAATAATTGACATTTTAATTGTCATTTTACAGCTGTTACAGAAAGAGAGCCAACTGTTTGATGACTTCCATGTGTGAACGTATGTTCTTACCACCTCCAAAAAACGAATTCACAGCAAGTGTTTTTCTCCTTTGGATCCATTGCGATGTCTCCTTGCTCAAAACCACAATGTCCTCATTATAGTTTTTAAAGAGGGAGGGAGGGAGGGAGGGATGTAGGTAGTTAGGAAGACCTGGTGGAGAACTGCTAAAGTGTGAGCTAGCCGTGCTGCAGCTGCCCAAAAGCCCAAGTGTAAGTGATCCAACAATTTGGGTTTGCTTACAAATCCCACTGTAGACCGACCACCTGCGTTAAGGTGTCAAGAGCAAGGCAGTGGGGTGAGAAAAAAAATGGCACTTCTATTTTATTTATTTTATTTGCTCAGAAATTAGATCTTCTTGAAAGGGTGCTGAAGCCTTTCATTTTCCTGATGGAGTTCAGGTAAGCCAACCACCTGTGACCATCCATCTTTGAAGTGGAATTCTTAAGTTGAATTGTTCTTTGGCTTTCTAAGGATCAAGTGGCTGAAAAAGGCACCTAAATGTTGGGTATGTATGAGAGAGAGAGAGAGAGAAAGGAAGAGAAAAGGGCAGAAAGGAGAAAGAAACAGAGAGACACATATAGAGAAAGAGAGAGAGGCAGAATGGAGAAAGAAAGAGAGAGAGAAAAGAACAGAGAGACAGGGAGAAAAGAAGGGAGAGAGAGAGAAAGAGAGACAGGGAAAGAAACAAGAGAGAGAAAGGAGAAAGAAAAAGTGAAAGAAAAAAGAGAAAAGAGAGAGAGGAGAGAAAGGAACTGAGAGAAAAACAGAGAAAATGAGAGACAGAGAGAGAAAAATTTCACTTCCTTTGAAATGAAATTCTTAAGTGAATTTATTCTTTGGCTTTCTAAGGATCAAATGGGCTGATAATGCACCTAAATGTTGTGTTATGTACGAAAGAGAGAGAAAGAAGGGGGGCAGAAAGAAGAAAGAGAGATAGAAAAAGAAACAGAGACAGAGGAGGGAGAGAGAGAGAGAAAAACAGAGAGACATACACAGGGAAAGAAGAGAGAGAGAGTCAGAAAAGGAAAGAAACAGAAACAGAGAGAAAGGAGAAAGAGAGAAAGGGGGGAGGAAAGGAACAGAGAGACAGTGAGAAAAAGAGAGACAGACAGAGAGAGAGAAAGGAGAAAGAGGGAAAGCAACACAGAGAGGAAAACACAGAAACAGAGAGAGAGAAACTGAGACACAGAGAGAGAGAGACAGTGAGAAAGGAGAAAGAAAGAAAGAAAGAAAGAAAGAAAGAAAGAAAGAAAGAAAGAAAGAAAGAAAGAAAGAAAGAAAGAAAGAAAGAAAGAAAGAAAGAAAGAAAGAAAGAAAGAGAGACAGGGACAAAGAGGGACAAAGAGAATAAAATGGACATCTATCAATTCTTTCTATGGCTAGTTAAAAGACCTCATCTTTCCTAAAATATTGATTTAATATTTAAATTAATTAAAATGCTTCCTTCCCAAAAGTTTTTATTTAAATACTTTTGGGTCATAGAGTTGGGCTAGACAGAGGGTCCACCTTAAATAAGCCTCCCTATGGCCACAAATCGAGTCGAATTCCACCCGCAAAGGATATTTTTGGATGAGCTGCTATCAGGAGCTCTTGTGCTACCTGAGCATCCCTTGATGGATTTGCTGGCTTAGTTAGTTCTCCTTGTTTGCTTTGTTCTCTTCAAGCATTCTTAATCTGTCTGTCATCATAAGCTCCGACACTCTACTCCAAATGAGACCCAGACCTCTGGTCTCCCTCTCTGGAGTGGGGAAGGGTCATGGAGGGCAAAACGTTGATTGATTGTAGGCCATTCAGTTGGGGTGGACGCTTAGCAACCACACCGAGAGATTCTCTTCATGATGATGTCCCTAATTTGGCCTTTTGGCTCTTCCAGGGAGAGCATTCATCGCTAATGTGACCCTCTCCATCTTGAGGCTGATTATCCTTTTCCTTCTTTCCCTTCCTTCCTTCCTTCCTTCCTTCCTTCCTTCCTTCCTTCCTTCCTTCCTTCCTTTCTTCCTTCCCTTCCTTCCTTCTTTGTCCCTCCCTCCTTTCTTTCTCTCCTTCCTTCCTTTTTTCTCTCCCTCCCTTCTTTCTTTCTCCCGCTTTTCTTTCTTTTTTCTTTCTTTCTCTCTCCCTTCTTCCTTTCTTTTTCTTTCATTCTCCCTCTCCCCCTCTCTTTCCCCTCCCTCTTTCTCCCTCCCTCTCTTTCTCTCTCTCCCACTTTCTTTTTCTCTCTCCCGCTCTTTCTCTCTCCCCTCCCTCTTTCTCTCCCTCCCTCTCTTTCTCTCTCTCTCCCTCTCTTTCTCTGTCTCTTCCCTCCCCCTCTCTCTCCCTCTCTCCCCCCCTTTCTCTCTCTCCCTCTCTTTCTCTGTCTCTCCCCTTTCTCCCCCTCCCTCCCTCTCTTTCTCTCTCTCCCCCCCCTCTTTCTCTCTCTCTTTTTCTCTCCACCCCCTCGTGGTTTTTGCCAAAAAAACCCAGTTCTATATAACTGTCTGATTTCGTTCTGCAACCCAACAGGACAGACACAGATGTCAGAGGATAATTAGGACTGCAGAAAAAATAATTACCACCCACCTGCCTTCAATCGAGGACTTGTATACTGCAGGAGTCAAAAAGAGGGCTGTGAAAATTTTTACAGACCCCTCACATCCTGGACATAAACTGTTTCAACTCCTTCCCTCAAGACGACGCTATAGAGCACTACACACCAGAACAACTAGACACAAGGACAGTTTTTTTCCTGAACACCATCGCTCTGCTAAACAAATAATTCCCTCAACACTGTTCAACTATTTACAAAGTCTGCACTACTATTACTGTTAATCTTCTCCTCACTCCTTATCACCCATCCCCTCCCACTTGTGACTGTATGACTGTAACTCTGTTGCTTGTATCCTTACGATTTATATTGACTGTTTCCTCGTATGATTTGATTGCTTATTGAACTGTATGACTATCATTAAGTGTTGTACCTTACGATTCTCGACTCCTGACAAATGTATCTTTTCTTTTATGTATACTGAGAGTATTTACACCAAGACAAATTCCTTGTGTGTCCAATCACACTTGGCCAATAAAAAGTATTCTATTCTATTCTATTTGGCTGCATAAATCACCACTCTCAGAGAATTCTATCGGTTTTAGACTCCAGGATAATAATACTAAATTATGCTGAGCATAAGAGACAGAAGGTAGCGACAGTACGTGGTATGTGCAGAGTTTACAAGAAACTCTTCAGGGAGAGAAATCATTCATAAAATCATAACACGCAGGCTACGAACTCCTTACGAACCTTTGATTTTCAAGGGGGGGAAAAAAGCTTATTAAAGCTGAACCTGAAGTGTAATTGGTGTACCACAATACTCGCTGTGTGCTGCACATTTGCAAATCCAGGTACCTACAACCCCAAACATTGCAGATAAAAATACCATGGGGGGAAATGCCTTTCTCCAAATCTTCTGAGATTTCTTTTTAGGAAGGAAGGAAGGAAGAAAGAAAGGAAGGGAGGGAAGGAGGGAGGGAAAAAAGAATGAAAGGAGAGAAATAAAAAGAAAGGAGAGAAAGAGACAGACGAAGTGAAAGAAAGAGAAAAAAGAGGGAAGGAGGAAGGGAAAGAAGGAAGGAAAGAAGAAGGGAGGTAGAGAAAGAAAGAAGAATGGAAGGAAAGAAAAAAATGAAAGGAGAGAAAAAAAGAAAGAAATGGGAGAAAGATACAGAGGAAGAGGAAGAAAAAAAGAGAGAGGGAGGGAGAAAGAAAAGGAAGAACGGAGGGAGGGAAAGAAGGAAGGAAGGACAGAGGGAGGTAGAGAAGGAAAGAAGGAAGGAAAGAAAAAAGAATGAAAGGAGATAAGAAAGAAAGAGACAGAGAAAAGACGGAGGGAGGGAGAGAAAGAAGGAAAGAAAGAGGGAAGGAGGTAGAGAAGGAAAGAGGGAAGGAAGGAAAGAAAAAAGAATAAGAGGAGATAAAGAAAGAGACAGAGAAAGTGGAGAGAGGGAGAGGGGGGAGGAAGAAGGCAGGGTAGGAAGGAAGGAAGGAAGGAAGGAAGGAAGGAAGGAAGGAAGGAAGGAAGGAAGGAAGGAAGGAAGGAAGGAAGGAAAGAAGGAAGGAAGGAAACTTACCCTCCGCTGAACGGATTCTCTCCAGAAATGACATGAGTGCTGTCCTTGCCAACCAGAAATTTGACCCGATCATAGAAAGAGTAGAGCTTCTGATGGAAGATGGGGATCTGAGTCTCCTGTATGATGTCCAGGGGGTCTGGAGAGCCCAAGCAGAGCGTGTTGGTCCGGCACAGGGACTGAAAGCAGCAGTCGGGGTCCATGCAGTCCACTAACCCATCTGTGGACCAAAGACACAGACTGGTTGACGAGCCTCAGTGAGGGGTGAAAGATTTGGCATCTAGAATATTTAGCTCTGTAACCTGCGAATATAGCCATAGCACTTAGACTTGTTTACCGCTTCATATACCCCTCTAAGCGGGTTACAGAGTCAGCCTCTTGCCCCCAACAATCTGGGTCCTACCTTGGAAGGAGGGAAGGATGGGTCAGCCTTGAGCCTCGTCAGGATTGAACTGCTGGCAGTGGGCAGAATTAGCCTGCAATGCTGCATTCTAACCACCGCGCCAACATGCCTCCTTCCTTCCTTCCTTCCTTCCTTCCTTCCTTCCTTCCTTCCTTCCTTCCTTCCTTCCTTCCTTCCTAAGGAAGGCTTTACAGCCCTCTCTAAGCTTTTTATAGAATCAGCCTCTTGCTCCCAACAATTTTGGGTCCTCATTTTACCCATCTCGGAAGGATGGAAGGCTGAGTCAACCTTGAGCCAGTGAAAATCAAACTGCTAGCAGTCAGCAGAATTAGTCTGCAATTCTGCATTTTAACCACTGTGCCTCCATGCCTCCTTCCTTCCTTCCTTCCTAATTTTCCTTCCTTCCTTCCTTCCTTCCTTCCTTCCTTCCTTCCTTCCTTCCTTCCTTCCTTCCTCCCTCCCTCCCGCCCTTCCCAAAAGACTTGTATACCTCTTTTTACAGCCCCCTCTAAGCAGTTTACAAGTCAGCTTATTGTCCCCAACAATCTAGGTCCTCATTTTACCCACCTCATGAAGGATGGAAGGCAGAGTCAACCTTGAGCCAGTCAGGATCGAACTCCCGACAGTGGGCAGGACAGTGCATTCTAATCACTGTGCCACTACGGTTTATAATCCCTGTACTAATATCTCCTGATACAGATGTATTCCAGGAAAAAAAAACATGCTAAATTTGGTCATTTCCTCCCCTCTATTCAACAGAAGTACAGATTACGGCTGTAAATCCGTATTTCTGACACATCTAGACAGGAATGATGGCTTTGGGCTGGCTGTCAATAGAACTGAGAATGGGGATATTTAATTTCACAATGGGGGAAGAAAAGAGTCTTTTGGAGAGTGAGTTTATCAGAGGGGGCAGCAGACTGTTTCTGTCAGTTCCTGTCTCAGCCCCTACCTCAAAAAAAACCTTTTTCCCAAAGGAAGCAATTTGGACTTGTTACCACATCGGACTAACCTAAAGCATTCAATCATCTGAACATTTTAGGCGGGGAGGGGGAAAAGGCACGTTTAAATCCTCCAAAATAGATAAGAACCGAGTGGGATTTATCTCATTTCCTTTCTCCGAAAATCATGTAGTCTTGGCGGTGTGTGAGAGTACAGACAACACCTGCAGGGCTCAGGAATGGAGAAGGCCCTTCAGTTGAAGGAACCAAGACTACAGATACCGTCGTCCTTGACTTACAACAGTTTGTTTATACAAGACATTTTATAAATGGCGCGTCTGGCAAGGATTACGTTACCCAGCTGGGTAATGAAACATCTGCAAGAAAATAGCCAAGCTTAGAAAGGACTAAGGACCCTAGAGTCTTCCTCTTCTTCCTCCTACCCCATTCGAACACTGATGAAGTTACCTAGTTGGGTCGTGAAATGTCTACAAGAAAGCAAGCAAACTCAGAGAGCACCACAGTTCAACCCTGAGCTACAAATTTTCTTTTATTGGAACAGAGGATTTTATACAGAAAACTGTACCAATTTCACAGCCGCGTGCAGGAATCTTTCCTTTAGGACACAAATCAATAATATTTTGAATAGCAAAAAAAAAAAAGCCAATTTTGAACTGGGCTTTTAGCCCAACCCAACTTTGAAATGTTCAGATAGGACATCCCAAATGGGGCTGTTTGGTTTCAAACCCGGAACTCGGTTTGTTCCTTGTTGTCTATGATGACCCGGGGCATGGCACAAAGGCAACACAGTCAGATAATCAATAAGAGTCCCTTTGTTAGCTCCAACTTTGCCCCCAATGTCCAGGTTACCTTCTGGCTGGAGAAAAACTTTTCCCAGGAACAGCCTTGGGCTGCAGGGAATCAAGTCCAAAACAAGGTAAACACAAACAGTAACTATAAGTCCACTCAAGCCAAACTGAGGTAATTAGTTTGGCAGGGCAGGAGCAAGAATTCCAGATGTGAAGGCACGGTAATAAGGCACGGTTGGGAAGGCACCAGAAACACAGATAAGCAACGACGACACAGGATAAACTCACAATTGTTTCCAGCAGCTGCCACACTCAGCATGCATCTCTTTTAAACTCTCATTCCCAGGTGTGGCTAATGAAGGGAATCAGGGCCCTTTCCTCCCCCGTAAGCCATGCAACCCACATTGCTCCCTTCTCCGTTCCCCCCTGCGTACCCTAGGATGAAGAGGAGGTGGGCCTGGGTCTTCCTCTGAACTCCCTCTCCCTTGTTCTACCTCTCTCCTGCTCTGCCCAACCGGACTTTGCCCTTCCCCTGTTTCCTCCCCAGCCAATGGAGCCACATTCCCGCTCCCTGTCAGCTGTTCGTCTTCCTCCTCAGAGTCAGACTCCGACGGGGGCATGACAGTTTGATTTCTATCCATGCAAAATGAAGGTTCGTGATCGGTAAACCTGGCGAGCAGGAGGAATCTTACCTCCATCGTTGTCTTTTGCGTCTCCACACGCCGTCTCCATGGACGTGTCACAGCCTGTCCCTCTCCAGCCTAGCTGGCAGACACAATGCCACCCGTTCATGTCCAGCGTGCACCTACCGTTGCCGTTACACAACCCGGGGCATCCCTCTGGAAGGGGGGAAAGAAAAGGGAAGTTTAGTTGGAGAAGACTAATTAGCATTGGAGAACAAGATTCACAAACCCGTTCACATGTGCAAAGAAAGATGGAATGATGATTTGTTTCTTCGGGGCCATTTTGTTCCTTGGGGAAATTTGACCACCTCCGATCAATATTTTCCCCCGTGGGTGAGAAACCGAACAGCTTGGATTTTGTGGTAATACAGATAGTCCTCGACTTACGACCGCAATTGAGCCTGAAATTTCCACTGCTAAGTTTTGCGTCCTTCTGACAAGCGAAATTTACGGGGAAGCCAAATTTGCTTAATAACTGTCTTACTCACTTAGCAACCGCGGAGATTCACTTCAACAATTTTGGGGCTCAACTGTGGTCTCAGGCCGAGGACAGTCTATACTTTGTCAGCTTGATTTTTGATTCGTTCAAGCGCCATTGTTAACTTTGCATCGTCACTAAATGGAGCGTTGAAACGTCGAGGACTTCCTGTAATTGTCGTTTTTCAGCAAGGGTGCTGAAAAAGTCCGGGTTTGGCTTCCAGCGGAGTTCCCACGCTCCTCATGAGAGACAAAAAACGCCTCTTAAAACTACCCCTTTATTATCTCCGGTGAAGACAGGATCCCTTAAAAGCGTCTGACTTCTGGGCTGGTTCGGATTAAAGCAGAATGAAACCAATTATTCTTCACTCAGATCAGGAAAGCTGATTTGGGGCAGCTCAGCAAATGTGTTCATAATTACGGCAGTCTAAACAACGGCGAGCTGTCAGCCGCTTCCAACAGGCATCCCTGTCCACCGAAGTCAAGGAGATTTATGGTAGTTGGAAGTTACACCACGTTGCTGATTTTTCCCATAGCTTAGGGTGAATGGAAATGTTTACTGGCGCGGCATTTGCGTTAACCTGATCCAAAGTTTTTCGGGCTACTCTTTTTCCGGCTCCTGGTAATCCTCCAAAATTTAAACAATATATATATATATATGTATACTATATTTTGAGCGACGCTACGTTACTTGGGTAGAACTCAGGAGCAGTAGTAGAGGATGTGAGGGTGATGAGAAGTTTTAACGAGCCTGTTTCTTGGAACCCCAAGGAAACAGGCCAGGTGAGGTGAACCAACAGTCCTCGACTTACGACGGAACTGTGGTGGTTAGAAGTGCAGTCTTTCAGGCTAACTCACTGCTCACTGCAAGCAGTTCGATCCTGACCAGTTCAAAGTTGACTCAGCCTTTTATCCTTCCGAGGAGGGTAAAATGAGGACCCAGATTGTTGGGGGAAAGAGGCTGACTCTGTGAACCACTTAAAGAGGGGCTGTAAAGCACCATGAAGCAGTATATAAGTCTAAGGGCGATTGCAGAATGGAGAAAGGGAGGGAGGAAGGAAGGAAGGAGCCATGATGGCACAGTGGTTAGAATGCAGAATTGCAGGCTAATTTTGCCCACTGCCAGGAATTCGATCCTGACCAGCTCAAGGTTGACTCAGCTTTCCATCCTTCCAAGTTTGGTAAAATGAGGACCCAGATTGTTGGGGGCAAAAGGTTGACGCTTAGAGAGGGTTCAGCATACCCTCCCTGCTCTGCCCTTCACAATAACCCTTAGCCCCACCACTGGGCTTCCAAAAGGATGCCTGTGTCCAACCCAATAAAATTTATTGTCCTGTCATCAGACAAACTCAGATGACATTCATGCCTTAGAGCTTTTCTGTACAACGCCTGTAATTAGCGGCATGTCTTAAAACAGCAGAGGAAATTGTTCCCAGTTTCTTTTTATCTTTCCCCCCGCCTTCCCCTCTCCATTACAGCTAGACTTCGGTAAATTAAATTACAATGAATTTAAAGGAATTAAAATTCAATTTAACAGAGTTAGCCTCAACCCACAGTGGTAGCCACTATACATCCGGGGAAAATCCGAAAAAATTGCCAACTTTTAATGGCATACCCCCTCAACCCTGGGAGTGGGTGGGTGGATAGGTTGTTAAAAGTACTGTGTCTGTGAAAATATGCGTTTTTTTAAAAAAAGCAGGAATTTCAATCTCCCCTACTAAGCACGATGGGCTTCTCTGGAATAAGATTTCTCGTGCGGGCATCTATGAAAAAGAATCTATGTTGGTTTGCCTACCAGTTTTGCAAACGGGGTGGGGTTTTTTGGGTGGGGGGAGAGTGCATTATTGTGTGTCTTTATGTTTGTGCGTGAGATCAGAAAGTATTAATAAAACAATATTTGGGCCAGGATGGTTGGAAAAGATTCAAGATCTGCAAGCTTGGAAATTTTGAAAAGAAGGTTAAAATCACTGATTTGTATTTATGTCCTGCCTGTTATTATTTTTATAACTAAACTCGGGAAAAGGTTGATGGACAAACATTATCTTAAATATTTGCCAGCCAATTTTCAACCTGAAATACTTCCAACTTGAAAGAGAGAAGCCCCGGTTAAGATTATTCTCCGGGCTTTTGCAAACAAGGAAGGCTTCGTATCATCTTACTCACCTTGTCTTCTCCTGAGTGGTACCATGAAAAAAAAAGAATTAAAAACATCCTTGCAGAGGCACCCCTCCCCTCCCAACCCACATCACCTGTCTAAGTTGGGATGAGGGGTGGATGGAGAAGACAGAAGCCACACAGATAGGATGTTAGTGGAAGACGAGCTGCAGTTACAGAAGGATGGAGTTGAAATGGACTTCCTGGGCTTACAGATGTCATGCTAGACTTTAGGTGACAATGGTGAGGTTGTGGAGATGGGAGGAAGGGATTCCTAAGCTGAGGATTTGTGTAGGGCAGGGGACCGGGAGGGGGGGCTGGATTGAAACACACAAAGACACGAAAAGAAGAAAAGCCACCATACCTTTCACTACCTTATCCAGATAGTGAGCTTGGAAAAATAAAAAGACAGAACATGTAAAGTAGGATTGAATTTAAAGAAAAGCGCAGTACAGTTTACTACGAGACGTTGATGCTAAAGCAGCAGCTGGGGCCCTGGGAGAGGAGTAGGGCGGGAGGAAGGACAAAATAACAACGGCTGCGGCAGCAAACGGCGACGATGCAACAACAATAGGAGGCCAAGCGGATATTGTCGGGAGGCAGGATCAAAGGAGGGGAAAAAAGGCAGCATACGTTCGAAGAAGGGGAAACGGAATTTGGATCGATGCAGTGTGGAAAAATCGGGGTGCCCGCAAAAGCAGGTCATTGGGTAGCAACCTGGGAACCTCACACTATAGCGGCAGTCATTCTTTTGCCTAAGGGGGGCTTTTTTCAGGAGGCAACCGGACATTCTTGCTTTTTTCTCTTCGAAGAGGTTTCGCTTCTCATCCAAGAAGCTTCTTCAGCTCTAACCGGATGGTGGAGGAACGGAAGGATTGATACCCCTTTGCAGACAGCTGGTCATTTGCATCCTTTTAGGGGGTCGTTGAGGCCACTTGGAGGTTTGCCTGTGTCGCAGAGACGTCCTGCAGAACGCACCGTTCCACAACACAAATCCTTTCAGCAGTTCCAAGAAAGCTCCAAACCCATTTGCCTCACTCAGGCGACCCTGAGGACACAGAGAAACCTCCCAGTGGCCTCAACGACCCTCTAAGATGAATGCAAATGACCAGCTCTCTGCAAGGAGTAGAAATCCTTCAATTCCCCACCATCCGGTCGGAGCTGAAGAAGCTTCTTGGAAGAGAAGGGAAACACCTTCAAAGAAAAACCAGAAAGTCCAGCTGCCTCTTGAAAAAAAAAGCACTTTTGGGACAACCATGGCCTGGATGATGGAAAATCTCCACAGACAAATCGTTTTCCTGTTCTTGTTTTTCCTGCCAGCCACCTATCGGTGGTAGAGACCCAACAAGATATGTACTGGTAGTCCTTGACTTACAACAGTTCATTAAGTGACTGTTCAAAGTTACAACAGCACTGAAAAAGTGACTTATGACCATTTTTTTAAGGCTTACAGCTTTTGTAGCATTCCCCCCCCCCCCCCCCCATGATCGTGCGATTAAAATCCAGATGCTTGGCAACTGGTTCATATTTATGATGGTTGCCATGTCGTAGTAGCATCAAGGGAGACAAGAACAGACTGCAACAAGAGGCATGATCTCGATCCCTGGGATAGAAAATTGCTTATCCGCTCCAAAATAAACAACTAATATTGACCACAGGATTCATTTATAGCTGAGAGAGGCCTTATCTGGACCTCATAATTGGGATATTCTCATCTTTTTTCTACTTTCTCTGGAAGGAGAATTTTCTGAGGCGATTAATTAACCTCTCTGACAAAGAGGGAGGGCAAGTCCATTGAGGGTAGGCTCAGGAAAAGAAACTTTATAAAGATTTTAGGTCAGAGAGAGAAAGAAAGAGAGAGACAGAGTGGGAGAAGAGAAAGAGAAAGAGACAGGGAGAAAGAGAGAGACAGAGTGGAGAAAAAGATAGAGAGAGGCAGGGAGTGGGAAAAAAGAGACAGAGAGAGAGAGAAAAAGAGAAAGAAAGAGACACACAGAGAAAGAGAAACAGAGAGAAAGAGAAACAGAGAGAGGAAGAGAGACAGACAAGGGGAGAGAGAGACGGAGAGAGAAAAAGAGAGTAAGAGAAAGAGAAACATACATACACACTGAGAAAGAAGCACACAGAGAGAAACAGAGAGAGAGACACACAGAGAGGGAGAGATAGTGAAAGAAAACAGAGAGAAAGAAACAGAGAGAGTGAGAGGAAGAGAAATGGAGATAGAGAGGAAGATAGATAAAAAGAGAGAGAGAAAGAAACAGAGAGTGAGAGAAAGAGAAACAGATAGAGAGGAAGATAAATAAAAAATAGAGAGAGAGAGAAACAGAGTGAGTGAGAGAAAGAGAAACGGAGATAGAGAGAAAGATAAAGAGAGACACAGATATATACATATAGAGAGAGAGAGAACAGGGAGAGAGAGAGAGTGAAAGAGAAACAAAGACACAGAGAAAGAAATGAAGAGCATGAGAGTAAGAGAAACAGAGATAGAGAGGAAGATAAAGAGACAAAGAGAGAGAGAAAAACAGAGTGAGAGAAAGAGAAACAGATAGAAAGAGAGATAAAAAGAGAGAGAGAGAGAAACAGAGAGTGAGAGAAAGAGAAACGGATATAGAGGAATAGATAAAAAGAGAGAGAGAAAGAAATAGAGAGTGAGAGAAAGAGAAACGGAGATATAGAGGAAGATAGATAAAAAGAGAGAGAGAAAGAAATAGAGAGTGAAAGAGAAACGGAGGTAGAGAGAAAGATATATAAAGAGAGACATAGATATATACATATATAGAGAGAGAGCGGGGAGAGAGAGTGTGAAAGAGAAACAAAGACACAGAGAAAGAAATGAAGAGCATGAGAGAAAGAGAAATAGAGATAGAGAGGAAGATAAAGAGACAAAGAGAGAGAGAGAAACAGAGTGAGAGAAAGAGAAACAGATAGAAAGATAGAGAGAGAGAGAGAGAGAAAGAGAGTGAGAGAAACAGATATAGAGGAATAGATAAAAAGAGAGAGAGAAAGAAATAGAGAGTGAAAGAGAAACGGAGGTAGAGAGAAAGATATATAAAGAGAGACACAGATATATACATATATAGAGAGAGAGCGGGGAGAGAGAGTGTGAAAGAGAAACAAAGACACAGAGAAAGAAATGAAGAGCATGAGAGAAAGAGAAATAGAGATAGAGAGGAAGATAAAGAGACAAAGAGAGAGAGAGAAACAGAGTGAGAGAAAGAGAAACAGATAGAAAGATAGAGAGAGAGAGAGAGAGAGAGAAAGAGAGTGAGAGAAACGGATATAGAGGAATAGATAAAAAGAGAGAGAGAAAGAAACAGAGAGAGTGAGAGAAAGAGAAACGGAGATATAGAGGAAGATAGATGAAAAGAGTGAGAGAAAGAGAAACGGAGATAGCGAGGAAGATAGATAAAGAGAGACAGATATATCCATATACGTAGAGAGAGGGGAGAGAGAGAGAGAGAGAGGAAGAGAAACAAAGTGGGGGGGGCAGGCAGAACGTCTGTGGGTGTCTTATATGTCTACAAATGAGGCCAGACGTTTTCACTCACAGCAGTGTGACTGAATTGTTTTGTTTTTTTTCCCCTTCCTGCCACTGGCAACTTCAGAAAAGAGAGGGAGAAAAAAAAAAAAACTTCTGGGGCGAGAGAGGTTGTGAGTTAAAGCTCCCTCTTCTTCCCGCTGGCCCTTCGCTCTTATTTATCAAGTTACCGAGGAAGGCTCAAAGGAGGAGTGTTTTTCTTCACTCTGGCACCCTTCCCACACTCTTCTTTCAATCTTTTTTGTGTTTTCCAAGGCTGTTTCCCTCCCCCCCCCGCCCTCCTTCCTGCACTGGCTCAAGAGGACCACCCAGCTTGGGTGGGGGGACGGGACACATGACCTTGGAAAGAATTTCGGGCGGATTATTCCCTTCTCCCCATTGAGAGTCTAGACTCCGGAATGTCTGGTGGAGAAGCAAAAAAGCGCAATATTCATATTTGTAAGCGGAGAAAATAAGAGAGGAAAGGAGACAGGGGGCTCAAATTTGAGATGTGTGAGATGGGGGTCCAATTCTGGGCCATTCAGAAGTGGCGGCTTAAGCTCTGTTAGGCGGTTTATAAATGCAATTATATTTCCCATCAAGAAGAAAATTTAGTACAGGGGGTCCTTAACTTACAACAGTTTGTTTAGTGACCGTACAAAGTTAAAACAGCATGGATAAAAGTGACTTATGAATGTTTTCCACACCTTTTCTATTCTATTCTATTCCATTCCTTGTTTGTTCTGTTCTGTTCTGTTCTGTTCCATTCCATTCCATTTTTTTCTTATTCTCTTCTCTTCTCTTTTTTATTCCATTCCATTCCTCTTATTCTATTCTATTTTTTTCTTTTCTTTTCCATTCTATTCTATTTTATTCTATTCTACATTCCAATTATCTATTCTATTCTATTTTATTCTATTCTATTTTATTCTATTCCATTCCATTCATTCTATTCTATTTTATTCTATCCTATTTTCTATTCTTTTCTAGTCTATTCTATTCCTTTTTTATTCTGTTCTGTTCCGTTCCATTCCAGTCCTTTCCTATTCTATTCTATTTTTTTCTTTTCTTTTCCATTCTATTCTATTTTATTCTATTCTACATTCCAATTATCTATTCTATTCTATTTTATTCTATTCTATTTTATTCTATTCCATTCCATTCATTCTATTCTATTTTATTCTATCCTATTTTCTATTCTTTTCTAGTCTATTCTATTCCTTTTTTATTCTGTTCTGTTCCGTTCCATTCCAGTCCTTTCCTATTCTATTCTATTTTCTATTCTATTCTATTTTCTTTTCTATTCCATTCCTCTTATTCTATTCTATTCTATTCCATTCCTTCTATTCCATTCCTCTTATTCTATTCTATTCTATTCTATTCTATTCCATTCCTCTTATTCTATTCTATTCTATTTTCTATTCTATTCCTCCTATTCTATTCCTCCTATTCTATTCTATTCTATTCTATTCTATTCCTCTTATTCTATTCTATTCTATTTTCTATTCTATTCCTCCTATTCTATTCCTCCTATTCTATTCTATTCTATTCTATTCTATTCTATTCCATTCCATTCCATTCCATTCCTCTTATTCTATTCTGTTCTGTTCCATTCCGTTCCATTCCCTTCTTAGTCTATTCTATTCTAAAGTTATAATGGCACTGAAAAAAAAGAAAGAAACATGACTGTTTTCCATGCTTCGTGACCATTGCAGCATCCCGATGGTCACGTGATCAAAGTCCAGCCACTTGGCAATTGATTTGTATTTATGACAGTCGCATAGTCCCGGAGTCATGTGATCACCTTTTGTGACCTGGCAAGCAATGGGGAAGCCAAATTCCCTTAACAAACCGTGTTGCTAACTGAACAGCTGCACTGATTCCCTTAAGGTTAGGGTTAGCAATTGTGATTTGGAAATTGCGTTTTGCATGAATTAATTTCTTGGTCTGTGGGGCCCTTTTGGTGTTCTCTAAGCATGGTTTCTTGCAGACATTTCTTTACCCAACGAGGTAACACCATCAGTGTTAAAAGAGAGTGGGGTTTGTGGAAAGGAGGAGGAAGAGGTCGTCTGTCGAGGTCTTCGGTGTTCTTTTGAGTTTGTTTTCTTGCAGACGTTTCATTACCCAACTAGGAAACATCATCAGTGCTAGAAGGGAATGGTGTTTGCAAAGCAGGAAGAGGAGGAGGATTTTTTGAGTCCTTGATGCTCTCTGAGCTTGGTTGTTTTCTTGCAGACATTTCATTACCCAACTAGGTAACATCATCAATTCTAGACAGTCTGCAAAAAAACAACCAAACTCTGAGAGCACCAAAGACCCCACAGTCCAATCTTGAGCTACAAATATTATCTTCTATTCACAATCCTTGGTCTGTCCAATCAATATTATCCTATTGAAGACAAGACAAAATAAAGCTGAGGTCCATTCGTTCTTTTTTTGTTTTTAAAGCTGCCTCAAAATTGTGAGTTTCTGTGTCGCCACCTAAAAACGCTTTGACAGTGATGGGGAGATAGCTAAAATGTTTTTTTACTATTCTGATGAGCTCACAATACCTGTTCTCTACTGCTAGGTAGAAAAGGAGAAGGGAAGAGTTAATGGGAGCAAATTGGTACTTCTTTGGGGAACAGCCTGCCCTCCTTTTTCTCTGTTGAAGTTAATCCATAGTTTATGGTCTCTTATTTTTATACTGATATGGTTTAAATCGGTGCTTTTCAAATGTAACAATTCTGACACTGTGAATTTCGACAACTCTGGGAGGTGAGTAGGGCTGAGAGAGAAAGAGAGAGGGGGGACGAGAGAGGGAGAAGGAGAGAGAGGGAGGGAGAGAGAGGAAAAGAGAGGGATGGAGAGGGAGAGGAAGAGAGAGAGGGAGAGAGAGAGAGAGAGGCTCAAAATCAACCATCATGCTTTCATGCCTAAAATGAGACTAGAACTCACTGTCTCCTAGTGATTAGCAAAAAGTCACCCAGCTGGTTTTCATACCTAGGGCAGGACTAGAACTCACCGTCTCCTGGTGACTGGCCCAAAGTCACCCATCTGGTTCTCATGCCTAAGGCAGGACTAAAACTCACCATCTCCTGGTGACTGGCCCAAAGTCACCCAGCTGGCTCTCATGCCTAAGGCAGGACTAGAACTCACCATTTCCTGGTGACTGGCCCAAAGTCACCCAGCTGGCTCTCATGCCTAAGGCAGAACTAGAACTCACCATCTCCTGGTGACTGGCCCAAAGTCACCCAGCTGGTTTTCATGCCTAAGGCAGGACTAGAACTCACCCTCTCCTGGTGACTGGCCCAAAGTCACCCAGCTGGCTCTCATGCCTAAGGCAGGACTAGAACTCACTATCTCCTGATGTTTGGTCCAAAGTCACCAAGCTGGCTTTCATGCCTACATCGGGGCTAGAACTCACAGTCTCCTGGTTTCCAGCCTTAACTGCTAGACCAAACTGGCTCCCATTACAATCTTTCTTGTCTAATACCGGCTAACTTTTTTGGCTATATTTTATCACAAATCTCAGTTGTGGGTAAGAAGTTCAACCACAGGACAAGTTACTGTTGAGCCACCAAGGAGGTAGAGAGGTCAGATGGACAGATGAATGTAACACAAAGCCGTGCCAGAAAACCACAACGACATGGGGAAAAGGCCTGTCACACACCATGGAATTCCACACCAATGTCCTTTCATCTGCGCCAGCATTAGTTCTTCTGCTTACTTCCTCAAAACGTGGGGTTATTTTTTCCTCATTCTCGAAAAGGAACTTCCTGGTTTTAATTACTATATTCTCTTTGGAAAAGGCATCTGGGATTTATGAATCTATGCAGAAAGATTCTGCCGGCTAAAGATTGGCGTGTTTACTTGGCAAATGAAGGAACTTCCTCATCCCATAAGTGGTTGTTGAGGTTCTTCAGGAGAACGTCAATAACAGGAACCCTGAGATTATATTGTGACAGGTGAAGAGGATAATGTTGTATCTTCTGAATGTGCTCAGCCTGATTTCATGAGTGACTACTATGAGGGATGAGAGAACAACAAGATGCTAAAGGAAGCACAACAAATTGCTAATTTCTAGAAGTTTCTAGAAGTTTCTTGATCAACCTAGAATCTCTACATAGCCCCAAGTGGACTATTTGAATGGTATTGACCTTTAACAAACCCCAAGCAGGTACTAACTGTTAGAATAGAATAACAGAGTTGGAAGGGACCTTGGAGGTCTTCTAGTGCAACCCCCTGTTCTGGCAATTAATCCCACACCACTTCAGACAAATGGTTGTCCAATCTCTTCTTAAAAAACTTCCAGTGTTGGAGCATTTACAACTTCTGGAGGCAAGTTATTCCACTGATTAATTGTTCTGTCAAGAAATTTCACCTTAGTTCTAGGTTGCTTCTCTCCGTGATTAGTTTCCATCCATTGCTTATCTTACCCTTAAGTGCTTTGGAGAATAGCTTGATTCCCTTGTCTTTGTGGCAACCTCTGAGATATTGAAACTATCATGTCACTCCTAGTCCATCTTTTCATTAAACTAGAAAGACCGAATCCCAGCAACCATTCTTCATACGTTTCAGCCTCCAGTCCCCTAATCTTCTTGGTTGCTCTTCTCTGCACTCTTTCTAGAGTCTCAATATCTTTTTTATATCGTGGCGACCAAAACTGGACGCAGTATTCCAGGTGTGGCCTTACCATTAACTGGCAGCTATTTGGTCTATAAAACATAAAATTAAAAATTCAGCTGGAGATGCCTGTTTATAAAGCTTCAGTTTATAATGGGCCTGGACCAGTAACATCAGCATAGCCAACTAATAAAAAGGATTTACTGCATAGCATGGATGACGGCACCAGAATTCAACACAAGATATTGGCCGATGACCACAGACAAGGCAATATTTGGTAAAAATTCACAACTCAGAAGGTGAGGATTTCAGGTTGTCTATAAAAAAATGAAACAGCCTTTCTAAAGATTTTATATATAAAAAAGTCTTAAATATGGTTCCTTTTTTTTTTTATGGAGTAGGGAAAGATTCTAGATTATAATATTCCAAAGGAATATCTTACTTTTAAATAGCTTTTCCAGTCTCCTCTGGAAAATTCAGAAGCAAAAATTCTCAGGATCACCATTGGATCTCAAAGCTAAGAAAACTGGAATCTTCTCTTCTGTGAACACGGCGTCAACTCATAAAACATTTCTATGATCTTTTTAGAGTTGCCAACAGAAAGGGAGGGGGGAAAGGGGTTTGAAGGAGCAGTGCGGCAGCTTGGAAATAGAAAGTGCATTCCATAAATAGTTTTTCAAAGATAGTCACTAGGTGACTGAAGTTTCTACCATGCAAAATTCTAACTGGAGAGCATGATTGATGACTCTGGGCTATGGAGGTGTCTCATTGGAGAATATGAATTATGAGACACCCGGGGGTTGGGGGGAAAACCAGGGTCAAGGGTGACAGTGAATGATGTGTCTCAGAGTCGGCTACACCCAGGCAGTGCCAGCATGTTAACTCCCAATAAATCCTTTTGAAGTTTTGGAAGTTTGGCTCGAGACTCATGATTTAAATGGGGGCAACTGCCAGAATCCTGACACACGGATCTATCTTGGCTAACGTTCTGAGATTGGAAAGCATGACAGCTGGTCCTCGACTTATGACCCCAATTGAGCCCCCAATGTTTGCTGCTAAGCGAGACACCTGTTCAGTGAGTTTTGCCCCATTTTACGACCTTTTGTGCAAACCGTTGCTAAAGGAATCACTGCGGTTGTTCGGTTAGGAGCACGGTTGTTAAATGAATCTGGCTTCCCCATTGATTTGGCTGGTCTGAAGGTCACAAAAGGGGATCACGTAACTCCAGGACACTGAGGTCGTCATAAACATGAACCGAGCATCCGAATTTTGATTCGGTGATTATGAGGATGTTGGAAAAGTTGTAAGGAGGGGGGAAAAAAAGGACATAAATCACTTTTTCCAATGCCGTCATAACTTTGAACTGACACTGAACACACTGTTGTAAGTCAAGGACTACCAGTAGCGAATCTAGTTTCTCCATTGATTCTGCTTGTTTGAAGTTACAAAAGGCCCTTGTCAACTCATAAAACATTTTGTATACACATTTTATAGTTGACAACAGAAAGAAGTGGGGAGGAGTTTCAAAGAGCAGGCGGCAGCGTGGAATCGAAAGTACATTCCATTCATATTTTCTTCAAAGACTGATTAGATGGCTGAAGCTTCTGCCATGAAAAAATCTAATTGGGGAGCACGATTGATGACTCTTGGCTATGGACGTTTTTCATTGGATGATACACCCAGAGAGGTGGAGGGAAAAACAGGATCAAGGGTGACAGTGAATTACGTGTCTCAGAGTTGGCTACGCCCAGGTTAGAGCCGGACGTAGACTGTTACCTTCAAATAAATCCTCTTTAGTTTTGGGAGCATGGCTCAAGGCTCATGATTTAATTGGAGTAACTACCGGAATCCTGACAGCTGTCCACTGACTCTGGGACACTGCAAACCATCACTGAATTTTGATCATGTGACCATGGGGATGCTACAATGGTCATGAAGCATGAAAAATGGTCATAAGCAGCGGTGGGGTTCAACCGGTGTTATAACTGGTTCGGTGAGAGTGCGATTTGCAAAAAATCATCAGCTGTGCCGCCCGGACAGTTGATAAGGGTGTGCAGCGTTTGAAAAATCCTCTTCTTTCCTGCTTTTTCAACCTCAGCTGTGCCGTGCAATGCAGCTGAGGTTGAAAAAACAGGAAATAAAGGACAGCCAAGAGTCCCGATGGGCGGCTGGGCCAAACAGGCAGTAGCAGTGAACAGGTTCAGTATCAGCTGCTCTACGGAGCTACCGGTTCCATAGAACCGGGCCAAACCGGTAGGATCCCACCCCTGGTCATAAGACTCTTTTTTTCAGTGCCACTGTAACTAGATTAGAATTAGCATAGAATCAGAATAGAATTATTAGAACAGAATTAGAATAGAATTAGAATAGAATAACAGAGTTGCAAGGGACCTTGGAGGTCTTCTAGTCCAACCCCCTGCTCAGGCTGAAAACCCTACACGAGAGGTCTCCAAACTTGGCAACTTTAAGACTTGTGGACTTCAGCTCCCAGAATTCCTGAGCTGATTGGAGAAGGAATTCTGGGAGTTGAAGTCCACAAGTCTTAAAGCTGTCAGGTTTGAAGATCCCTGGTCTACAGTATCTATCTTCATCTCTCTCTCTCTCTAATCTCTATATCTCTATCTAATCTGTCTCTATCTATCTATCTATCTATCTATCTATCTATCTATCTATCTATCTATCTATCTATCTATCTATCTATCTATCTATCTATCTAATCCAAGGGCCTTCAAACTTGGGCAAGATTAAGACTTCAGCTCCCAGAATTCCTGAGCTAACATGACTGGAGGAGGAATTCTGGGAGTTGAAGTCCACAAGTGTTAAAGTTGCCAAGTTTGGGGACATCCCTGGCCTCTACCATTTCAGACAAATGATTGTCCAATCTTTTCTTTAAAAACCTCCAATGTTGGGAGTATTTACAACTTCTGGAGGCAAGTTGTCCCACTGGTTAATTGTTCTCAACGTCAGGAAGTTTCTCCTGAGTTCCAGGTTGCTTCTCTCCTTGATTAGTTTCCATCTGTTGCTTCTTATCCTGCCTTCGGGTGCTTTTGAGAATAGCTTGACTCCCTTTTCTTTATGGTAGCCCCTCAAATATTGGAAGACTGCTCTGAGGCCACCCAAAACGAGTGGTCATTATATCCATGTTCGTTACCGGAAATCCTCGACTTACAGCCACCACCAGTGAGAAAACCGGTCATAAATCACTTTTTCCAGAGCTGTTGTAACTAAACGAATTAGTTGTAAGTTGAGGACTGACTGTACCGCCTAGAACCGTGGTGGCGCAGTGGTGAGAGTGCAGTACTGCAGGCTACTTCTGCTGCCTGCCGGCTGCCTGCAATTTGACAGTTTGAATCTCACCAGGCTCCAAGTTGACTCAGCCTACCATCCCTCCGAAATCAGTAAAATGAGGAGCCAGATTGTTGGGGGAAACAGGCTGATTCTGTAAACTGCTAAGGGAGGGTTGTAAAAGCACCGTGAAGCAGTATATAAGTCTAAGTGCTGTTGATAGTTG
Source organism: Bungarus multicinctus (assembly GCA_023653725.1). Lineage (NCBI taxonomy): Eukaryota > Metazoa > Chordata > Lepidosauria > Squamata > Elapidae > Bungarus > Bungarus multicinctus. The sequence continues at coordinate 5,836,219 of CM042850.1, forward strand.
TCCGTCCATCCGTCCGTCCGTCCCTCCCTCCCTCCCTCCCTCCCTTCCTTCCTTCCTTCCTCTTTTATTCCCCTTTTCATTCTCCTTCCTGGTGGTACGATGATTAGAGTGCAAGCTAATATTGAAAGCTAACTCTGCCCACTGCCAGGAGTTCGATCCTTCCCAGCTCAAGGTTGACTCAGCCTTCCATCCTTCCAAGGTGGGTAAAATGAGGAGCCAGATTGTTGGGGGCAAGAGGCTGACTCTGTAAAACCACTCAGAGAGGGCTATAAAAGCATTGTGAAGCGGTATATAAGTCTAAGGGCTCTTGCTCTTGCTATCCTACTATGTCGGTCATCCGTCCAAGAAAACATGATAATTTGGGCAAAAAATTTTTGGGGGCTACAACACTGAATTAGAATATTGTGTTCAGGGTATTGCAGCCCAAATTCGCAGCCCTGACTTGTGTTTCTCCATCGCTGAGGGGAGCTTGTCTGGCCAAAGAAAAGGACATTGGAGGGGGGGGGCTTGCAAAGCCGGGGTGGGGGGGGAGGAGAATCACGGCATGGAAATGTGTGAGACGGGGACGTGAACAACGCAAGAGCAACGTAAAAATAATAAAACACAAGAGAGATCATGAAGTTGCATGCTTCAATAATGTCCAACCGATTCAGTTAAGCATGCTGTGTCCCTCATATCCTCTGTCCACCCTTGTGGTCAGTTTTACTTTCTTGCCCAATTTTTTTCCTCTTACCGATGGTGCAATGCTCTCCGTTCCAGCCGGGGCTGCATTCGCACTTGCCATCCCGACAGGTCCCGTGTTCGTTGCAGCGGGGGTGACACGCTCGCTGATCGCAAGCCGCCCCCATCCAGCCCTCTTCGCAGCGGCAGGAGCCCCCAACGCAGGTGCCGTGTACCCCACAGTCGGCCGCGCAGATCTCTACGGAAGGAGAAAAAAAAAATATATTTTTTTTTAAAAAAAGAAAGAAATCATCCAAGAAAACACGATAATTTGGGCAAAAAAAATTTTTGGGCTACAACACTGAATTAGAATATTGTGTTCAGGGTAATTGCAGCCCAAATTCAGCGCCAGAAAAGTAAACACAGATGGCTGAGAGGCTTCGTTGAACTTCTTTATAAACGTATAAAGTAAATTTTACAATACCAGTTGCAGATTTTTCCCACGTGGAGCAAACTCAAATAGAAGCAGACACGTTACAGGTTCAGAGCAGAGTAGCAACTCAGGAGGTCAGAAACAGACACCAGTTTCACTTTAGTTCAGCAGGCAAGCAGAGGAGAGAAGCAGTTTCCCTCTCAATAGACAGACTCAGAGCTCAACATAGCTTCAGAGCTGCAGAGCTTAATATAGAGCCACGCCTAGGCTACTTCTAGTTTCAGTTTCCAAACAGTCCTCATTGGCTGATTTAGTTGCTATCCTTATTCATTGGCTGACCTTGTTATCATGGCCTATTCCAGTTCATGAATATACTCTGACATATTGGGAAAAATTATGGGGAGGGAGTGAGTTTCTGCTTCTGAGTTTCTACTTCTCTTTTTAGGGGAAATATCCTGCCTTTTTATAGTATATCCTAAAATATTTCATTTTCCTAGGAGAGGGGTGGGTTTTAACTTCCAACGGGGGGGGGGGGGAGGGCAGGCGGAGGGTTGGTGGAGTAGAAAGAAGGGGGATCGAAATGAAAGAAACAACCAGAAGGTCATTGTTATAAAACAAATCAATAAATAAAACAAGCAAGCCACACTCCGCTAACTTATCCTCATTTTTTTTTTTGGGGGGGGGGGGAGAGAAATGAAAGGGATTCTTGCGGATCCCGAGTCTAATCCCTTTTGACTAAGAAGCAGATTACAAAGGAGAGGGGGAAAAGGAGATGGACACGGCTTGGTGGGATCCATTGGTGCCTGAAACTCTTTTTTTTAAACTTTCTAATACGATCACACACACACACACACAAAGCCTCCTGTGGCTTTCGCCAACTGGGCTGAATCCAAAAGGGCCCTTTCAGAAGGAAAGGGATAAAAGTCACTTTTTAAATTAAAAACTAGTTGAGTGTAAAAAAAAAACAAAAAAAACAAAACAATTGAGCCGCTAAATCGCCCGAAAAGTTAAGTGTCGCCACCAAAGTCTATTTGCAGTGGGTTATCGCTCTGGTTACCAGATCTGGGGTGTTTGGGAACGTTTCTTTTCTCTCTCTCTCTCTCTCTCTCTTTGTGGCCTGCATTGTGAACCGTTCACAAAAGATTCCTTTATCTGGCTCTGAAATGTTTGGGAGAGCTTTGAAATTGCGGTGTTCTCCCTAGGATACACCCAGGGCAGGCCTTCCTAGAGTAGTACCGCTTGCCTCTGAGAAAGCCGAAAGTCCAAAGGCAGCAGGCAGGCGGTGAGCTGTAGAAATGGTGACTAGAAAATCCACAACATTTTCTGTCCGTCCATCTACCTACCTACCAACTCAAAAATCATAGAAGGAATCCTTCCTTCGTTTTCCTTCTTTCCTTCTTTCCTTCCTTCCCTTCCTTCCTAGTTTTCCTTCCTTCCTTCCTTCCTTCCTTCCTTGTTTTCCTTCCTTTGTTTTCCTTCTTTCCTTCCTTCCTTGTTTTCCTTCCTTCCATCCTTCCTTCTTTTCCTTCCTTGTCTTCCTTCCTTCCTTCCTTCCTTCCTTCCTTCCTTCCTTCCTTCCTTCCTTCCTTCCTTCCTAGGAGCTTGGCTTGTCTACTTCTTGGGTGGTCAGCGATGGCCAACCAATTTGCAAAATTCAAAATAGGGGACCAGAACATTCTGTGAGCCAAATCCAACTGGTGGCAATTCACGAGGATTCATGAGAATTTTGTAAGAATGGAAAATTCAGAAGGGCTGAACTGTAGTTAAGCTTTAGGGCACTTCCAAAGTATTTTGAAAAAAAAACAACAACTCTCTTTTGAGACAAATTGCTTTGACAAAGGAAACATTCCTCTTCTGTTTTCTTTTCTACTGGATATTCTACTGAATAGTGCAATATTTTACTGGATATTCTACTATATATACTGCATATAAAATATAATATATATTGCATATAATGTATATAATATATACATGTATATAATGTATATAATATATAATAAAGCATATAATACTGTACAATAAAGTATGTCCTACACTATACAGTAGAATACTGGATATTCTACTGCATAGTGCAATATTCTACTGTGTATTACTGCATATACTGTATATAATATGCAACATATATTGCACAGAATGTATATAATATATACATTATATATATTATATAATATATACATTACATATTATGTACATAGTGTATATTTAATGTATATAATATATAATAGTACGTAATACTGTATAATACTGTATACTCTAGACTATACAGTATTATCTAGTGTATAATGCAATATTTTACTATATATTCTACTGTATATTGCAATATAAATGCAATATCAGGGGTTTTCAATTCAATTGTATAGAATCCAGATGATGTGTGTTTGTGTTTTATTTTTATAGTTATAATGCACACTGAAGATGGCATTTAATTTCGTTGTACGAGGTGCATTGACAATAAAGTGAACTGAACTGACTGAAAAAGATTGCTTTTCATTTGAGAAAAGCTAGTTTTGAAGGGAATCTATCAACTCCCAGTTTGAAAAAAGAGCCAAGGGAGTAGTGATTGGCTTAGTCATCGTACGACTCGTATTAAAGGCCTTTTAATTCCCTCCAGGATATATTTTTTTTTAACTCCAGTAAATGAGAATGACTCACTTTCCCCTCTTTTACCTTGTCTAACCAAAGTAAAAAATAAAAACCAGAATATTTAGTGGAGCATTTTCAAGGCAGGCTGAAAATGGAAGTTTGCTCCAGAAACTCTGTAGTTTTGCAAGAAGTCACGTTAAGTGGTCGAAGATAAAAATATTAACAGATTAACAGAGTTGGAAAGGACCTTGGAGGTCTTCTAGTCCAACCCCCTGCTCAGGCAGGAAACTCTCTACAGTTTCAGATAAACGGTTGTCCAATCTCTTAGTCTTGGATTATATTATTCTCATTATTCTTATTTGTAGATTGTCTCATTCTTAGATTATCATATTATCATTTAAGGATCACATAATGTCTCCGGAGATGACCAGGAGTCAGGCATAACTTAGACACAGGTAATCCTTAACATACGGCCGTTGGTTTAATAACTGCTGGAACTTGCAATAGCCCTGAAAACAGTGACTTATGACTGGTTCTCACACTTATGATCAGTGTAGGATCCCCCCCCAGCGACATGATCAAAATTCAGTTACTTGCCACCTGGCAAGTATTTACAAGAGTTGAAGTATTCTGGGATCATGTGATCACTATTTGACGGATCCACTTAATGATGGTGTGATTCACTTAACAACCATTGCAAAGAAGTCACAAAGTCAGCGGCGACTTATTCAACAATCACAATGGAAACTCTGGCCCCAGTTGCGGACGTAAGTCAGGGATTCCCTTTACTTACGACCCAGATTCAGAGTTATGACTACAATTGGCCGTAAATAGAGGACTGCCTGGAACTTCTACATAACTTCTATCTTTTGGTTCAAGAATTCTGCTTTCATTTGTCATCATGGTGGACTTTGAATGGAACAAGATACCTCAGCTCGCTCTTACAACTTTATTTTAAAGCTTTGCGAGAGGTTGAAGAGGGATACAGATTAACAGAGTTGGAAGGGGCCTTGTAGGTCATCTAGTCCAACCCCCTGCCCAAGCAGGAAACCCTATGCCATTTCTGACAGATGGCAGTCCAGTAGTTTCTTCTTGAGAGCCTTCAGTGATGAAGCTCCCACAATGTCTGAAGGCAACTTCTGTTCCATGGGTTGATTGTTTTCACTGCCAAGAAATTTCTCCTTATTTCCAGGTTGAATCTCTCCTTGATCAGTTTCCATCCATTATTCCTTGTCTGGCCTTCAGGTGCTTTGGAAAATAGCTTCACCCCCTCCTCTCTGTGGCAGCCCCTCCAATATTGGAAGACTGCTCTCATGTCTCCCCTGGTCCTTCTCTTCACTGGCAATGCCCTGCAGTTGTTCATTGTATGTTTTAGCCTCCAGTCAGAAAACTGAGTTCTGCTTTCCCTACCTAAGGGAAGGTTTAACATACTTAGAACATAAGAGTTGGGACCTTGGAGGTCTTCTAGTCCAACCCCCCGCCCAAGCAGGAGACCCTACACTATTTTTGACAGATGGCAGTCCAATCTCTTCTTGAAAGCTTCCAATGATGAGATTCCCACAACTTTCGAAGGCAACTTCTGTTCCATGGATTTGATTGTCCTCACTGTTAGGAAGTTTCTCCTTATTTCCAGGTTGAATCTCTCCTTCTTCGGTTTCCATCCATTATTCCTTGTCTGGCCTTCGGGTGCCTTGGAGAATAGCTTGACCCCCTCCTCCACGCTGGGGCAGCCCCTCCAATACTGGAAGATTCTATCCTGTCTCCCCTGGTTCTTTTGTTCATTAAAATCAGATTCAAGTCAGATTAGCAGAGTTGGAAGGGACCTTGTAGATCATCTAGTCCAACCCCCCACCCTCAGATATTGGAAGGCTGCTCTCCTGTCTCCCCTGGTCCTTCTCTTCACTAGACTAGCCAGGCCCAGCTCCTGCAACCGTTCTTGCAGGATGATTATATTTTTCACACAGTGCAAAAATTAGCACCCTCAACTCCATGCCTATAATTCTCTCAGTGGAGGTTATTTTTGAATGCAGGGAGTTTCTCTGGAGGCTCGTCCTTCCTCATAAATTAACGCGCGCGCTGTTTCTTCCCTCCCGTGTTATGACAAACTAGCCCCCACCACGAGGTCACAAATCAAAACATCGCCTTTTCCCGCTCTGCATTTGTAACACCCATACCCCTGCTCGCTTTTTTGCAAGCCGCACAAAATTACACCCAACCTTTGTTCTTCGGACTTCATCCTTCATGGAGTTACTTGGGAGGTTAATGCTACTATTGTTTTATGCCTCCTGGCCAAAAGTCTCCGCTAAGGTGATTGGTAAATTCTCGCTCATTTCTCCAAGTCAACTTCGAGCTCCGAAAAGATGAATTTGTGTGTTATTCACTAAAAAGGTAAATTCCCCTTCGGGTTAAACTTGACCGAGTGCTTGAATAATGTTTCTTGCAGCCATAGAGAAACAGGTAGGTCACTTTGGGATTTATTTTATTTTTTTAAAAAAGCTTCCTTTTAGCCTCCTTAAAAACATAGAAAGGTGTTCTTACCCAGCTCTCCAAACACGTCAAGCCCTCTGTGGTTGAAGCAATGTGTCAGCTATGGAATCATGATTCATCGCTGCCACATTGCTGGAGAAAGTAGGTGTTTGTGTGTGGGGGGGTGATGTTAATTGAGTAGCTCTTGGTAGGCAAACTATAATTCCTTTGATAGTTCAAGGTTAAAGAGTGTGGCGCAGAAAGAATTGGAACTTACTTTGGGATTGGTCCATGTCAGTTTCGGAATTCCACAGAATGTGCCAGGTGCTATTTTAATAAAAGTACTTTGAGATTATGCTTGTCTTGGAGTTACTGACAGGAATGGGTTTTCCCTGGAACGCTGACACAACGATTCCTTTAATTAGGAGTGCCAGCAGCCCCGGCAAAAAGTTTCTCTCTTACCGCAGGATAACAAGTCTATCTTGCCGGGAGATAAATAGTTGTTTGCTACATCTATTTATCTCCGCCCTCTGCCTTTTATCCCCAGAACTAAGGGGGAGTGTTCTGCTAGCAGCAGTGGCTCTTCTGTCCCAAGGACCGGCCCATAGATTTCCACTGCTCTCCTCTCCTTGCCTTCTGCGCATCCGTCAGGCACTGGACCCAGCTGTTCCTCCTCTTCTTTTATTTATTTTTATTTATTTATTTTAGGTTTTATATACCGCCCTTCTCCCGAAGGACTCAGGGCGGTGAACAGCCAACTAAAATACATGTATACAAATATAAATAGTTAAAAAAGAATTAAACCCTAGGCTGTCCCTATAAAAATCTAAAAACCCCAATTAAAATAAATTAAAACTTTGTGCACCCATCCCAACTAATCTAAAAACCCCATTTAAAATCCCATTTGAGTCAGCTCAGGCCGGCCTGCTCGAAGAGCCAGGTCTTCAGGTCACGTCTGAAGGCCCTCAGGTCACTGGTCGTTCGTAATCCAGGGGGCATCCCATTCCAAAGGGCGGGTGCCCCCACAGAGAAGGCCCTATTCCTCGGGGTCACCAGACGACACATAGAAGGCGTCGGGACCCGGAGGAGACCCTCTCTGTGGGAGCGCACCGGTCGGTGGGAGACTACTGGCAGAATGCGGTCTTGTAAGTATCCTGGTCCGATGCCATGGAGCGCTTTAAAGACTAAAACCAGTACTTTAAAGCGAACCCGGAAGGCCACTGGCAACCAATGCAGCTCGCGCAGGAGGGGCGTCACGTGGGAGTATCTCGACGCCCCCATAACCACCCGCGCGGCTGCATTCTGTACCAGTTGAAGCCTCCGAGTGCTCCCCGCAGGGAGCCCCATGTAGAGGGCATTACAGTAGTCCAGACGGGAGGTGACCAGGGCATGAGTGACTGTGCGTAAGGCGTCCCGATCAAGAAAGGGCCGCATCTGGCGTATCAGGCGAACCTGATAAAAAGCCCCCCTGGAGACGGCCGTAATATGCTCTTCCAAAGACAGCCGTACATCCAGGAGGACACCAAGATTGCGTGCCCCTTCTGTGGGGGTCAAGATCTCATCCCCAATAGCCAGCGATGGAGTCAGCTGACTATATCGGGCCGCCGGAAACCACAGCCACTCGGTCTTGGAAGGGTTGAGTCGAAGCCTGTTCTCGCCCATCCAGTTCCGCACAGCCTCCAGGCAACGGGCCATAACCTCCACAGCATCGTTGGGGTGGCTTGGGATGGAGATGTAAAGCTGAGTGTCATCAGCATACAGATGGCATTTCACCCCAAAACCACGGATGATCTCTCCCAGCGGCTTCACATAGATGTTGAACAGAAGAGGGGAGAGGACCGACCCCTGAGGCACCCCACACATGAGGGGCCTAGGGGTGGACCTCTCCCCCCCCGTCAACACCAATTGCGAGCGGTCCGAGAGGAAGGACGAGAACCACCGCAAGACGGTGCCCCCAATTCCCAACCCCTCCAACCGCCGCAATAGGATACTATGGTCGATAGTATCAAAAGCCGCCGACAGATCTAAGAGGACCAGGACAGAGGAATAACCTCTGTCACGGGCCCTCCAGAGATCATCTACCAACGCGACCAATGCTGTTTCAGTACTGTGCCCGGGCCTGAAGCCCGATTGGAACGGATCTAAATAGGATGCTTCCTCCAGATACTGAGGGTTCTTCATCAGCTACTTCCAGACCTGGGGGCTGTTGACTCTCCATCTGAGAGCTGATAGAGAGCTCCACCTCTCTATATGTCTCTCTCTCTCTCTCTGCAGCTCCATTTCCTCTTCCCTCTCGGAGCTCCCAGGTTGCCTTGATGCTGGCCTTGACTCCCACGCTGTGTCCGCCTCCTCTGATTCGGCTGCTGGAGGGGCCGGCGGCCGACAGGCCACAACAAAAGGTGACAAAAGAAAAATGGCCCATCGAGTCTTCCCTTTGAGTTTTTTTTTTTAATTTTTATCGTTTTAATTTTTGTTGGATGGTTGTTAGGTTTCTTTAAGAAACTTAACTGTATTGGTTTACCATATATGGCTGCAAGTCGGAAATGATTCAGCACTATCTTATAGCCACGATGCTGATTGGTTACAGGAAGCAGGAGTGCTATATAGTAAGAAGCCAGAGAGCACATGAGTAGTACTGTTAGTGTCTGTTGTTAGTCTCTGTGAGTGCTACAGGAATGCTGCTACTGGTTTGCTAGGCTTCTACTATGCTACTCTGCTACTTGGCAAATATCTTCAACACTGTAACTATATTTCTCCATTGATGCATGGATGTATTGAAGATGATATATTGCTGTTATATCTACTGAACAAGAATGGTTAGTAATCTAATCTACTCATGGATGAACTGTGTATGACAATTGGAATGGAATTTGGACTGCGTTTACATTACTGTATATAAAGTCTTTGCACTTCAACTGCTGTGCTTGTGTGATTCTATATTCACTGCTACAATCTGAATACTACTTCTGTCTGCTGTATTAATCCTTGACACCAAGGATACTCTGCTAAATACTTAACAATGGTGCGTTTATTCCAAGCAGGTTTAAACTCGATTTTTTTTGTTGGATGATGGACGTGTGTTCATCCCAAGTATGCTTAAACCCCAATTTCTGTTGCTGAACCAGACAGGTATTGAGTTTTGCCCCCAATTTACAACTTCTCTTGCCACAGTTGTTAAGTGAATCACAGGAGTTGATAAGTGAATAACCTGGTTGTTATGTGAATCTGCCTTCCCCGTTGACTTTACTTATCGGAAGGTCGCAAAGGGAGATTACATAACCCCGGGACGCTGCAACCATCATAAATAGGAACCCGTTGCCAAAGCATCCAAATTTTGATCTCGTGACCTTGGGGATGCTACACAACAGTTGCGTGGAAAATGGCTGTAAGTCTTTCAAGGCACTATAACTTTGAACGGTCACTAAACAGAAAGTTGTAAGTTGAGGACTACGTGTACTGATGACTGGTCCACTACCTCTGCTGGAAGTTGGTTTCAAGCTTCCACTATTCTTTTTGTGAAGCAATATTTTCTGACGTAACTTTTGAGCTTCCTTCCTGTTGGTTTGAGGTTATGGCCCCGTCTTCTTGATTTTTGCTTAATATTGAAAAGACTGCCTTCTAGCACCGTATCCACACCCTTCATATGTTTAAAGCTTTCAATCATGTCCTCCCTTTCTTTCTGCCCTCTAGCAGGGTTAGTGCAGGGGTGTCAAACCAGTGGTGGGATTCAAAATTTTTATTACTACCGGTTCTGTGGGCGTGACGTGGCGGTTGTGACTTGGTGGGTGTGGCGGGGAAAGGATAATGTAAAATCCCCATTCCCTCCCACTCCTGGGGGAAGGTTACTGCAAAATCCCCATGACCTTTTGACCTTCTGGCGCGTGTTGAAAACACATTTATTCCACCAAGCCGGTCTGGCCTAGGGTTTTTTCGTTTTTTAAATTAGTTTTATCGGGTTTTAATCTCTTTTTAATCCCCTATTCGTCTTTATTATTTCGCAGCTATAAGATATAATCCTTTTAATTGTTTTTAACTGTTGAATTGTTGTTGTGTTTTTTACTCTGGCTGTACACCGCCCCGAGTCCCATTGGGAGAGGGGGCGGTATATAAATGTTAATAAATAAAAATAAATAAATAAACAAATTCCCTCCTCACCCCACTAACCTGCTTTCTAGCTCTGTTCCCCTTTGCAGGGCAACCAAAGAAGATCCAGCCAATCAGCTGGGACTTGAGAGGCAGAGAAGAGATGGGGGCGGGGCCAGTCAGAGGCGGGATTTGCCGGTTCTCCAAATTACTCAAAATTTCCCCTACCGGTTCTCCAGAACTGGTCAGAACTTGCTGAATCCCACCTCTGTGTCAAATTCAAGGTCCACAGACCGGATCCAGCCCGAAGGATGCTTAGATCTGGCCTGCAGTGCCACCCTAGAAACAATGAATGTCAGGCACATGATGCCTTTGCTAGCGAAAACGGACCTCGGGGGGTAATGTGTGTGGTGCTCCTGAGCTCCATTTTTGGCCACAACAGCCTCCTGCAGACCTCTGCCAGCAAAAATGGAGCTGGGGGAGAGGGAAACTCCATTTTCACTAACAGAGGGCTGCAGGAGGCTGTTGCAGCCAAAAATGGAGCCGTGCATGGTTCCCCCAAGCTCTGTTTTTGCTAGCGGAGGGTTGCAGGAGGCCATTGCCTCTGAAAATGAAGCTCAGGAGCCTGTTTTCACTGGCAGAGCGCCCGGACCACAGAAACACCTCCCCCCCCAACACAAGTGACATGAAGCTGGCCATGCCCACCCTGGCCATACCCACTTTGGCCCTCCAAGGTCAAAAGCACAGCTCTGATGCGCCCCTCGATGAAATCGAGTTTGACACCCCGGGGTTAGTGAGTCTATTTTGAGCCGATCGGGATCGAACTCCTGGCAGTGGGCAGAGCTTGCCTGCAGTACTGCATTGCAACCACTGTGTCCCCCCCCCCCCTAGGCAAAGGTAAGAAAACAGCCACTTGCAATTTGTATCCGTTTCATCCCAAGCGTGGATCACAAGAGACCTGCCTTGTGGGAAACTCAGGAACAGGGAGATCTACAAGATCACAGACTTGTCATTCTACCACCAGACGGACCCACATAGGTTCAACAAAAGTACATTCATAGGTGCAATTACCTGTGGAACAGTCGTGCCCAGTCCAGTTGGGATCGCAGGTGCAGAGGCCGGATTCGGACAGGAAGGTTCCATGGCCCGAACACTGATCCAGACAAGTGGCTCTTGGGGTCTCACAGTTGGCCCCTCCCCAGCCCACGGAGCAGTGGCATTCTCCTCTCACACAGACGCCACGCCCTGAGCAGGTGGGGTCCATGCAGTCCACTGCAAAGCAAGGAAGAGAAAACGTGGAAACATGGATTAGAATTGTTTATTGGCCAAGTGTGGTTGGGCACGCGAGGAATTTGTCTCCGGTGCATAAACTCTCAGTGTACATAGAAGGACACAAGTACACTTTGCCTGTTTCTGTGTAGCGTAGCGTAGCGTAGCGTAGTATAGTATAGTACAGAAGATTATAGAAGAGTAGAGTAGAATAGAAAAGAATAGAAAAGAAAATAGATAGAAAATAGAGAATAGAATAGAATATGGAGAATAGAATATAGTAGAGTAGAGTAGGGTAGAATAGAATAGAAATAGAATAGTATAGAATTCATTATTGGCCAAGTGTGGTTGGGCATGCAAGGAATTTGTCTCCGGTGCATAAGCTCTCAGTGTACATAGAAGGACACAAGTACACTTTGCCTGTTTCTGTGTAGTATAGTGTAGTGTAGCATAGCATAGTGTAGCGTAGCGTAGCATAGTATAGTATAGTATAGTATAAAAGATTATAGAAGAGTAGAGTAGAATAGAAAAGAATAGAAAATAGATAGAAAATAGAGAATAGAATATGGAGAATAGAATATAGTAGAGTAGAGTGGAATAGAATAGAATAGAATAGAGTAGAATAGAATAGAAATAGAATAGTATAGAATTCATTATTGGCCAAGTGTGGTTGGGCATGCAAGGAATTTGTCTCTGGTGCATAAGCTCTCAGTGTACCTAGAAGGACACAAGTAAGCTGTGCCTGTTTCAGTAGAGTGGAGTGGAGCGGAGTGGAGTGGGATGGAATGGAATGGAATAGAATCAGAATGGAATGGAATAAATAGAATAGAATAGAATAGAATAGAATCGGAATAGAATAGAATAGAATAGAATAGGAATGGAATAAATAGAATAGAATCGGAATGGAATGGAATAAATAGAATAGAATAGAATCGGAATGGAATAGAATAGAATAGAATAGAATAGAATAGAATAGAGTAGAATAGAATAGGAATGGAATAAATAGAATAGAATCGGAATGGAATGGAATAAATAGAATAGAATAGAATCGGAATGGAATGGAATAGAATATAATTTTTTATTGGCCAGGTGTGATTGGACACACAAGGAATTTGTCTCTGGTGCATAAGCTAGCAGTGTACATACAAGGAACAAGTGATAAATCATGATTATAATAATAAAATACACTTATCATAAATCATAAGATATGACGTTCAGTGATAGTCATAGGATACTAAATAAGCAATCAACATAAATCACACTAAGGTATTAAATACAGGCAGTCCTCAACTTATGACCACAGTTGAGGCGAAAAATTTACATTGCTACGTGAGAAATTTCTTAAGTGCGTTTGCTCCATTTTACGACTTTTCTCACCACATTTGTTAAATGAAATCACTGCAGTTCTTACATTAATAACATGTTTGTTAAGTGAATCTGGTTTCCGCATTGATGGAAAGGAAAGGAAAAGAAAGGAAAGGAAAGGAAAGGAGAGAAGAGGAGAGGGGAGGGGAGGGGAGAGGAGAGGAGAGGAGAGGAGAGGGGAGGGGAGGGGAGGGAAGGGAAAGGAAAGGAAAGGAAAGGAAAGGAAAGGAAAGGAAAGGAAAGGAAAGGAAAGGAAAGAGAGAAGAGAGGAGAGGAGAGGAGAGGAAAAGGAAGGGAAGGGAAGAAAAGAAAGGAAAGGAAGCAGAGAAGAGAGGAGAGGAGAAGAGAGGAAAGGAAAGGAAGGAGAGAAGAGAGGAGAGGAAAGGGAAGGGAAGAGAAGAAAAGAAAGGAAAGAAAGGAGAGAAGAGAGGAGAGGAGAGGAGAGGAAAGGAAAGGAAGGAGAGAAGAGAGGAAAGGAGAGGGAAGGGAAGGGAAGCGAAGAAAAGAAAGGAAAGGAAAGGAAAGGAAAGGAAAGGAAAGGAGGAGAGGAGAGGAGAGGAAGGAGAGGGAAGGGAAGGAAAGGAAAGAGAGAAGAGAGGAGAGGAAAGGAAAGGAAAGGAAGGAGAGAAGAGAGGAGAGGAGAGGAGAGGGAAGGGAAGGGAAGAAAGGAAAGGAAAGATAGAAGAGAGGAGAGGAGAGGAAAGGAGAGGAGAGGGAAGGGAAGGGAAGAGAAGGAAGGAAAGGAAAGGAAAGGAAAGGAAAGGAAAGGAAAGGAAAGGAAAGGAAAGGAAAGGAAAGGAAGGAGGAGAGGAGAGGAGAGGAAAGGGAGGGGAGGAGAGGAGAGGAAAGGAGAGGGAAGGGAAGGGAAGGAAAGGAAGGAGGAGAGGAGAGGAGAGGAGAGGAGGAGAGGAGAGGAAGGAGAGGGAAGGGAAGGGAAGGAAAGGAAAGGAAAGAGAGAAGAGAGGAGAGGAAAGGAAAGGAAAGGAAGGAGAGAAGAGAGGAGAGGAGAGGGAAGGGAAAGGAAGGGAAGGGAGGAAAGGAAAGGAAAGGAAAGAGAGAGGAGAGGAGAGGAAAGGAGAGGAAAAGAAGGAGAGAAGAGAGGAGAGGAGAGGAAAGGAGAGGAGAGGGAAGGGAAGGGAAGAAAGGAAAGGAAAGGAAAGGAAGGAGGAGAGGAGAGGAGAGGAGAGGAGAGGAGAGGAGAGGAGAGGAAAGGAAGGAGAGGAGAGGAGAGGGGAGGAGAGGAGAGGAAAGGAGAGGGAAGGGAAGGGAAGGGAAGGAAAGGAAGGAGGAGAGGAGAGGAGAGGAGAGGAGAGGAAGGAGAGGAGAGGAGAGGAGAGGAGAGGGGAGGGGAGGAAAGGAGAGGAGAGGGAAGGGAAGGGAAGGAAAGGAAAGGAAAGGAAAGGAAAGGAAAGGAAAGGAAAGGAAAGGAAAGGAAAGGAAAGGAAGGAGTAAGCTGAGGTGGCATAGTGGTTAGAATGCAGAACTGCAAGCTAATTCAGCTCACTGCCAGGAGTTCAATCCTGACCGGCTCAAGGTTGACTCAGCCTTCTATCTTTCCGAGGTCAGAAGGACCCAGATTATTGGGAGGCAACATGCTCACTTTCTAAACTGCTCAGAGGGGGTTGTGAAGCACTGTGAAGTGACACATAAGTCGAAGGTCTATTGCTAATGCTCTCCTTTTGCAGATGGGCGGTTCGGGCCCTCTGGAGAGGCATACAGAGACATCCTTAACGTGCCAACTCTTCCCCTCTCTGAGGACCGCCAGCGAGGCCAAGAGGCTGGCTTGATCCACCTCTGGCACCGTGGCATCCTTTGAGAGGCCCGGCAGCTTCCACCTCCTTTCTCTCCCCCTTCCCCCACCCTCTCCTTCAAGGAGCAAACAGGGGAAAAGAGTTGGAAGCGTATTGCCGGTCCCCGAAGTGCTTAGCAGATGGTTCAGTCGTGGAGAAAACAAAGCTTGCCGGATAAGTGACAAGGGGCTACCGGGACGCAATTAATCATTGCCTCCCGGAGAAGAAGGCCCACGGAGGGGGAAAAGGGAGCTGTAAGGGGGTCTCCATCACAGAAGGCAGAACGCTCTGCTAGCTCAGCATTAACGGCGCAGGTTAGGACATGCCATTCATCATAAAGCCAGGGCCATTTTTCATGTCCAAACGAGCCCTTTTCATGAGACGGACTGCACAATGGCGCCTTTAATCTTGCCCTCGCTGGCCCGGATTGCTTAAATGCTCTGCTCTATCTATCTATCTATCTATCTATCTATCTATCTATCTATCTATCTATCTATCTATCTATCATCTATCTATCTTTGATTTTTCTTTCTTTCTTTTCCTTCCTTTCTCCCTGCCGGCCTCCCTTCTTTCTTTCCTTCCTCCTTGTTCCATTTTCTTTCCTTCTCTTTTTCTTTCATCCCTTTCCTTCCTTGTTTCCTTTATTCTTTCTTTCTTTCTTTTCCTTCCTTTCTTTCTTTCTTTTCTTTCTTTTTTTCTTTCTCTAGCTTTCCTTCCTTCCCCTGCCTTCCTTTTTTCTTTCCTCTTCCTTCCTTCCTTTTCCTTCCTTCCCATTCCTTATTTTTCCTTAACTTCCTCCTTCCTTCCTTCCTTCCTTCCTTTCCTTCCTTCTTTCTTTCCTTGTTCCATTTATTTCTTCCTGCTTTCCTTCTTTTTCTTTCTTTCATTCCTTTCTTTCTTTCCTTGTTTCCTTTATTCCTTCTTTCTTTCCTTTTCTCTATCTTTCCTTCCTTCCTCTACCTTTTCTTTCTGCCCTCTTCCTTTCTTCCTTTCCTTTTCCTTCCTTCCTATTCTTTCTTTTTCTTTCCTAACTTCTTCCTTCCTCTTTTTCTCTTTTCTTTCTTTCTTCCCTTCTTCTCCTTCTCTTTGTTGCAAATACTTTCAACTCTCTCTCTCCCACTCTCTGTAGTTCTCTCCCTGTCTCCCCATTTTTTCTTCAAAGAGAATAATATATTTCAAAATCCTGCTACTCAGCCAGTTTTTCATGGCTCAGCCCTGAAATACCCCATTTTGGGACTTCTTTCCATGAATGGGAGATGTTGCTCCACAGCAGAAGCTACGACTGTTGGCACAATCCACTGAGCATATATGAGTGCCAAGACAACTAAAGTGAACGGGGACTCCAAAAACTCCTTGTGGCTGTTATTCATTGTGGGAACTGCGCTGAAGAATCACCCAGGAACGGGGCTCTAAATTTGCAGCACCACAGAGACCTCCAAGGATTGGTAAAAGCCAACGGAAAGGATCTCAGGAACAAAACACCTTTTATTTCAGGGGAAAAGAAAAAAAAAACAGACAAATCAGGAGGAACATGACTAAACTTCCTAAAATTGGGGTGAGGGTGGGCACAGCAAGCTTTTATTCTTCATCACAAAATTCAGACTATTTGGACAGTGTATGCCCTAGCCCAGCGGTAGGGAACCTTGGCTCTTTTATCACTGATGGACTTCAACTCCCAGAATTCCTGAGTGAGCCATAAAAGTTTCCCCATCCCTGGCCTAGTGGTTTTTCAGTTGTGAGGGAAATCAATTTTTGACTTGAATGGGACTGTTTAATATACAAATGTAGGACATATAAAGAATATTGATCATTCAAGTCAAAAATTAGGACATTTGTATATTGAACAATCCCATTCAAATCAAAAATTGATTTCCCTCACAACTGAAAAACCAGTAGGCCAGGGGTGGGGAACTTTTTATAGCTCATTCAGGAATTCTGGGAGTTGAAGTCCATAAGTGATAAAAGAGCCAAGGTTCCCTACCACTGCCCTAGACATATAATAATAATTTAATAGGCCCTGAACTACAGAATGAAACTTGAACCTATGTAAATTTGTCTTTACGCAAAGGGAGCGCAAAATAATAGCTGGTTATTTGCACGCAGGCAAAAGGGGAACCAGGTTTCAGCACTTGTCCAAACTATGATCTAACCCAGAGGTGTCCGAACTTAGTGTCACTGCGTTTATTTTGGATTTGTCTGGTGAGCTTCCAGAATATACCAGACTGGTTATCACGTTTCCATAGTGACAAGATATGAGTGTCTTGTGATGTTTGATTTACTGCGCATGTGTGCAGAGGAGGAATTTTACTTTATAGTTTTATTTTCCTTCATTTTTTTTTTCTTTTGCTTGCTTCTCAGAATGTACTACTTTTTCTTTAGTTCCTAGTTATTTGTAAATAAAGTATGGTGGCAACAGAAAAAACACGATTCATTTCCTCTGTTTTATAAAGCTGAATTTTTTCGCTTTGACACTTAGCAACTTTAAGAGTTTTACGAATGAAGGTGGATATACTGGTACGTGTCCCAGAATAATGCTGCAGGATCCAATCTGGATGAGAGGTTTTATCTTCTGGGTTTTTGGTCTCGTGCTGGAGAACTTCCCTCTCATTGGAGTGTGTGTTTTGCCTTGTGTGGTATTCACACGATGCTTGTTGTGTGTGGCTTTTTAGTTGTTGACTGGCTGGCTATTAAGATGGAGTTTGGAGGCAACAAAAACACTGCTTTAAAAACTTCAAGAAGGAGAAACCTGGCTCATTTAGGTTTCATTTTTACAAATACAAGCCAAGGGAGGAGAAAACTCATGATGCAATTAGTATTTTTAAAAACTTAATATTGCAGGGAATAAATAGAATGCACCCCTTAAAACTGGAAACCTACTGAATTAATAAAAAGAAGCGAAGTTTATTGTCTGTCCCTCCTCTAAAGGAAAAACATAACCTTTGTAAAATATTTGAAATCAACATTACAGAAGGATTTACAGAGGAACAGACTTGAATAAATGCCCCGTGTAGCAGTCTTTATGCACTCTTTCAGCATTAATTACCTCTCAGCGGAACAGCTCTTACACCTAGTGTAGAAGATTCGAGCACAGAGGGAAAGATACTTCAGTCAACAGGTTGTGTGGAAAAGCTTTCCTTTACCTCTTTGCTAGCTTTTAAAAAAAAAAATATTTGGGCTTCCGGCCAAGTAACATTGAGTTTCTATTTATTTAAAGCTCTCGACTTGGCTTGTACTGCCTCAAGAGACTTCCCAAGCAGTCGAGAAATAAGACATGTAAATAAAATTACAGCAAAACCAGGAAAGAATTGTAATTAAGTTCAGCTTCATCTCGTAAGTGCATTTGTAAAAAAAAAGCTAATGAAAGATGAAGCAGCAGAAAACATGTTTTTTCCCAATCCTTATGAAACGAGGTCGAGAAATAACTTCCCTAAATAGAGTCCAACCTTGAAATTAGAGAACACAGGTAGTCCTTGACTTACAATGATTTATTTAGCGACAGTTCGAAGTTACAACGGCCCTAAAAAGAGGGATTTAGGACTAGGGGGTGGGATTAAAAACTCCCAGCAACCGTTTCACTGCCCAGTTGCTGGGTAAGGGTGGCCACGGTGGGCGTGGCCTATCGGAACGTCCGGGAGGGCCGTTTTTTGCCTTCCCGAGGGTCCGGAGGCTTCCCTTGAACCTCCGGGACGGTGAAAACGGCCTTACCCAGGGTCCGGAGGCCCACTGGAGGGGAGGAGTGTGAGCGGCCAACCAGTCGGTTCAACTACCAGTTCAGCGAACCAGATGTAAATTTAACATCCGGTTTACCCAAACCAGTCTGAACCGGTAGAATCCCACCCCTGCTTATGACCGTTTTTCACATGGCTGCTGTGCATCCCCGTGTCGTATGTGATTTACATTCGGACTCTTGGCCACTGATGTTGTGGTTCGCCAGCAGCCTGCGCAGACGGAGTGGAATTGGTCAGTGGGGAAGAACGGGGACCAGTCAGGGAGTCTGGAGAGGACTCGGATGAGGGTCTGAGTCCGATGCAGAGATGGGGCCAGGACCATCTGGGAATGGAGTGCTGACTCCGGAGCCTCCAGAGTCTGGCAGCAGCGAGGTAAAGGAACAAGGGGAGCCTGTTCCCAGTGCGCATATGCACAGAGCTGCCAGAAGCCAAGAGCAGCTAAGAGAAAAGGGGTGACTCGGGAGTAACGCTGGGAGGGGATTGCCCCTCCCATAAGGGATAAAGTGCAGGCCAAGAGGACGAAACCTTTGCAGGAAGCAAAGTCGGTCGATCGGTTCAAATTCATTCATGAAGCTCTTTGTAGTTCGGTTGGGTTTTTTTGTACTTCAGTTGGTTTCTTTTCTAGTTCATTCTGTTTTTGGCAGCACTTCACAGAACTGAAAGGTGGGTGCTTATCTCGGGGGACTCTTTTGTGATTAATTCTGGCTGGGAATGAAAACAATTCCCAGCGTTGCAATAAAATAAGTCTTTGTTTTTAAAATAAGTGGGTGCGCAATTACAGTTTAGGAAGCCTGGGTCAGAAAAAACTGACTCGTATTTACGACGGTTGCAGTGTCCTGGAGTCACAAGATTCCGCTTAGAGAGAGTAGTAAAGCATCGTAAAGCAGTATATAAGTCTAAGTGCTATTGCGATTGCTACTGCAAGGGACTCTGTGCTAGTCATCTGCAGAAAAAGAGGAAACCCCCCCCCCACTTTCAGATAACCTTAAGAAAAAAAAACAAAACCCTGTTTATTCTAAAGTAGAAATGATGGCAGATGGACGGAGAGCTATTTCAGACTGCATTAAAAGCTTCCATTTGGCAAAAGCTGCTGGCTGAGAAGCAAAGAGAGAGGGATTGATTGATTATTCATATCCATATCTAATTTACTTAGGTCTCTCGGTATTTGGGGGTTCGTGCAACTTTGGTGAATCTACGCCGGCAGGATTGATGTGTGTGTATCCTGTCTCCTGGGATGCCCTTAAAAAAAATAAATGAAAAATGCTGCTATCCCATACAAGGGTTAGACACACTTAAATTCATCGATTACGTCTAATGCTGGTTGCAATAGGGACTGAAGTAATTGGGGCATCCATAATTTTGATGAAGAGGGAAATGGCACAGGAGGGGAGGGGTTGCCAGGCGTTTTAGGAGCAACATTACACAGCCAGAAGCGGTGAAAAAGGACGACAACATGGTGAAACAGCATAAAATCACAGGACCGCCTCTGGCATCTTCAGTTAAGAAAGGAAAAGGGAAAGGAAAGGATAGGATAGGGTAGGGCAGGATAGAATAGAATAGAATAGAATAGAATAGAATAGAATAGAATAGAATAGAATAGAATAGAATAGAGGAGAGGAGAGGAAAGCTATACAGGACAGGACAGAATAGAATAGGTATACAGAATAGTGTAGTGTAGGATAGGATAGGAATATAGGACAGGAAGGAAGGAAGGAAGGAAGGAAGGAAGGAAGGAAGGAAGGAAGGAAGGATGGATTTCTGACAGTCCTTGCCAGATTCCCACCGGGAAATTCAATGGGGAAGCCTGCAGGAAGTCGGAAGTTACTCCTACTCTAATTGATTTTTCGCCCACCGTCGCTCCTTCTGTTCCTCTGTTTGAGTAAGGCGATATTTCTGAAACGATGACTTCGCTGGCTGGGGAATTCTGGGAGTTGACATCTACCCATCTTAAAGTTGCCAAGGTTGAGAAACATTACTCTAAGGGTTACCCGCTTGGTGGCTCCTCTCGCCAAAACTCCGCCAGCACCAACCATACCAAGTGAATAAATCGAAGAAACATCCGGCGTTTTGAACTTTATCTAATTGTGGGGAAAGTACCCACGGACTCTTAAAAGGGAATTACCTTCTTCACAACTCTCTCCTTTGTAGCCCGGGTTGCAAATGCAGGTTCCCATGATGCACGTCCCGTGGCTGTTGCAAGAGACGTCGACGCACTGATTGGTCGGGACGTCACACTCGGCTCCTTTCCACCCACTGTGACATAAACAACGTCCTTTCATGTATTGTCCGTTCCCACTGCACAACACTGGGCAAGAGGCTGGGAAGGAAGAAGACAATGCAAAAGAAGGTCATGAGACGCACAATCAATGTTGGTCGAGAGCATGAGGAGATCACTGAGATCAGATACAATGGGAGGGAATTTAAAATGGATGACAGCTAGTGTTCAACTTATCACTACTGTTGTGGTTCGCCGGCGGCCTGTGCCGGACAGTGGGGAAGAACAGGGGCCAGTCCAGGGGTCTGGGGAGGACTCAGACGAGGGTCCTGCGTCTGATACAGAGATGGGGCCAGGACCATCTGGGAGTTATGTGCAGACTCCGGAGCCTCTGGCAGCAGTGAGGCAGAGGAACAGCGGGAGCTTGTTCCCAGTATGCATGCATGTGCAGAGCTGCCAGAAGGCAAGAGCAGCTAAGACAAAAGGGGAGAATCAGAAGTAAGGCTTGGTGGTGATTGCCCCTCCCAATAAGGTATAAAGGAAGTGCAAAGGTAGGAAAATCTTTGCAGGAAGCAACGTCGTTCGCTCTGATCGGTTTGGACTCTGAGAACTCTGTGGTGAATTTGTTCTCTGTTTGGTTTTGGAAAGACTAATTGGGACTTTAATTGTTGGCAGCACTTCAAGTCAGATAAAGGTGCATTCTTATCAGACTTCTCTCGAATAACTTTGGCAGACATCCCTGGGATTAATTATAACCAGTTAAAACTCATTTCGGGCTGTGAATGATGATAATTCACAGCCATTGAACTAAAATAAAAGAGATCTTACATGTTTGTTGATGTCTTAGGAAGCCGTGGGCAGAACAACTACAGTGGAGCCTCGGGTCATGACCGTAATCCGTTCCCAGATTCCGGTCGTGACCTGATTTGGTCGTGTCCGGAAACACGACCGACTGTGCATGCGCACAGTCAAAAAAAATGGTGGTGAAGGGGAAATCAATACAGAAAAGGGAATCTTTCCATGCCAATTTTTTTCCCTGCCCGATTCTTGAATTGTGACCCGATTCAAAAATCACCACCCAACTTGTTCACGAACAGGAGTGTTCCCATCCGTGCATCAGGCACTGGACCCAGCTGTTCCTCCTCTTCCTCATCAGCCACCTCCACACATGGGGGACATTGACTCTCCATATGAGGGCTGATAGGTAGTCCAGGGTCCTCCTCTCTCTCTCTCTCTTTCTCTACCAGCTCCATTCTCTCTTCCCCCTCAGAGCTCCCAAGTTGGCTTGATGCTGACCCTGACTCCCATGCCTCCTCTTCCTCTTCCTCCTCCTCCTGATTCGGCTGCTGAAGGGGCCGGTGGCAACAGGCTGGGTTCACACAATGCACCAAACCACACGAACTGAGACTAAAAGTAACGAAACTTAGCAGGGCATGTAAAATTCAGCTGTATCTGAATTGGTTCAATCCTGCCATCATCGGCCTCCCACCGACCGGTACGCTCCCATAGAGTTGGTCTCCTCGGGGTGCCGCCGGCTGGACGACTGGCGACCCCGAGGGTGCGGGCCTTCTCATTGGGAGCACCCCCTCTCTGGAATGAATTACCCCCGGAGGTAAGGGCCGCCCCTGATCTCATGGCCTTCCGTCGGTTACTTAAAACTCACTTATTTCGGCAGGCCGGATTGGCCTAGGGGTCTTTTAAATTTTAATCTGGTTTTTAATTTCTTTTTAACTTTTGTTTATATTTTTAATTAGAGCCATGCTATATTTAATTCTTTTAAATTTTAATATTGTCATGTTGTATGTTGTATATGTGTTCTGTATATGTATTTTTATTTTTGGCTGTTCACCGCCCCGAGTCCCTTTGGGGAGAGGGGGCGGTATATAAGTCTAATTAATAAAAATAAAATAAATAAATAAGCATTTCAAGGCAGAACTTCGTGTAGAATGGAGTGGTTGATACTTCACCTGGTTCATTTGCTCAGACAGTGACTAAAACAAAAACCCTCAAATTTGTTTAGGACCTCCTTCTATGTCAATAATTTTGTTAACAACAACAAAGTAAGTCTGTACCTCGTCCACAATCGGGTCCCAAAAATCCGAGGAAACAATGGCACGTTCCAGAAATGCAGTCTCCATTTCCGTAACAATTGCTGGGACAATTCTCCACCGATTCTACGGAAAGAAGAAAAGAGAAAAAGTGAAGATAACGTAGAACATGGCAAAGTTAAACCTCATGCCGATAGGACAGAGGCACTGGCAATCCAATCGTCCTTCTCCTGTCAGTCTCCCCTTGACTGGATTGCTGTAACTGACTCGATGTGGGACTGCCCTTGAAGACTACACAGGAACTTCATCAGAGGGTACAAAACTTTAGCTCGTACAAAGCCTGAGTACTATCAGAAGAAGGACTTGGTTCTGTCAGGTCCTGAGTTTGCTTCTAGGCTGTTGGGAGGAGGAAGGGCAAAAAGTGTAGGCAGAGTTAAAAGAGGCATCAGCTTAGAATTCCTACATAGTCACAAGCAGACTTAGTCCAATCCCTCTTAAATTCTGTGGACCATTATCTAAATCCAAGCAGGTGCTAATTGTTAATTGAGAAGATTTCTGAGCATAGGTCGTTTAGTAATAAATCAGCTGAATTGGACCGTCTGTGTGGACCTGGTGTTCCGTGCTCGACAGTTTTGCAATGGTACATAAATTCATATATAATTTTGTTCATAAGTATCTACAAAATCATTTGCAACCAAGTAGAATCTTCCCTGGTCAGATTTGGGCTTAGGATCCCTAACACCCTGCAAGGTGTTCAGGAGGAGATTCGGAACTTGGGTTTATTGTGAGATGCTTTGTGTTCTCCTGAGCTTACTTGTTTTCTTGCAGACGTTTCATGACCCAACTAGGTAATGTCATCAATCTAGAAGGAGTGCAGTGTTTGCTCTCTCTTTTATATACCAGTGTTTTGCCTTGTTAGTGTTGGCAGGAATGTTCTTGGTAGTTCCTTGATTAGCTTGTTGTTTACTGTTTGATTGTTTGTCTGAGTTGATTTATTAAGAGTGTCCCTCTTAAGGAATCACTTACCCTCAGAATTAAGATCAGAAAAATACATTTAGAATACTTAAAAAGATCTGGATGTTTAAGCAAGCAATTGAGGATTTAGATAGGATTAAGTTCCTGAGGCGTACACTGGCAACATTTATTTTAATTTGCTTCATGGTGTTACAAGTGCCGAATTGATTATGGATTGTATATTGTGAACTTTTATTGATTGGATGTGCTGTATTGCTTTTGGTGAGCTCTCAGATTTGCCTGAATGAAGTGGCATAAAAGCACCATAAATCAATAGAACATTTCAGAAGGGAGGGGGGGAGGGAGGGAAGGAAGGAAGGACTATTTCCTTAAATTAACATTTTTCAACAGCATAAAACACACTTTTAAAACAAACTGTTTCATTCTTAAAACGGTTTGATAAATGTATTGCTTTCAAAATGTTATTTTAGAAATAAAAATATATATCTATATTTTTAAGTGTGTTAAAATATGTGTTAATGTTTTTTAATTCTTATGGTATTCCCTCCCCCGCTATTTTTTTCTGGAGAAAAACAAAGAATAGAAATCTGCTCCAGATTTTGGAAAGCATTGTATTTCTATTTACTTTGAGAGAAAACAAACAAAAAATAAGGATGACAGATAACCAAAACGTATATGTGAGGAGTCAACAGATTACAGCATTTATGCAGTTCGTAATTAATATGTTGTTTTATTTCAGCAAATCTCAACTTTCCACTAAATAATAATATTAATAATATATTATTATTAATTTGAGGAAGGAATATATCTTTAAAAATGGGTACCCATAAAACTATGCATTATTTCATATAATGCAAAATAGAATAGAATTCTTTATTGGCCAAGTATGATTGGACACACAAGGAACTTGTCTTGGTGTAAATACTCTCAGTATACATAAAGAAGGAAAAACTCTGTGAAATGCAATCTTAACTGACTATTTGCAAGATTGGGGGGAAAGGATGAATCATCGTGATTGCCATCCAACATACACAGAGAGAGCTTATGATGACAATTGGGACCGGGATGTCTGTCATTGATTAAAGCGGTTGTTAAGTAAGACGTCCATGACTACTTTGCTCAACAACGGCAATCCCAGCTCTCCCAGTTACGGTCATTAAGCAGAGGCAGCGAAAGAGCTCCATGTGAAAAGGAAACTTATACCCTGGATTGGAGAAAAGAAGAGCTGAAAGCAGTGTTCCAATATCTAAGGGGCTGCCCCAAAGAAGAGGTAATCAAGCTATTCTCCAAAGTACCTGAAGGCAAGGCAAGAAGCAACGGATGGAAACTAATCAAGGAGAGAAGCAACTTTGAATTAAGGAGAAATTTCCTGATAATGGGAACAATTAGTCAGTGGAACGACTTGCCTCCAGAAGTTGTTAATACTGGAAGTTTTTAAAGAAGAGATTGGACATCCATTTTTCCAGAATGGTAGAGGATTTCCTGCCTTGACTAGAAGACCTCCAAAATGCCTTCCAACTTTGCTATTCTGTTTGTTTCCTTTTGGGCTTTTTGATTTTTTTTTTTTTTGAATGGTATGTAGCTGTTGTTTATCTCAGTGTGCCTGTTGATGGCCGATTTGTCTCTGTGCCAGGCTTCCAGGAATTCTCTAGCATTTTCGGACTTGGCTTGGTCTAAGATGCTCACAGTCTGCCCACTGAAACCATAGCTATGCATGTCTGCATCTACTCCAAGCTTGGCAGATAGGATTCCTGAAAACCCTCCTGCGTCCTGAAAGCAGGACAGGAAGGAATGGTTGGAAACTAATGAAGGACAGAACCGACCTGGAACTAAGGAGGAATTTCCTGACAGAATAATCAACCAGTGGAACAAGTTGCCTCCAGAAGTTGTGGATGCTCCAACACTGGAGGTATTTAAGAAGAGATTTGTCTTGAAATGGTATAGGGCAGAAGTGTCAAACTCAAGGCCCTTGAAAATGGAGCTCAGGAGGGCCCTGCATGGTCCTTCCAGGTTCTGTTTTCAGCCGTGACAGCCTCCGGCGGCCCTCTGCCAGCGAAAACGGAGTTGGCGGGGGGCTGCATTGCCAGAGGGATGCAGGAGGCCATTGCGGCTGAAAACAGGGCCCGGGGGATCGCACGTGAGGACTCCCCGAACTCTGCTTTGTCTGGCAGAGGCTTAGCAAAACGAACTAAAAACAAAGGGAGAAATGTTTCTCTTTTGCATGCAAGAAGGGACGGAATGGAGAAAGGGAAAGAGAAAGAAAAAAGAAGGGAAGTTGGGAAGAGAGCAAGGAAGGAAAAATAAGGAAAGAGGGGAAGGAAGGAGGAAGGAGAATGACCTGCGAGCCTTCCGACGTGCACTAAAGACCCACCTTTTCCAGCAGGCCGGTCTGGCCTAATGTTATGAGAAGGGTTTTAAATTTTTAACTTTAACCTAATTTTTAAATGTTATTGGGTTTTATTGGCTTCGCAGTTTTTAATTCAGCCATTTATTTAATAACTTTTAAGTTTATTTTAACTTTTCTGATTGTATGTTTTTTATCGTGGCTGTTCACTGCCCCGAGTCCCTTTTTGGGAGAGGGAGGCGGTATATAAACTTGATAAATAATAATAATAATAATAATAATAATAATAATAATAATAATAATAATAATAATAATAATAATAATAATGTAAGGGATGAGATTATAATGAGAGTGAGGGAGGGTCTGAGGGAAGTCCTGTCTTGGCACTTGGCCACCCCTGGTGCCCCCCGACATGAGTGACGTCAAGCTGGCCATGCCCACCCTGACTATGCCCCCTCCCCAGACCACCAAGGTCAAACACAACCCTGACGCGGCCCTCAATGCAATCGAGCTTGACATCTCTGGTATAGAATCTCCTACTTAAGCCAGAGGGTTTGACTAGAAGACCTCCAAGGTCCCTTCCAACTCTGTTACTCTGTTATTCTGAGGCAGGGATAGCAAAGACCCAAGCTTTGTGCCCCCCCTCCCTCCATCTTTTGCCTTCCTGGGCCTCAGGGAAGCCTCCTGAGCAAAGCAGTAAGTAAGCGAGGGGAATCCCGGCACAGCTGATCATAGGAACAGCTGATTGTTGGGAGGGAAAAAAAAAGAAATACCTTAAGGAATGACTGGGCGGGGCGAGCATCGGGTGGGCGGGGCAAGCCAGCAACCATCAACCGGGTCAGGTGTGTGGCCAGCCAGAGGTTACTAGTGGTTAGGCAACCCACGCCAAATCCTTGCTACCGGTTTCTCGAACTGGTGCAAACCGGCTGAATACCACCACTGTTCAAACGGTGGTTAAACAACCAGTCATAAGTCAAGACAAGTTAAGTCAACTGTACAGTGCAGTTTCTGCTCAACCATTTTTTTTTAACTCCAGATTCCTCCAATATCAATTATTTCTTGTCTTCAAAATATATATATATATATTTTAAAGGGAGGAAATTGCAAGTTAACACCTATAGTGTTCATTAATGGCAACAGCTCTAACTATTCATCCCTGTCTTGGGCTTATTAACATTTCCCCCATCCTAAAAATCAAAGGCCATGTTTGATGATTTCTTAAAATATTCATGAAGACAGGATGTACTCTGGTACGCGAGGTTGACAAAAATGACAAAATGGCAAGGCTGCTTTGAAATGTTATTGTTTCTGATCCTCCATAAATATAGCGTACGTTGAATTAAAATGGGATGTAATTACGGGCGGGAAGTCTTAACGTTCTTGGACTCATTTTTCATTGTGACAGGTTAGGAACAGCAACAGTGGGAGAAGAACAGCTCCTTATATTTGAGATTTAAAAGTCTTTGATGCAAGCAAACCATAGCTCAAAAATATCTCGCCTCTTACCCAGTACGTAAAAGGAAATTGCTGATATATTTCACGAAGGTGCCATAAAAATATAGTGGGCCTTTCTAAATCACGGATGGGGATGATTTAGGAGAAGAACTGGTCAGGCCTAAAAAGCCTATTTCTTTTGAGAGGTCCCTGAGATTGGTGAGTTTTCTTGGAGACGTTTCATTACCCAACTTGATAACATCATGAGTGCTAGAAGAGAGTGGGGTTTGTGGAATGGAAGCTGGAGGAAGAAGGGAGGAGGAGGAGAATGACTGTGGGGTCCTTGGTGCTCTCTGAGCTTGATCTTTTTTTTGCAGGCATTTCATTACCCAACTAGGTAACATCAGCAGTGCTAGAAGGGAGTGGGGTTTGAGGAGGAGATAGAGAAGGAGGAGGACAAGGAGGAGGAGAAAGAGGAAGAGAAAGAGGAGGAAAAGGAAAGGAAGAGGAGAAGGAGGAAGAGAAGCATCTGCAAATCTTTGTTGAACAATAGGAAATTAATCAACTCATGGATTTACCCTCCATAGACAAGACTGAAGTAACTCAGAATTCCTTATGTTGATATCTTAGAAACATCCTTCATTGCCATTGTTGATTGCCTTCTGTCTTGGCCGTGGTCTGATGCAACTGCAATGGCCCCCACACTGAGTATTTCCTTCGGGAGCGTACTTATGAGAAGCTTAAACTCGCTTAACCTGGCTTCGCTGACCTTCACTTCGATTAACTCTTCAACCCAAGAAGCTTTTAAGCTAGACATGTCAAGGATTCATCTGCTGTTGAAGCACCCGCAACAATCTATTTGCACATAAATGCAAATTGTCAAAAGTAGGAAAAGGTTTTCCAAATACTAAGCTGACCTCCAGGTCCCCCAGTATAGCTGGCATTTGCTTCAGAGATGTATGGCTTTCTTACTTTCAACCCAACCATCTCCTTTTCTCCAAACATAACCTTAGAATAACACAATCGTGCTATTTTACTTTAACATCCTTCTTAAAGCACCCTTG
Source organism: Bungarus multicinctus (assembly GCA_023653725.1). NCBI lineage: Eukaryota > Metazoa > Chordata > Lepidosauria > Squamata > Elapidae > Bungarus > Bungarus multicinctus. The sequence continues at coordinate 5,864,676 of CM042850.1, forward strand.
GTCTGACCTGCAAATTACCTATGTGAATTACTTTTTTCTTTGGACAAAAAAAAAAAATATATATAATTATACATGTTAAAGAGATGGACCAATTGGCTTGATTCCCAATAGATCTTTCCCTTTTTCCTTAATTTTAGAGTAATTATCTATCCACCAGCTGGCTGGATTGGTTAGCAGAAGAGGGACTGTTGCAGAATTGGTTCGTTATTTGTCTACTGGGTAGCATTAGGATTAATTACTAAGGGCTTCTCTTTCTCTCTCGAGTGCCGGGCTGGAGCAATGCTTGGGCCACACTTGTTAGAAGCTGCGATAATGGAGGGGGGTGGGAAACTTATTAAAAGTTGTATATTTTAAAGCCTCCACCCAGTATGCATTATTCGTTATTCTCCAGGCATATTGAATAACAGAGTAAAAGAGTTGGAGGTCTTCTAATCCAACCGTATTATCGTTTCAGACAAACGGCTATCCAATTTTGGTCACCATGATGTAAAAAAGATGTGGAGACTCTAGAAAGAGAGCAGAGAAGAGCAACCAAGATGATTAGGGGACTCGAGGCTAAAATACATAAAGAACAGTTGTTGGAATTGGGAATCTGTAGTCTGATGAAAAGATGGACTAGGGTGACATGATAGCAGTCTTCCAATATCTCAGGGGCTGCCCCAAAGAAGAGGGAGTCAAGCTATTCTCCAAAGCACCTGAAGGCAGGACAAGAAGAGCAATAGATCAAAACAAATCAAGGAGAGAAGAAACCTAGAACTAGGGAGAGATCAAGGGAGGTGCTAATACCACTCTATAAAGCCTTAGTAAGACCACACCTAGAGTACTGCATCCAGTTTTGGTCACCAGACTATAAAAAAGATGTTGAGACTCTAGAAAGAGTGCAGAGAAGAGCAACCAGGATGATTAGGGGACTTGAGGCTGAAATATAGGATGAATGGTTGCAGGAACTAGGCTTGGCTAGTCTAGGGAAGAGAAGGACCAGGGGAGACAGGATAGCGGTCTTCCAATATTTGAGGGGCTGCCACAGAGAGGAGGAAGGGGTCAAGCTATTTTCTAAAGCACCCGAAGGCCAGAGAAGAAATAATGAATGGAAACTGAACAAGGAGAGATTTAACCTGGAAATAAGGAAACTTTCTGACAGTGAGAACAATCAACCAATGGAACAGAATTTGCTCTCGGAAGTTGTAAATTCTCTTAAAACTGGAGGTTTTTAAAGAAGAGATTGGACAACCATTTATCTGAAATGGTATAGGGTTTCCTGCCTGAGCAGAGGGTTGGACTAGAAGATCTCCAAGGTTCCTTCCCAACTCTGTTATTCTAAATTCTAAAATCAATTTCTTCTTAAAAACTTCCAGTGTTGGAGCATCCACAACTTCGGGAGGCAAGTCGTTCCACTGGTTAATTGTTCTCGCTGTCCGGGAATTTCTCCTTAAAGACCCATCAATGAAGGAATAGTTTGATGTTTATCTTTTTTGAACTGTTTCAAATCTGTAGTTCAGAACCAGTGGTTCCCAACCCACGGTTGTGTGGACCGGCACTGGGCCACAGCATGCCAGAAACCGGTCTGCACAAACAAGCCAAGTCCCATCCGTGGGATGCTATATGAAACCACGCCCCCTCTGGTCCACGGAAAAACCTCTCTCCACGGAACCGGTCCCTGGTACCCCAAAAGGTTTGGTTTTTTTTTTTTTGCTGCTTTAAACATCATTTTGTATATATATTTACAATGTACTTTGGTGAGTAAGACGGTGGCCTAAAGGTGGAGCTCTCGCCTCACAATCAGGAGTTTGTGAGTTTGATCCTAGGTAGAGAGAGATATTTTTCTCTCTCTGGGCACATTAAGAATATATCTGCTGAACAAAACTCGGCACTGGTGACAGAAAGGGCATCTGGCCAGGAAACACTCAGCTCCATTTAGTTGCCCAGACTCCACCCCATATGGGATTATGGGGTCGTTAAAAGAGGGTGATTTCCAATGTACTTTGGTATTCATCATTAATTTGTTCCAGGAAATGCAACGGCTATCAAAAACAACAAGTACCAAAGGAATCACCCGACACACAAACTGTAGCTCGTGCATCGAGTACCAAACTAACGATGACTACCGGTAGTCCTCGACCTACGACTACAATTCAGCTCAAAATTTCTGCTGTTAAGTGAGACATTTGTTAAATCAGTTTTGCCCTATTTTGCGAACTTTCTTGCCACAGGGGTTAAGTGAATCACTGCAATTGTTAAGTTAGTAACCCAGTTGTTAAGTGAATTTGGGACAGAATAATATTTGATTATGTCAAATTTATCAGGAGGAAACAAGAAATATGTATGAAACTAAAGTTAAAAAATGGGAAAAAAAAATTGGACAAAAATACACACATGGTTAGAAAAAATGGTAAAGCCAACACATAGATCTAAAACCGGAAATATTATTGCTGGGTATCCTACCAGAAAAATATAATAAAACGAATACATATTTAATTTTACACGTTTTAACAGTAGCTAGAATTGTGTTTGTACAACAATGGACAAATGAAGAGATCCCTACAGATGAAAATGTAATAAAAAAATATTAGAATGTGCAGAAATACATAAACGCTCAAAATTAAGAAGAAGGAAGAAACTGATTTTTTTTTAATATGGGATTTGTTTTATCAATGGATGACTAGCAGAAACAGAAGTTAGAAATTTAAAAACATAAAAAAATGAGTAATTACATAGAAGATTTACTAAAATGGATAAGCAAATATTATTATTATGTGATTATTATTGTTATGAATATTATTGTTATTATTATGACTATTTCTCAGAAGCAACAGTACCCAGATTGTCCACATTTTTTATGTAAACCAGAGGTGGTATTCAGCAGGTTCTGACCAGTTCTGGAGAACCGGTAGTGGAAATTTTGAGTAGTTCGGAGAACTGGCAAAGACCACCTCTGACCACCCCCATCTATTCTCTGCCTCCTATTGAGTCCCAGCTGATTGGCTGAGTCTTCTTTGGTTGCCCTGCACAGGAGAACGGAGCTGGAAAGCAGGTTAGTGGGGTGGGGAGAAAATGGGGATTTTGCAGTATCCTTCCCCTGGAATGGGGTGGAAATGCAGTGTTCTTCCCCTGCCACGCCCACCAAGCACGCCACGCCCACCAAGCCAGGCTCACGGAATGGGTAATAAAATTTTTTGAATCCCACCACTGATGTAGACATTGAATTTATATGTTTAATATTAAAAAAAAGAAAGAAACTGAAGTAAAATTAAATGACTTCAGGAAGAGAAAGTATAAATCCTGTATTAAAAAAATATTTGATAATAAATTGGAAGTGCTAGAAAAAGAATGAAAAGGTTTAGGTTATAGAACGCCATGGAACTTTGGGGAATTATAGTTAATGGAAAGCATGAAAAAAAGGATATTTGGCAGTATAAAGAAATCAAAGAAGCTGCAGATGAGAAAAAATACATATGGGAAAAGAATTGCTGCAAGAAAAAGAAATCTATTGTATCGTGCAACCCAACAGGACAGACACAGACTTCAGAGGATAATTAGAAAAAACAATAGCTACCAACCTGCCTTCCATGCAGGACCTGTATACTGCACGAGTCAAAAAGAGGGCTGTGAAAATATCTAAAGACCCCTCACATCTTGGACATAAACTGTTTCAACTCCCACCCTCCAAACGATACTATGGAACTCTGCACACCAGAACAATTAGACACAAGGAGAGTTTTTCCCCTGAACGCCATCATTCTGCTAAACAAATAATTCTCTCAACACTGTTCAGCTATTACAAAGTCTGCACTACTATTACTATTAATCTTCCCATCACTTCTTATCACCCATCCCCTCCCACTTGTGACTGTATGACTGTATCGCTTGTATCCTTACGATCTATTTTGACTGTTTCCTAGTATGATTTGATTGCTTATTGTACCCTATGACTATTAGAATAGAATAGAATTCTTTATTGGCCAAGTGTGGTTGAACACACAAGGAATTTGTCTTGGTGCAAAAGCTCTCAATGTACATAAAAGAAAAGAGACATTTGTCAAGAGTCATAAGGTACAACACTTAATGGTAGTCATAGGATACAATCAGCAATCAAATCATACTAGGAAACAGTCCATATAAATCATAAGGATACAAGGGACAAAGTTACAGTCCTACAATCACAAGTGGGAGGGGATGGGTGATAAGAAGTGATGAGAAGATTAATAGTAATAGCAGTGCAGACTTTGTAATAGTTGAACAGTGTTGAGGGAATTATTTGTTTAGCAGAGTGATGGCGTTTGGGGAAAAACTGTCCTTGTGTCTAGTTGTTCTGGTGTGCAGTGCTCTATAGCGTTGTTTTGAGGGAAGGAGTTAAAGCAGTTTATGTCCAGGATGTGAGGGGTCTGTAAATATTTTCACTTATTATTAAGTGTTGTACCTGATAATTCTTGACTCTTGACGAATGTATTTTTTCTTTTTAGGTACACTGAGAGCATTTGCACCAAGACAAATTCCTTGGGTGTCCAATCACACTTGACCAATAAAGTATTCTATTCTATTCTATTCTATTCATAGGGGGAAAAAATGCAAACATGCATTGCGAGAGAGCATGGAATGGTTAAGATTAAAAGCGGAGTTGGAAATACAGCCCGATTTTTGACAGAAGTAAAAAAAAAATAAGATTCTTTGGGAAGTGAGTGGAGAGGACCGAATATGGTGCCTCCAGCAGGGTGAATGGAATTTAAAAAAATTTAAAAAGCAAAGCAATAAAATGAAGGCCATAAAAGATAGCGGCCAAGAAAAACAATGATGAAAAAAGGGAGCTCTTATATAAGCAGGGAGAATTTTGAATCGCGTAGCCGGAGGAACGACACAATACGGAGAGATCGGCTATGGAGAAATTGTGGCATTTGTTTAACAAACGTGTGAAGGCTTCATCGGTGTCTAATGCATGGAAGAACAATGCTATTGTTCCCTACACAGGAAGTCCTCGACTTACGACCACAATGGAGCCCAACATTTGCCCCAGTTGACGACCTTTCTCACCACGGTTGTTAAGCGAATTACCAAGATTAAGTTAGTAACATGGTTGTTAAATGAATCCATCGATTTTGCTTGTCAGAAGGTTGCAAAAGTGAGATCACACGAGCTTGGAAGCGAATTTTGATGTCACACAGGCCACAAAGTATGAAAAATGGTCAGAAGTCACTTTTTTCAGTGCCATTGTAACTTTGAACCAGGGGTGGGCTTCTACCTGGTCGGATCAGTTCTATAGAACCAGTTGTTATGATTTTGTGCAGTTCGGAGAACCGGCAAATCCCGCCACTGGCTGGTCCCTCCTCTCCCCGCCCACTCTCTCCTTACCTGGCATGCGCGCCATCCAACTTGCCTGCCTTTGGTAAGTTGCTATTATTACTCTCGCCCCAACCATCAGCTGTTCTGCTGTGCCGGGAGATTTAGATTAGTTAGAAAGCAGAAAATCGTTGGATTTCTTGCTTTCTAACTAATCTAAAAACAGAGCTGAACTTTCCTTAGGACTGAAGTTTCTATTTTTCAGTGCAGACTCAGGTAGCAGATTGCAGAAAGATAGATCTGAGTGAATCTGTGATTCTGGGAGCAACTCAATCTGCCTGCCTGCTTTGCCTGATTTTAGGTCAAAGTTGCTCTCTTTTTTATAAAAAATTCAAATATTTACATAAATATTTACAATATTTACATACAAGCCAGGCCCACCCAGTCACATGACCACCAAGCCATACCCACAAACTAGTCCACACTCACAGAACCGGTTGTTAAGAAATTTGAATCCCACCCCTGCTTTGAACGGTCACTAAATGAATGGTTGTAAGTCGAGGACCACTTGTACCAAGGGAAAGGCTGTGAGAATAAACGCAAAACCTCCAAGGAGATTAGTTGGTTAAGAGTGTTGGTGAAGAACCGCAGAATTCTGATCCAAGAGATTATGAGGAATGAGAATGAGCCAAATCTGGAAAACAGATTTGAAGAGAGCGGATAACCACTTGTCTGAAGTGGTTATAGGGTTTCCTATCTAAGCAGGGGGCTGGACTAGAAGATCTCCAAGGTCCCTTCCAATTCTATTCTATCCTACAGTAGATGGACCTGCCCATCTCAATGTCTATCTCCCACTATTCTGCTCACATGGAAATAGAAGCTAAACGGCTTTATAGTGTGAAACAGGAACACAGCACGCAGAATAGGCCCCAAATATTGTATATTTAATAGAGAAACCTCTGTCTTTTCTTTTTTAAGAGAGACTATAAAACCCTTCAGGATTGAGTTTCTTGAGGTTTGTATGAGCAAAAATGTCTTCAGAAAAACTTTACATAACACTGGAGGCCTTGTCAGGAAAAATATGGAGTTTGGGATTTGGAAAAAGTTGAGCAGCAGCTGCTGCCTCTCCAGAATGAAGTTTAAAATTATGTAAACCTTTTTCTTGACCCTAAAGGGGGGAGGGGGGGGAGAATCATTATATTAAGTCAATGAGCCTTTTGTTGAAAGGCTTGGATCAAGTGAAGCTACCTAAGTGAAAGACAGGGAGAATTGACCAGCTGTGATTGACAGAGAGGTAGAAAGAAAGAAAGAAAGAAAGAAGGAAGGAAGGAAGGAAGGAAGGAAGGAAGGAAGGAAGGAAGGAAGGAAGGAAAGAAAGAAAGAAAGAAAGAAAGAAAGAAAGAAAGAAAGAAAGAAAGAAAGAAAGAAAGAAAGAAAGAAAGAAAGAAAGAAAGAAAGAAAGAAAAGGCTATGGGGTTATCTGGCTCATTTGGGGGTTGAGATGACAGGCTGCAGTGGGTTGGAAAGCAGTATTTTTACATTAACAGGAATGACCCACTTATCAATGGGAATTTTGACATGATTATAAGTCAACTTACAACCACTTGCTTGCTCAAAGTGCTTGCTCAAAGTGAAAAAAATTATGATTGTTATTGACTTATGATTGTTTTTCACACTTACGACCATTGCAGCATCCCTGTGGTCACATGATCAAAATTCAGGCGCTTGGCAACAGACTCGTATTTATGACGGTTGCAGTGTCCCTGGGTCACGTGATCCCCTTTTGCGACCTTCTGACAAGCAAAGTCAATGGGGAAGCCAGATTCACTTAAGGACCGTGGGACTAACTTCACAACTGCAGGGATTCCCTTAATGGCGGTGGCAAGAAAGGTCGCAAAAATGGGGCAAAACTCACTTAACGGCCGTCTCGCTGAGCAACAGAAATGTTGGGCTCCATTCCGGTCGTGAGTCCAGGGCTATTTGTACTCCTGAATATCAACCCGCAAAATTCTCATGGTTGGTTTCTTCTGAATAAAGTCTCAAAATAAGAAAATTTGTCGCAGGGAAGTCAGGCGGCTATTTCTAAACTCTGACTTGATCCACCTTCGCCTTTCATAAACACCTCTGTAGCTTGAGGTAATCCATATATTTATTTATATGGATCTATTGTGGTTTACTTACTTATTTATATTTTGGCTTTGTGCGTGGGTCCACTTTGGGCTTCTTGTGTTGTGGACTGTCGGCTGCTGGCCCCCTCCAATAGCCGAATCGGAGGAGAAGGAGGCAGGGGAGTCAGGTTCAGCATCAAAGCAACTTGGGAGCTCCGAGGGGGAATGTGATGACCCAAAGGGACGTGGCACAAAGGCAACACAGTCACATAAGTAAGAAAATATACCTCCAAGTTTGCCCCAAATGTCCAATTACCTTCGGCTGGAGAAAAAACTCTCCCAAGAACCATCTTTCAGTGGAGGAAATTCAGTCCGAAAACAAAGTATATACAAACTGAAACTAAAAATACAAACAAACCACACTGTAGTAATTAACTTGACAGGGTAGGAGGAGGAATTGCAGACTTGAAAGCACAGCAAAACACACAGAGTTGGGAAGATGCCAGGAACACAGATAAACCTCGATGATACCAGATAAATTCACGATTTGCTCTCAACAGCTTGCTGCGTGCAGCTTCTCTTTTTGAACACTGTGTTCCCAGATGCCGCTAATGAAGGGAATCAGGGCCCTTTCCTTCCCCGTAAGCCACCCAACTCATGTTGCTCCCTTCTCTGTTCCTCCCTGCTTGCCCTAGGATGAAGACGGGGTGGGCATGGGTCTTCCTCTGAATTCCCTCTGCCTTCCTCTACCTCTCCCCTGCTCTGCCCGGATGGACTGTGCCATTCCCCACTTTCTTCCACAGCCAACGGAGCCACATTCCTACTCCCTGTCAGCTCCTCGGCCTCCCCCTCGGATGCAGATTCCAACAGGGGCATGACAGGGAAGAGGGAGTGGAGTGGCAGAGAGTGAGAGAGACAGAGGTGGAGCCTGGGCCAGCCCTCAGTTGGAGAGTCAACAGCCCCCAGGTCTGGAGATGCCTGATGAGGAAGAGGAGGAATAGTTGGGTACAGTGCCTGACGTGCGGAAGGTCGAGGAGAGGAGAGCAGTGGAAATCTATGGGCCGGTCCTTGGGACAGAAGAGCCACCGCTACTAGCAAAGCCCCATCCTAGTTCTGGGAATAAAAGGCAGGGGGCGGAGATGAATAGATGTGGCAGACATCTATTCATCTTCTGGCCGGACAGCCTTTTTAGCCTGTGTCAAAGCGAAAAAATTCAGCTTCATAAATTAGAGGTGCTGGACCGTGCTTTTCTTTGCAGTATACTTTTATTACACATAACTCTAGGAAGTACAATCTAAGAAGTACAGAAAAAGAAAGAAAGGAAAGTAAAACTACTCCCCTGCAAGCATACGCAGTAAATCAAACATCACAAGACACTCATATCTTAGTTACTATAGAAACATGATAACAATTCTAGTAGGCTCTGAACGCTTAGCAGACAAATCAAAAAGAACGTACTGACAGCCTGAGGTGAGACAAAAACTTTTTGGCGGGGCTGCTGGCACTCCTAATTAAAGGAATCTTTGAGTTCACTTCAGAGGATTTATCTTTTGGGGGGACCTGGGCCAGAACATCTTGGTTCTCCAAAGCTGACATCAGGAACATCTGAAAAGATCCTTAGAAGCTCGGCTATCCCCTGCCATTTCTGGCAACCTCTGCCTCAGATGTGCTGATTTCAGCTCTTCTTTGGCCTGCTGTTTTGTTCCACTCAGGACCAGATTGTCCCAAATAAATCATGGTATATCTGGCAGAGGTGAATCCACCAGGCAATTTACAGAAGAGCATCTGTGTTACAAAAATGCTGCCAAAGTCATTTGCAAGGAAGCTAATTCATTATGGAGAGGGAAGAAGGGGGGGAGAGAGAGATCTTTTGCTATAATTTGCAAGGACAGAGAATGGAAGGGACATATTACAAGGAAAAGTCATTACTCTATTGCTTCCTCCTTGTGTTTTCTGCCAAGTATATATTAGCTACTTTGTCATGGTTTGGCCAAAAATGGTTATGGCCTACCGTAAATTTTCAGATGTCAAGAAGTTCAGGAGAGGTAACTTTGGAGAAAAAAAAATCTCTTTATTAGTTTATTGGTGACTTTATTTGTTAGAGAGATCCATCAAGACTTAAGAATAGAGGGGAGGAGATGTAGAAGTTTTATGAATTAGTCTTGGAGCTTTTCTGGTTGGGGAATTCTGTGAGTCAAAGTCCAGTTTTTTTGAGTCATCGAAATGGAGAAGCACTGATCTAAATCACTGAATTTCACAGTTCTGGGTGCGAATGTAGCTAAATTCATACATTCTGCTACTCTGGTTTCTTGAGTTTACTTTTGAAAAAGATCTGTGTCTTTCTGAAAAATAGGTATATGGTCTTCTGTCTCTATATATCAGGGGTCCTCAAACTTGGGAACTTTAAGACTTGTGGACTTCAACTCCCAGAATTTCTCAGCTAGCTACCTCTGCTATATATAAACCAACTCTAAATTATCCAACAGATCAAAGTGAACTCTTACGCAGAATTCTTATAGCAATCTCTTTCAGAACAGTTATATCTGTATTATCCATCTTCAATTTTGTGATAAAATGCACAGGACTTGATTTCTTGTCTTTATTCTAATAAAATCCACCAAAATATCTCTAGTGACATTCCTCATTCTGGCAAATCGGAGTATGAATTTCCTCAGCATAGCTGGCTGAGGAATTCTGGGAATTGAAATCCATCCATCTTAAACTAGCTAAAGCTGAGACTGGTTTAAGTGGTGCATAACATTCAAAGGTAGTTTCACCCACGCGTTAAGAGTTAGGCCGAACATTTTTTATTTTATTGTTTAGCATGGAACAACACCCATGTCTTTAAAATAGGGACCTCTCACCTCAACAATTTCCAGGTGTATGGACTTCAACTCCCAAAATTCCACAGCCAGCATTGCTGAGAATTCTGGGAGTTGAAGTCCACTCCCCTTAAATTTTGCCAAGGTTGGGAAACATGGCTTTAATAGAAGAAGTGCAAACCACAAGGCAAAATGTATTCAAGAACGAGTACAAGAGAAACTTTTGGAAGAATTGCTATAAAGAAGCCACCTCTCATCTGTCCATTACAAGGGACATGCATGAGATTAGAGTACAATGTGATGCTTTTAAACATAATTCAAGGATATGAAGCATGTTGATGGAACAGGAAAGAATCAAACATTTCAGCCCAAAAGTAGAATAGGTAGTCCTTGATTTATGACCACAACTAAACCCCAATTTTCCATTGTTAAGCAGGACAACTGTTAAGTGAGTTTTGCCCTATTTTATGACCTTCCTTGCCACAGTTGTTAGGAGAATGACTGCAAATGCTAAGTTAGTAACATGGTTGTTTAAGCGAATTTGGCTTCCCCTTTGGTTCATATGACCCCAGGACACTGCAACTGTCATAGCGTCCAAATTTTGCAACCTTTAACAACGTCCAAATTTTGATTGTGTAACAATAATTGTGAACAACGGCCAGGAGTCATTTTGATCAGGGCCGTTGTAATTCTGAATTGTCACTAAACAAATGGCTGTAAGTCAAGGGTTATCTACCGATGCATTTCAACCAGAGATTAAATCAACTCTCAGGGTATGTAATAAATGAATAAATAAATGCTATACTGCATCCCTTAATGACTTTGCTTTAATAAGAACTAAACTTTTAATTAACCTGCCAAGACAAATTACAGCCAATGGCTCTCAGGTTGTTATTGAATACAGCTGAGATGAAACACTAAAGCTGCTTAGGGAAGAAGGAGAAATGTCAGTCTCACAACGAAGCGTCATTTTGCAATCCAGGGAAAAAATTTAGACCATTAAACAATCCCCATGGTTGGGCACGTTGTATGTGTAAATTTTTATACAAGAGTCTGTGATTTACAGCGAGGTGGATTAACAGATATTAAACATAGTTGAAATAGTTGAAATATAAAGCAGTTGTAGAGAGGGTTAACCTACGTGATTTTAATGAGAGTCTCCTGCTGTTTGTTAGAAAAGAAATAACTTACCGTATTTTCCGGCGTATAAGACGACTTTTGAAACCAAAAAAAGACAACCTAAAATCCGGGGTCGTCTTATACTCCGGGTCGTCTTATACGCCGGAAAATATTACGGGCGTCGCCGGGAGACGCTCCTCCCCTTCCCGAAGAGAAGACGGCGGCCGCTCTGCCGGCCCATCATGCTCCGCGGGAGGCCTGGTCGTCTTCCGTGTGTGTGGGAGAGAGACCGAGAGAGTCGCCCTGGGGCCGGAGGAGGAAGGCTGATGCGAGCGCGAAGAAGGAGAAGCATTTACAAATCCTTGCAGCTTAATTTTGAATACCCGTATTTTCTGGTGTATAAGATGACTTTGAAAAAAGTCAACCAAAAATCAGGGGTCGTCTTATACGCCCAGTCGTCTTATACGCCGGAAAATACGGTATGTCAAAATGAACAGAAGAATCAAATGAGGGTTCTTCCAATATCAACATTCTCAGGTTTCAATTAAGTGAAAAAGAAAACTGACCACTGAGACTGTTGAATAAACCACATCATATTGCAACTCTAAGAAATTATTGGATTAAATGTGAATTCCTAGATAGCCAAAAGAAGACACTGTATTTCAGTGTCATCCATTCCAAGAACAGTATGGTCTATCCAATTGAAATTTAACCCTTCAAACTGAAAAGTGTCCAGCACGGATAGATTTATCGGAAAGAGAAGGATGGTTTGGAGAAGCAGCCATTTTGAAAATGTGTTTTCCTATTTGCTTTTCTATTTTGTTTTATAATCTAATAAAAAAAAACGTTAAAGTTGGTAAAAAAAGAAAATGCAGTCCATATTATTTGGTATTAAATATTTAATTAAGATATTTCCTTTCATCTCCACAAGATCACGTTTGTGCTTCTTTGGCTGCAACACACGAATTGCATTATGACATTATTTCACCTTAAGTGTGTCAAGTCGAAGGGAATATAAAAAGAATAAACAAAGAAAAAATTACCAAAAAACCTACTTGACAAACTTAAGTTGGTTTCCTGCAAAATGAGACTCCAGTGTGTTTTCTAACCCTGGCAACTTCAGGGTCATGGACTTCAACTCCCAGAATTCTCATCGTTGTGGAATTCTGGAACTTGAAGTCCACATCTCTGGAGCTGGACAAGTTCAAGAAATCATGCAATTAATCTATTATATAGTTGGATAGGCTGAGGTTTACGGAAAGTTATGAAAAGCTAGCTCTTTGTCCTGTTAAGTTGCATGAACATATTAAATTAGATGTTATATTATCACAAACTATGTTCATGTTGTATGTTACTGTATGTTGTATGAACGAGGTATGTCTAGTCTAATGAAAAGAAGGACTAGGGATGATATGATAGCAGTCTTCTGATGTTTGAGGGCTTGTCATAGAGAAGAGGGGGGGTTCAACCTATTCTCCAAAGCACCTGAGGGCAAGACAAGAGTTAGGATCTGTTTCATTGAGCCAGCTAAAAAACACAGATGACAGGTCCTTGGTGCTCTCTGAGCCTGGTGGTTTTCTTGAAGACATTTCATTACAAAAATAGGTAACTGCATCAGGGCTAGAAGGAAGTGGGAGAGGAGAAGGAGGAGAATTGTGGGGTCCTTTGTGCTCTCTGAGTTTAGTTCTTTTCTTGCAGACTTTTTACAACCCAACTAGGTAACAACATTTATGCTAGAGGTGGATTTTGTGGAGTGGAATATGGAGGAGGAAGAGAATGAAAGACAGATGATGGAGAGAGATGGAGAAGTGGAGGATGGAGGGAGGAGGAAGAGAAGGCAGATGATGGAGGGAGGAGGAGGAGGAGGAGAAGGCAATGATGGAGGGAGGAGAAAGAGAAGGCAATGAGGGAGTGAAGAGGAGGAGGAGAAGGCAGATGATGGAGGGAGGAAGAAGAGGAGAAGGCAATGATGGAGGGAGGAGAAGGAGAAGGCAGATGATGGAGGGAAGAAGAGGAGGAGGAGGAGAAGGCAGAAGATGGAGGGAAGAAGAGGAGGAGGAGAAGGCAGATGATGGAGGGAAGAAGAGGCGGAGGTGAAAGCAGAAGATGGAGGGAAGAAGAGGAGGAGGAGAAGGCAGATGATGGAGGGAGGAGGAGGAGGAGGAGAAGGCAATGATGGAGGGAGGAGAAGGAGAAGGCAATGAGGGAGTGAAGAGGAGGAGGAGAAGGCAGATGATGGAGGGAGGAAGAAGAGGAGAAGGCAATGATGGAGGGAGGAGAAGGAGAAGGCAGATGATGGAGGGAAGAAGAGGAGGAGGAGAAGGCAGAAGATGGAGGGAAGAAGAGGAGGAGGAGAAGACAGATGATGGAGGGAAGAAGAGGAGGAGGAGGAGAAGGCAGATGAAGGAGGGAAGAAGAGGAGGAGGAGGAGAAGGCAATGAGGGAGGGAAGAGGAGGAGGAGAAGGCAGATGATGGAGGGAGGAGGAAGAGGAGAAGGCAGATGATGGAGGGAGGAGGAGAAGGAGAACTGAGGGGTCCTTGATGCGCTCTGAGCTTGGTGTTTTCTTGCAGACATTTCATTACAAAACTAGATAACAGCATCAATGCTAGAAGGAAGTGGAGAGGAGGAGGAGGAGGAGGAGAAGGAGGAGGAGGAGGAGGAGGAAGATGGCAATTGTGGAGTCCTTGGTGCTCTCTGAACTTGGTGTTTTTCTTGCAGACATTTCATTACCCAACTAGGTAACATCATCAGTGATGTTAGTTAGCACCAAGGGCCCCCCACTTCAACCCCCGAGCTACAGTTATTCCCTTCTATCGGTGAAAGATAAGATGCGCTTACCAATAGTGGTGGTGAGAAAGGAGACCAACTCGGATTCTTTTCCATCGTTGTAAAAGGCCAGGTGCCACATTCCAGAATCCAGGTACTGAATAAATCCTGTCTCATGGCTGGCCGGCGGCACATTTCCCTTTGGCTGTCGTTGGGGTCCTTCTAGATTCCTGGCTTCCTGACTCAGCAGCCTCCGTCCATCCAGAAGCTCGACAAAGTCAAACTGAAACACACACACACACACAGACACAAATGGGAAGAACACATGTGTTGAAATGGAGACCCCACCCAAATAATTTCAGGTCCTGGTTAGAGATAGTCTTCGACTTCATGATAATTCGGTTTAGTAACCATTCAAAAGTTGCAACAGCACTGAAAAAAATGTTATTTATGGCCACCAACAACCCTGGAATTGACTTCCAGTTTTCAGCCGAATCGGTCGATAGCAGAGGTGGTATTCGGCAGGTTCGGACCAGTTCTGGAGAACCGGTAGTGGAAATTTTGAGTAGTTCGGAGAACCGGCCAAAACCACCTCTGACTGGCTCCGCCCCCATCTATTCTCTGCCTCCCATTGTGTCCCAGCTGATTGGCTGGGTCTTCTTTGGTTGCCCTGCACAGGAGAACGGAGCTGGAAAGCAGGTTAGTAGAGTGGAAAGGGAATGGAGATTTTGCAATATCCTTCCCCTGCTATGCCCACCAAGCCACACCCACCAAGGCACCCCACACCCACCAAGCCACGCCCACAGAACCAGTAGTAAAAAATTTTGAATCCCAGTAAACAAGATGTTTTAAGTGTTGTACCTGATGATTCTTGACTCTTGATGAATGTATCTTTTCTTTTATGTAAACTGAGAGCATTTGCACCAAGACAAATTCCTTGTGTATCCAATCACACTTGGCCAATAAAGAATTCTATTCTATTCTACAACAACCATCGTGTTCACTTAAGGGCTGTATTCGTTAAACGATCACCGTTCATTTAACGATGGCTGCAACAGGCAGGTAGGTCACATGGGTGACCCACTTTACGACTGCCATGATTTACAACCATAACAGACAGATTCCTTTATAGTCGTAAGTCGAGGACTACTTGCAAATGTGTAAGACAGAAATTAAAAATCTACAAAATATGCCTCAGATTAGCACAAGTGTCCCCACACTTGAAAAATGGCCTGTTCTATTTTCCGTTGTCATCTGAAACATTGAAGGGAAGACTGGACAGGACCTTCTCAGTGGTGGCACTCAAACTCTATAGCCATGAA
Organism: Bungarus multicinctus; assembly: GCA_023653725.1. Taxonomy (NCBI): domain Eukaryota; kingdom Metazoa; phylum Chordata; class Lepidosauria; order Squamata; family Elapidae; genus Bungarus; species Bungarus multicinctus. Next base: position 5,880,086 of record CM042850.1, read on the forward strand.
GGGAAACCTTAGGATCCCTTCAAAACTATCTAAAATCTTGCCTTACCAGCTTCCTCTAAAATCTTATTAAGAGATAGTAGAAAATGAAATTCAACAGTACTCGACTTATGACTACCATTGAGCCCAACATTTCTGTCGCTAAGTGAGATCTTGTTAAGTTAGTTTTGCCCCATTTTACAACCTTTCTTGCCACTGATCTTAGGTAAATTGCGGTAATTGTTAAGTTAATAGCATGGTTGTTTATTTTATCTAATTTATCTAATTTATATACTGCCCCCCTCTCCCAAAAAGGGACTCGGGGCGGTGAACAGCCATAATAAAACATACAATTAGAAAAGTTAAAATAAATTTAAAAGTTATTAAATAAATGGCTGAAGCCAATAAAACCCCATAAAAATTTTAAAATTGAATTAAAAATTTAAGACCCTTCTCATAATGTTAGGCCAGCCCGGCCTGTTGGAAAAGGTGGGTCTTTAGTGCGCGTCGGAAGGCTTGCAGGTCAGCAATGGCTCGTATCTCCGTAGGTAGTTCATTCCAAAGGGAGAGTGCTCCCACAGAGAAGGCCCGCACCCTCGGGGCCGCCAGCCGACATTGTCCAGCTGGTGGCACCCCGAGGAGGCCCACCCTGTGGGAGCGCACTGGCTGGCGGGAGGCCGATGGTGGCAGTAGGCGGTCCCGCAAGTACCTGGATCCCAAGCCACAGAGTGCTTTAAAGATGGTCACCAACACCTTGAATCGCACCTGGAAGGCCACCAGGAGCCAGTGCAGCTCACGCAGGAGCGGTGTAGTATGGGAGCTCCGAGAAGCCCCCAAGATCACCTGCGCAGCCGCACTCTGCACCAGCTGAAGCCTCCGGATACTCTTCAAGGGGAGCCCCATGTAGAGAGCATTGCAATAGTCTAGGCGGGAGGTGACGAGGGCAGAGGTGACTGTGCGCAGTGCGCCCCGATCCAGAAAGGGCTGCAACTGGTAGATCTGACGGACCTGATAAAAAGCCACCTTCTTGTTAAGAGAATCTTCCCCATTAACTCTGTTTGTCAGAAGGTGGCAAAAGGAGATCACATGACCCTGGGAGATACTGCAACCGTCATAAATATAAGCCAGTGGCCAAGTATCCAATTTTTGATCACATGACCATGGAGATGCTGCAACGATCGTATGTGTGGAAAAACAGTCATAAATGATTCTTTGCCGTGCTGTTGGAGCTTTGAATGGCCACTAAACGAATTATTATGGCTTGTCGGCCACTGGCTACTCCAGCAGCTGAATCAGATGAGGAGGAGGAGGAGGAGGTATGGGAATCAGGATCAGCATCAGGGCAATTTGGGATCCCCGTGGGGAAAGAGGGAATAGAGTTGGCAGGGAGAGAGAGTCAGAGTCAGAGCCTGGGCTGTCTTTTGGCCCTCAGATGGAGAGTCAACAGCCCCCAAGTCTGGAGGTGGCTGATGAAGAAGAGAAGGAATAGCTGGGTCCAGTGTCTGACATGCGGATGCGCAGAAGGCTGAGGAGAGGAGAGCAGTGGAAATCTATGGGCCGGTCCTTGGGATGGAAGAACCATAGCTGCTAGCGAAGCCCTACCCTAACTTCTAGGGATAAAAGGAAGGGGCCGGCGATGAATAAATGTAGCAGACAACTATTTATCTTCCAGCTGGACAGACTTGTTAGCCTGCGGTGAGAGAAACATTTTGCCAGGGCTGCCGGTCAAGGACTACTTCTATTGCATCCTACGTTCAAAGCATGAGTAATAATCATTCTAGTTTTATTTGGATCTCCTCGGAGTCAGCCTCACCTGGGTGTGCGAAGGTGGGAGTCCTTTTCGTCCATAAATCCCAACCAGAGCTGATTTTCCCAATGAAACATTAAATTTCAAGTGTACAGGATGGTCGATGTACACTTGAGATCTCCAAAATATGCTGGGAGGGATCTTCTGCGTGACTCGTCTGCCGACATCAATCTCTCCGGTTTCTATAAAACTGTCGTCAGGGAAAAAAGTACTGGACTTTCCTGCTGAAATATAGGAAAATAACAACAAAATCTTGGATTAAATGGAGGTTCTCTTAATTGAAAAATGCTGTCTTCTTTGGATAATCAAGACATTATTTTTTTCCCCCCTCCAATCTGAGAGACTGTAACCACAAATTTCTAACCTTCTATTTCCTTTGGAATTTTTATGATCAAGATTAAATTTTAAAAAATGTTTTGTACCCCCAAAAAAGTTGTTAGGGAACTTCCCTCTGCTGTCACTTTTATGGTCCTTTTTCAGGGAAGGCAGAAATACGTATTAAGGCTATCTTCAATTGATCGTTACTGCTGCTGCTGTTGTTATTATTATAAACGTTTATTCATTAAACTTGAAACTCAGTCGAGTGAACATTTAAAAATGTATCACAAATACCATTGACTGGCTTTGATGGTGGATATGGGTTGCTGCCAGCTTCCTAGGTATATCAACCAAGTATCTTCTTAAAAGGTACAATGTTCTGAGTAGTGCAGGTTTTTTTGTAGTTCTGCTGGTGTTATTGCAGGAAGCTGCAACTTCTTGATGTATTTTGCAAAATTATTATCATTATTATTATTGATGTGTCATGGTCTTTATATATGAAAGTATCTTTTTAGAAAGAAACATAGAAAAGAACCTATTCAGACAATTACAGCTGTGTGTGTGTATGTGTGTGTGTATGTGTGTGTGTGGTTATTGTAGGAACAAATGAAATTAAAAATCACAAAGGAGGGGGACACACAGATACAATAGTTAAACCTTTCTTTGTAAGTCTTTGCATCCTTTGAATCTTCTCATTATCAATTTTTTCTCCCAAATTTAAAGCAGTGTTTTGAAGAGCGGAAGGCCAATTTACTCTTATCTTACAACCACTCTCTTATCTACACTATCTCTGCTGGTGTAGTAACAGAAAAGCCACTCCACCACTCCACTGTGGTTTTTTTTTTTTAAATCATTTTAATCTCTTGTAATTTAATCTGGTGTTGAATTTATAATGGCTTTTATTTCCATATGTTTTATTATGTTGTAAGTTGTTCGGTGTCACCTTGCAATTGCGGGACAAATGGCATGTAAAGTTGACATCGGTAGTCCTCAACTTACAACCACAATTGTGCCCAAAATTTCTGTGGCTGAGAGAGAAAGTTGTTAAGTGTCACAATTTACGACCTTTCCTGCCGCAATTATTAAGTGAATCACTTCGGTTGTTAAGTTAATAACACCATTGTTAAGTGAATCTGGCTTCCCTGTTGATTGTGGTCGTCAGGAGGTCATGAAAGGGGATCACATGATCCCGGGACACTGTGATGGTCATAAATCTGAGTCAGTTGCCAAGTGTCTGAATTTTAATCACGTGACCATGGGGATGGTCATAAGTGTGAAAAATGGCTATAAGTCACTTATTTTCAGTGCCATTGTAACATCAAACGGTCAGTAAATGAACTGTTGTAATTCAAGGACTACCTGTGAGTAAAAATAAATCTGTTCGTCTCCCCCGCTGAGGGTACTAGGCCTCACAGGGCAATTTTGGAGTCCTCCTTTTAAAAATTATTCGTGTATTTCTGCAACTTGGTGTGTTTTTCTGACATTTACTAAAGCTTTACACTTATTTGTAGAAGCATTTTTGAGCTCACAGGGTTGGCTATTTATCCCTGAAGTTCAGAGATATAGAAAGATAACCTAAACATCTAAAACAGCATTTCTCAATTTTGGCGATTTCAAGAGGAATGAACTTCAACTCCCAGAATTCCCTAGCCATCCATCTATGCTGGTAGGGGAATTCTAGGAATTGAAGTCCACACCACTTCATCACCAATCTAGAACTAAGGAGAAATTTCCTGACAGTTAGAACAATTAATCAGTGGAACAACTTGCCTATGGAAGTTGTAAATTCTCCAACACTGGAAGTTTTTAAGAAGAGATTGGATAACCATTTGTCTGAAGTGGTTATAGGGTTTCCTGCCTAAGCAGGGGGTTGGACTAGAAGACCTCCAAGGTCCCTTACAACTCTGTTATTCTATTCTATTCTATTCTATTCTAAATTCTATTCCTATTCCATTCCATTTTCTATTCTATTCTAATTCTATTCCATTCCATATTTTCTGTTCTGTTCTGTTCCTGTTCCGTTCCGTTCCATTCCATTCTTTCCTGTCCTGTTCCATTATTCCATTCCATATGTCTATTCTATTCTATTCTATTCTGAATTCTATTCTGAATTCTATTCTGAATTCTATTCTGAATTCTATTCTGAATTCTATTCCTATTCCATTCTCTATTCTATTCTAATTCTATTCCACCCCATATTTTCTGTTCTGTTTGTTTTGTTCTGTTCTGTTCTATTCTATTCTTTCCTGTCTTGTTCTGTTCCATTATTCCATTCCATACATCTATTCTATTCTATTCTATTCTAATTCTATTCTATTTTGAATTCTATTCCTATTCCATTCCATTTTCTATTCTATTCTAATTCTATTCCATTCCATATTTTCTGTTCTGTTCCTATTCCTATTGTCTTCCCAGTGGTGGGACTCAAATAATTTAACAATTGGTTCTCCGCCCTAATGATTTTTTTCCAACAACCGATTCACCAAACTGCTCATAAAATTAACAATTGGTTATCCTGAACTGGTGTGAACTGGCTGAATCCCACCACTATTTCTATTCCTCTATTCTATTCTATTTTATTCTATTTCACACCAAGTTTGAGGAATACCGCTCTAAACTGGAGTCAGGCTTGCCATTTCCTTCCCTTCCTTTTTGAAACATAAATGGAAGTGGTGTTTGGAGAATAAAGGATTAAAATGTTCTCTCTCCATCCGCAGACTTTTTTATGCAGCCAACAATACCCTGTTTAATGGCCAGAATTTCGATGGGGAGCAGATTCTTGCAGCCCTAACGTATTTTTATATTTTCCAGACAGTAAAAGTCTACTTAAAACTTAAGTGATTCCATCTGTTAGGAAGTTAACACAAATTCTCCCCTGTGGACAGATTAGCTGCTTTGGTGTTAAGTTTATTTAAAATATGTGTGGTATTTGCGGATATGTGGAACATCCAACTGAAAGAGATAGCTTTCTGTTCAGAGAGTGGAATTTGCACAGGCAACCATTAAAAAACTCTGCTTCCAGAAACATCTGATAATGGAAGTCTCATCTTACCCACACTAAAATAAGCAATTTTTAAAAATTCACCTGTCAAACATTTAAGACTCAGAAATCAAGTCCTCAGCTTACAATGGGTTCATTCAGTGACCATTCAAAGTTGCAACGGCACTGAACAAAGTGACTTATGACCGTATTTTTCACACTTATGACCGTTGCAGCATCCCCATTGTCATGTGATCAAAATTCAGAGGCTTGGCAACTGATTCATACTTATGACGGTTGTAATGGATATAATTGGATGCTTCTGGTAATGGATATAATTGGATGCTATCTACATATGGCATAAGTCACAATTGTGTTCTACATATTTGAATTGTGACCCAGAAAATTTGGAGAATAAAGAACATTTTTTTAAAAAAAATCAGGTAGATTATCAGCCTGGCACACAAAAGTTCTTATTTGCACAAACTTTTTACTTTAATGGGGGTTAAAATGTGCTGTTTTCATAGCAAACCTGAGTTTTATTGTGCTTCACAATGCTTAGCTTTTAAGGAATGACAGCCTTTCACCTTTTACAAGTTTTTCTTGAGATTCTGTGGTAGGTTGTCAAGCTAATTTTACTAAACAAAGGATGATTTTACATAGCTTTGAATAGTTCTCAGTTTACTACATTCAATTAGTCTTTCGGCCTCACGAGAAGCTGGATAAATTTTTAGAAAACATGGAATATTCTTGGGTAGTAAAGGATAGGAATGAACAACTTCCAGAGACTGAAGCATTGACACAAAAGTTAAAATAATTGTGCTTGCTTTTGCTTCTACAGGTAGTCCTTGACTTACAACCACAACTGGGATTGGAATTTCGGTTCGATCGAAAGTAGGAGTCATCGTAAATGAACATTTTTACAATGGCTGTAAAGCAAGTCACTGTGGCCACAGAGTGAATCACGTGACCGTTAAGCAAATCCGTCTTCCCCAATGCAAAGTCACTGGGGAAGCCAGCAGGAAAGGTCACAAATCACGATTGTGTGATGAACCACTTAATGACCATGGCAAAAATGGTTGCAAAATCGGGTGTGGTCACATTTAAACTCTCATTTAATGATTACACCACTTAATGCCAAATTTTCTGATCCCAGTTGTGATTGTAAGCAGAGAATTACCTGTATCTTTTCCACCTGATTTTCAAAATGGAATAATTTAGAATCTGATCTCAATATGTAAACGAATTACTTCGAAACTTGTGGTTTCAGGGAGCTTTCAAAAAACATATTTCGGCATGAGGCATACATTTACCAAGAAAATCATCAAAGGAAAACAACAACAACCAAGCATAATTAAGCAAGAAACATCAACTTTTGGTATTCCTGTAGGGGGAGGGGGAGGGAAACAAGAAGTGTTAAAACAAACTTTATTTTAAATTATCAACACATGTCAGCGAAGACAGGAGAATTTTTGGAAGAACACATAGTAAACAAACACACATGAAAGAGATATTTCCTTCCCCTTTTGATGGATGGCTCTGGATTAGATTGTGGTGGTGTGATAATGTATGTTTTGGGTCAGTGTTGGAGAAGGGAGAGATGACGATGTAAGCAGGGGTGCTCTAGAAAATTCTGGAATGAAGCGGCAACTGGAGGGGAAGGCCATGATGTTATGAGGGTGGTAAGACACACAAGAAGGAAAACACACCAACCGTACCTTCGCCGGCTCCTTTGCCTTTCCTCTCAGGTAACTCTAACCCTGTGCCCCCTGAGGAATACAAGGAGATGTCTGTTGGCATAGGCCAACTGCCAGCTGTGTCTTCCGTGATCTCAAACATCTGCCCTTCCATCGGCTGCAGGTGCCAGTTTAGGCCAAACAGGTGCATGGCTGCGGTGAGCAATGAGAGAAGTCAACTTTGAGGTGGGAAGGTGTTTCTTCACCGAGAAGAATTGTGAAATGTCAAAAAGAAACCAGGGCCGAGGTTGGGCATTCCATCCCTCAGGATTCCATAATCGGCATTAGGATTTGTCTCAGAAGCATTTCAAGGCATTTGATTGGGTAGATAAAAAGGTGGCTTGCATCTAGGAGAACATCCCTCAGTTGGGTCTCCAGAGGAGGTGGGTTTTCCACCCTCCAGAATTCCTCCCTATTTGGGCCAAAATCTGGAGGAGGATTCAAGGTAATGCAGTTCTAACATTAGAGGAGAGCCAGTTGTGCTTTAATGATAGACTAGGCGCAGGGAGATCTAGATTTTGGTCCATCCTCCAGCAGGGAAGCCAACAATGTCATTTAGAGCCATTCATTCTTGCTCAACCCAAAGGCCACTGTGACTTAGAGATGAGTGGATTGGATTCTAGCTCAAAATCAGCTACAGATCCTCCCTAAATGACCTTGGACCAATCACTATCTCTCTCTCTCTGCTTAACCTAACTCACCAGAAAGTTGAGGGACAATTAGAAAGAAGGGATACTGAGCTTAATTCATTGCCTTAATCTCCAGAATTAAAAGCTGAGGTATCAACCAACCAACCAACCAACCCAACCCAACCCACCAACCAACCAACTCAACCAACAAACCAACCAACAACCAAACCAACCAACCAACCAACCAACCAAATCAACCAACCAACCAAAGACTGAGAAAGTCTAGTCAGTGGTATCCAACCTTGGCAACTTGTAGACTTCAACTGGGAAATTCTGGGTGTTGAAGTCCATAAGTCTTAATGTTGCCAAGGTTGGACACCCTTGGTCTAGCCTATCATCTTTCAGTAATACAGGAAGGCTGAGATCCTATAAGAATAGCAGATACTATGAGTAGTGCCTACTCTGAGGTGGGATTCAGCATTTATGAATATAGGTAGTCCTTGACCTACGACCACACTTGAGCCCAAAATTTCTGTTGCTAAGTGAAACATCTGTTAAGTGAATCTTGCCCCATTTTATGACCTTTCTTGCCACAGTTGTTAAGTGAACCATTGCTGTTTTTAAGTTAGTAACATGGCCGTTAAGCGAATCTGGCTTCCCTGTGGATTTTGCTTGTCAGACGGTCGCAAAAATTAACCACGTGACCCTGGGATTTTGCAACCATCATAACTTACTTAGTTATCAAGCAACTGAATTTTGATCACATGACTACAGGGGAATGCTGCAATGATCGTATGCGTGAAAAACAATCGTAAGTCACTTTTTCCAGTGCTGTTGTAACTTTGAATGGTCACTAAATGAACTGTTGTAAGTCGAGGACTATAAAATCCCCCAGGAGTCCATCTTTAAGAAGACATTTATGTTCTTTTGGCAACAATGGACTAATGGTTTGATAGTTCTTTGACTATCTTTGCAGGGTATTTTTGGATTGCCCAATCTAACTTATAAATCTGAGATTTTCTAACCCACTTCAGAGTAGGCACTACCCATAGCATCTGCTGTTCTTTGTAGGATCTCAAGCTTCCTGTATTACTGAGGTCTATTCCAAAGAGGTCTTCATTACCAAGAGAGATTGTATTAACACAACACTGGGGCGCATACTCAGAAAATGAGGAACTGGGGCTATGCATTGTGGTGCCTTGCTTCACTACTCTTCCTGGCCCTCTCTTTCACTTCTTCCAGTGCTAAACAGCCCCAACCTGCTTAGCATTTTCAAGATCAGCCAAGGTTGGCCTTCGCCTTCTGTGGGGCTGACAGAAGCAATGATGCAACATGCCTGAAGAATGGACTGACTCGCAAACATTACAAAAGAAAGGGTCAAATGCCAGGAGTAATGCAATAATATTCTGTAACAGAAGAACTACGTATAGTAAGTCAGCTCCTACGATTAACAAGGGATGGGACGGGGCCCTACCGCACAAGGGTTCTAGCAAAGGCAAATAAACAGCGTGAGCATTTGTGTGTGCAATGTTTTCTTTACACACTAGATTAACACAGCAAAATGTGACAAGTTTAAATGCCAACAATTGGGTAAGAAGCAGCAGCAAAGCTCAGGCATAATTGGGTGAATATGGGCAGGAAGGAAAAGCTTTATTAACTCTAAAGATGATTTTTCCAACTTTGTTTTCTAGCTCAGACATAGCAAGCATTCCAACCTCTGGCTAATTTTATGCCGCCACATATAGAATAGAATAGAATACTTTATTGGCCAAGTGTGATTGGACACACAAGGAATTTGTCTTGGTGCAAATGCTCTCAGTGTACATAAAGAAGGAACATTCGTTAAGAATTAAGAATCATAATGTACAACACTTAATGATAGTCATAGGGTACAATCAACATCAAATATCAACATCATATTTAAAGCAATGTCATGCCTGCTTTTATGCGTCAGCCTTGCGAGGTAATAAAGATAAGAAAGACAGTTAGGTGTGATAACTCTGCCTTTACTGTAAGGTGACATTAACAGAATCTTGCAAGACTCAAAGGGTCTCTCTCTCCCTTAGACTCCAAAACAAATAGAAAGAGTCCTTTCTGAAATGTTTGCCATTCCTTCAATGGGCTCAGCTAAAAGGATCTCCCTTCCTTCCTCCCTTCCTCCCTCCTTCTCTCCCTCCCTATTTTCATCATTATCTATCTTCATCATCATCATCATCATCTCTCTCTCATCATCACTATCTATCTTCATTGCCATTATCATCTATATTCATCATTATCTATTTATTTTCATCAGCGTTACTATCTACCTATCTTCATTATCTATCTATCTATCTATCTATCTATCTATCTATCCATCCATCCATCCATCCATCCATCCATCCATCCTTCCTTCCTTCCTTCCTTCCTTCCTTCCTTCCTTCCTTCCTTCCTTCCTTCCTTCCTTCCTTCCTATCCTCTCTCTCTCTCTCTCTCTTCTATGTGTTTATCTACCTACCTACCTATCTTCACATTTATCTATCTTCATCATGTATCTTCATCATTATCTATTTATCTTCATCATCATTGCTATCTATTTATCAGAATGAGATAGGTAGATATGACAGATATGAGAGAGATATCCGTCCATCCATCATCTATCTATCTATCTATCTATCTATCTATCTATCTATCTATCTATCTATCTATCTATCTATCTATCTATCTATCCTCTCTCTCTCTTTCTCTCATCTATGTGTTTATCTACCTACCTACCTACCTATCTTCACATCTATCTATCTTCATCATGTATCTTCATCATTATCTATTTATCTTCATCATCATTGCTATCTATTTATCAGAATGAGATGGGTAGATATGACAGATATGAGAGAGATATCCGTCCATCCGTCACCTATCTATCTATCTATCTATCTATCTATCTATCTATCTATCTATCTATCATCATCTTGTCCTTTGGGGCAGATCCTGGTTAGAACTCGACCTGCTAGAAAATTCACACTTCACATGGATTGCATTCCCTTTAGATATATATTATATAAATAAATCTATATCTCTGTCTCCCCTGACCACATTGCTCAGCCCTGGGCTTAAGCCATTTCTTCCCACAGTGAACCCCATTAAGCTTGCTTTGTCCTCTGCCAACCAACAGAAGTTTCCTCTGCGAATGAAAAGACATTTCTGAATCGCTAAGAATGCCTAAAAGCTAAGTGGGAGCTCGGAAATAGGCTTCCGATGGTCTCCCTTGAAACCATCTCAGCCTGAACCAATCGATGACATTTCTCTGGCCATTTTTTGCCTCCCTGAGATGTAAATAAAGGCACTCAAAGCACAAAAAACATCTATTTTCCACCTCACGGGCAACACTCAATAGGGGATTTCCTCCCCACCCCTCAAACTCCGTGGAAGAGCTGCCATCTCCTAAAAGAGCAGAGTGCAATTAAAATCCATTTAAAAAGAGCTCTAAGTTGCTCCACTGTGCAGCTACTGAGGGCTTAAGACTCCTTCACAAAGCTCTTTGTCTGGCTTCCTTTCTCTCTGCTAACTTTGTCTTCTCTTTTTGGTGGCAGAGACACCAATAATGCTCCCCAGATTTCAGCTGAAGTGATTTATTTGTTTATTTATTCATTTATTTTCCTCGAGTGTCCAGGAGGGTTAAAATGACCTCCCTGGGCTCCAGAGGCCCTCTGGAGGCCAGAAATGGGCCCACTTCCGGCCTTCCGGAGCCCCTGGGAGGCCTGTTTTTTGCCCCGACCCTCCGCACAACCCCTGTGCTTACCTGGTATCCAAATGGGCCGTGTGGGGACTTCTGGGAGGGGTGGGATGGGCAGCGCCACCCAGGCCTGGGATTTACCGGTTCGCCAAACCGGTCATTAAAAATGATAAAACTAGCTACCGGTTTGCATGAACCAGGGCGAACCGGTAGCAACCCATCCCTGGCCCAAATGCACCCTTGCGAAGAGAAAAGATATTGTATACACAGAATCATTATTATGATCTGCATTAATTCCTGTAAGGGAGGTATGTTAAAAAAATCAACACCTATTTCAATCCCTAATGGAATAATTTAGGTGAGTGGTGGCTAACCTTTTTGGGCTCCTGTGCCAAAAACTGCGCAAGCACCAGCGCGCAAGCACTTGCGTGCCAGCACCCAGAATGCAATGTGCACACCCCTCCCCCACGCCCCCTGCACAGGTGCATGCAATTCCCACCCCCCACCCCTTACCTGCACTGCATCTCACAGCTGATTTTTCGGCTGGTTTGAGGCATTTTTCGGCCTCCCGGAGGTTTGAAAAAAGCCTCTGCAAGGCTTTTCAGGCCGAATTATAGGCCCGTTTTGTCACTTCCGGTATTACAGGAAATGACAAAACGGGCCTATAATTCGTCCTGAAAAACCTTGCAAAGGCTTTTTCCAAGCTTCTGGGAGGCTGAAAAAGGCCTCAAACCATTCGAAAAAGAAATCAGCTGTGAAGCGCGTGCATGCACAGTGAGGTAAGTTTGCCTGTGACTCGCATGCCACTTGTGACATGCATGCCATAGGTTCATTTATTTATTTATAGGTTATTTACTCCCTGGAGTAGAGAAGGACATGATAGCAGTATTCCAATATCTCAGGGGTTGCTACAAAGAAGAGGGAGTCAAGCTACTCTCCAAAGCACCTAAAAACAGGACAAGAAGCAACTGATGGAAACTTATCAAGGAGAGAAGCAATCTAGAAATGTGGAGAAATTTCCTTAAATTTCTTAAAGAAGAGGTTGGATAACCGTTTGTCTGGAACGGTAGAGGGTTTCTTGCTTGAGCAAAGGGTTGGACTAGAACAGGGGTCTCCAACCTTAACAACTTTAAGATTAGTGGTCTTCAACTCCTAGAATTCCTCAGCCAGCTTTGCTGGCTTGACAACTTAAAGATGTCAAGGTTGGAGACTCCCTGGACTAGGGGACCTCCAAGGTCCCTTCCAACTCTCTTATTCTCTTATGTGTCCGCAGCTCATTGTTAGCCATGGTTAATTCTTTAGCAAAATTTAAATTTAAAACATTATCCCTGGGAAGATGGCAATTCTGCTAGTCAATTGCTTGCTTGGGATTATTGTCAGAAATTGTGGGTGCTCCATAACTGGAGCTTTTTCACAAGACATTGCACAACCGTTTGTCTGAAATGGGATAGGGCTATTTCCCTCAGCACGCCAGAGGTCACCCGGAAGAGCCCCACTGCGCATGCGTGTGTCCACCGCTGCCTGACAGCTGATTGTCGGGTATCTGGGGGCGGAGGGGGGGTCCATGGGAGATGCGCAGGCGTGCGCTACGCACAAGGGGATTGCATGCGCATACGCATATGACAGTGCGTGAGAGGGGATCATGCACGCATGCACAGAGACGCACAGTGCACAAGGGGGGAATCACGCACGCATGCACGGATGCATGGTGCGCAAGGGGGGAATCACACGTGCATGTGCAGGGAGCATGGGGCCCCCCAGCACGCATTTATTTATTTAATTAATTAATTTAATTTATATACCGCCCCCTCTCCCAAGTTGGGACTCGGGGTGATGTACAGCCCAGCTAAAAACAATACAATTACAAATATAAAATTAAAAATAGATTAAAATGAATCAAATAAAGGCTGAAAGATTAAAACTATAATAAGATGATAAAACAGGGTAAAAAGTTACGAACATTAAAGCCATTCCAATGATACTAGGCCAGACTGGCTTGTTGAAAAAGGTGGGTCTTCAATGTGCACCGGAAGGTTCGCAGGTCAGGGATAGTCCGTATCTCCGAGGGTAACTCATTCCAAAGGGAGGGTGCTCCCACAGAGAAGGCCCACACCCTCGGGGCCGCCAGCCGGCATCGCCCAGCTGGTGGCACTCTGAGGAGGCCCACGGTGGCAGTAGGCATTGCCTTCTGGGTGCTGGCATGCAAGTACACACAAGCGAGAGCACAATTATCGGTGCAGGAGCCGAAAAAGATTAGCCGCCATCGGTATAGGGTCTCCCGCTTGAGCAGCAGGAGTTGGATTGGAAGACTTCCAAGGCCCCTCCCTATTCTGCTATTCTGTAACTCTTACAGATAAACCAGGTCAGGAAATAGCCACTATAAGTAATATTAAGAATTTGATTGACGTATAGGTAGTCCTCAACTTACAACTACAATTGGGATCAGAGTTTCCGTTACTAAGCAAGGCAGGTTAAGTGAGTCATGCTTGAGCTTACGTCCAGAGGTGGGATTCAATTTTTTTAACAACCGGTTCTGTGGGAGTGGCTTAGATGGTGGGCGAGGCTTGGTGGTCATGTGACTGGGTGGACATGGCTTGGTGGTCATGTCATTGGCTGGGTGTGGCCAACTGAACATCACTCACATCGAGGCACGCATCTCCTCGCCTGGCCTCTCATGACTGTGGGGATGCTGCAACAGTCGTAAGTGTGAAAAACGGTAATAAGTCATGTTTTTCAGTGCCATTGTAACTTTGAACGGTCACTCCACACAAGCAAAGTACCAGCAAAGGAGGGGAAAAAACTCCAGAGAAGTTCCTGAGACAGGAAGTCTAGTCCTGCCAAGAATGTAACAAGGGTTAACGGAGAGGCAGTTTCTATAAGCAACACCAGAATGTTTCCTTCCTGCCTTCCTTACAGGATTAGGCCAGGAATTTCTTCTAACAACCAGTTCTCCAAACTGCTTAGAATGTTAACAACCAGTTCTAGCAAATAGGTGAGAACCGGTAGAATACCATCCCTGTTTATGTCCTTTTTTTTGTTGCCACTGTCGTTAAGTGAATCAGCTTGATTCTTAACTAAATCACATGGTTATTAAGCAGAAAAAAAATTCTGCCTCTGCCTGCCAGCCTCCATCGGTATTCAACTGGCTAGTGTGAGAGATTTGAGGGCTATTTGGAAACTGAAACAGTATTTACTATATGGGCAAGAAGGAGACAACAAGGAGCCTGGGCGTGGCTTAGCTCAACTGTTCTGTACTAAGGCTGCTTGATGCTGTGAAACTGAAACTAAAATTCTTCTCCTCTGCTTTGTTTTGCACTTGGAAGAGATTTCTTTTCAGGTGGGGAGGGGGAGTAGAACTCCTTAGCATCAGAGGGTGTTAATAATAATAATATAGGAAATACTAATGCTCTAATAATTTCGAAAAATCTTTTCTTAGCAAGCACCTAGAAGCCAAAAGGATCATATATGCCAAATTTCAAGTTTGTAGGCTTTACGGTTCTGGAGATTTTGTTATGATGCACAAGTGGTATTTTGCTTTTATATATAGAGATTATTAAATTTAAATGAGTTTGTTAGCAACTTAATAAATGAGTTTGTTGCTATGTGTTAAGCAACACTTAGCAACAGAAATTTAAGGTTAACAGGTTGAGGGCTACCTGTATTATGGCCTCTCTGTCTTGGGCTGAAAATTACACTTCAGGAAATACGCTTCCTGATTACTTAGCAAGCAAAGAGGAGGAAAATCCATCGTCAGCAGAACAGACAAAGGAGAGGAGAAGAATACTCTTCGGAAATGAGAAACGTACGCGATGAGTAACAAAGATGGTTAGTTAGCTGGCAGAGAAAATTGACTCCTTCTTCGGACAGGTTGATGGAGTGAGGATGTTAGCTGGGCCAGGGAAACGATTTTGATAGATCACCGCAAAGAGCGAAGACAAGGCTTGCTTAGTGAAGCATCACAGGCTCCTTTTGATGGCCGAGAAGATTGAAAAGAAATGCACACCGGTCAGCAGAAAAGAAAAGAAAAATAGAAGGACTGAAAGGAATAAAAGAAGAGAGAGAGAGAGAGATACCCTTACAAAGCTACACATGCAGCTGGCCTTTTATTAGCTTGTGGACTTCTTGGAGATGGGTAAGGGAAATGCAATAACGAAAAAAGTAAAAGTCACAACAAAGTTCAAAATTAAAAGACTCCCGTCTTGCGTTCAGGAGGGTCAACGGTTTTCTAAGTTGATGGCTGAACCAGGTATTTGGAAAGAAAGACCACCCTGATGGGGGAAAGAAGGGTCATTTTTTTGGGCGGATGATGCTCGTGGTTTCGTTTTTCAGGGCAGCGATGCTAGAGTTTCAAGCAAGGCAAACAACCGACGGAAAGTCATTTTCAGAGGTGGCATATAGGTAGGCCTCGACTTACGACCGTTCGCTTAGTGACGGAAGACACGAAGAACGGCACAGGGGGAAAAAAATGACTTAGGGCCTCATTGCGTACAGCTTGAATCTTGAACGTAGTTTATGCTTGTCGTATGAGTTAGAGGAAAGTTGAATTAGTACAAGTAGTCCTTGACTTATAAGAGTGTTGAAGTTTCAACGGCACTGGAAAAAGTGACTTATGGCTGTTTTTCACTCTACGACCATTGCAGCATCCCCACAGTCACGGGATCAAAATTCAGATTCTTGGCACCTGACTCGCATGTATGACAGTCGTTGTTGCTGGGCCCCCGGGGTCACGCGATCCCCTTTGGCGACCTGCTGACGAACCAGATCAATGGGGAAGCCAGGTTCGCTCAGCAAAAGTTCGTCGGACTAACTTTTAACAACCGCAGTGATTTCACTTCACAACTGTGGCAAGGAGTTGTTGACGTGGAACAAAATTCACTCAACAATTGTCTCGCCTAGCAGCAGACACAATTTTGGGGCCCGCTGGGGTTGTAAGTTGAGGATTACCTGCAATTGTGCAAATAAACAGGATGCTCCCTTTTTTGTTCAACTTTAAAAAGTAGTTGTACACACACACACACACGTATCCAGAGGTGGGCTTCAAAAATTTTAGCAACCGGTTCTCTGCCCAGTTGCTGGGTGGACGTGATCTAGTCGGCCTTCTGCACCATGCCTTCCCCAGGTTCCAGATGCCTTCCTTGAGCCTCCGTGAGGCACGTTCTGCCCCGGACTCCGGAGGCCGGAAACAGTCCTTCCGGAACTTTCATGAGGTCCATTTTTCACCCTCCCAAAGTTCCACGTGGGCCCGGCACTTACGTGGGATCCAAAATGGGTTGTGTGGGGATTCCTGGCAGGGGCGAGGCGGGGTGGGCGGGGCCAGCCAGTCATGGGAACTACCGATGTAAAATTACCATCCGGTTCGCCCCAATCGGTGCGATCTGGTATCAACCCAGCCTTGCACGCCTCGTATTTTACCGCTTGCAATTTTAGGATCAAACTTTCCAACAGAAATGGTTGCTAAGGGAGCAGATTTTTCTATTTCTTCTGTTCCAAATCCACATTTTTATGAGTTTTAGGTTTTTTTTTCCTTTTTTTTTTTTAAAGAAGTCATTATTTGTTTAATGAGTTTGTCAGACAGGAAGGTGGGATGTAAATATTTTCGATTCCACCATTTTTTTTTAACGTTCTGTTAATATCACGTCATGGTATTACTACTTGAGAGCTGCTTTGGGAATATTCTACAGTGCGGGGAATCATAGAAATGTGTTAATTGTTGGGAAGGGGAGGAAATAGTGGACCACCAACATTTCCTAACCTCTTAACTGCCTCCTCAACAGAATATGTATTTTTTAAAATTCTTTTTTTTTTGTCCCTGTATGGATTTTCTTTTGGACTAGAAATACAGGTAGTCCTCGACTTATGACCTCAACTGAGCCCAAAATATCTGTTTTTTGCCCCATTTTGTGACCTTTCCTGCCACAGGGGGTTAAGTGAATCTGTGCAGTTGTTAAGTGAGTAACACGGTTGTTAAGCGAATCTGGCTTCTTCATTGTCTTTGCTTTGTCAACTCATAAAATATTCCTATGGCCTTTTCAGAGTTGCCAACAGAAAGGGAGGGGAGGAGCAGTGCGGCAGCTTGCAAACCGAAAGTGCATTCCATAAATGTTTTCAAAGATAATAACTAGGTGACTGAAGTTTCTGCCATGCAAAATTCTAACTGGAGAGCATGATTGATGACTCTGGGCTAGGGAGGTGTCCCATTGGAGAATATGAATTACGATACACCCACGGGGTGGGGGGAAAACCAGGGACAAGGGTGACAATGAATGATGTGCCTCAGAGTCGGCTACGCCTAAGCAGTGCAGGACATGTTAACTCCCAATAAATCCTTTGGAAGATTGGCTCAAGACTCAGGATTTAAATGGGGAAACTGCTAGAATCCTGACACGCTTGATGGATCACATGACCCCAGGATACTGCAACTGTCATAAAGATGAGTCGGTGCCAAGTGCCTGAATTTTGATCACGTGACCCTGGGATCTGCAAAGAACATAAGTTTGAAAATTGGTCATAAGTCCCTTTTTTCAGTGCCGTTGTAAATTTTGATGGTCACTAAATAAACAGTTGTTAAGTAGAGGATTATCTATATTTGGGACATTTAACATTTTATATACACATGGAATCATGCAATGCATAGCTTGATTGCAGAAATCCTTTTAATACTTGCTTCTTACAACTTCACTTATGCTTTTTAGGTATTTTTTTTACTGGAAAGGACGTTTCTGTAAAGTTTTTCTCAGCTCTGTTCTTGATTTTTCCTTTGGAAAGCCAGCAAGTTAGAAATAAACAATTAAAATACTTTATCTTTATGAGCCTCTTTTTAACCCCTTTTCAAGTTTTCCTTTATTTTTTCCAAGAAAATACAGTCTTTCTAAAACAATCTTTTCTCATCTAGATTTTTCTAACTCACGAAGAAAGTGTGTTTTTTTTCTAGTTTCTGTCTTCTAATCGCTACCCGGGAACACTTCTTTGTGTTCAAGTTGCTACATGGTCCCATTGCACCTCTAAATGGAGTTTTAATTTGTATATATTAAAAAAGAATTTTCCCATTGGGGTATTTGCTGTAATTAGAGAAATTAAGGAAGGCAAATTTTAACAGGGAGCACGTAAATAATTGCTAAAATAAAAGACTAGTTGGCTATGGTCAATAGAACTTTAAGTATATTACTTCATTAGGCAAATCTGTAATTTGTGGGAAAGGAAAACGGTTTAACCGATGAACCATAATTCCTAAATTCAACTCAATGCTCGAAACACATGTATACTTTTTACTCCAAGGCTGCCAACACATGTATTAAAACATACTGTATGAGATTACCTCCCTCCCTTTATCTATATTATTAGATTTCTGTGTAACAATTCTGAGACAAAACTCAGCCATAAAGTTAGTTTTCTCTTATTGGCGCCTGCTTAGGTCTTCCAAAATAAGATTTTTTTTTTTTTTATGGCTGGAAAAATAAAACCCATAACTCGTATATTTCAGATAAAAGGGTAGGATAAATCTGTACATGTTCTTTGACTTAGGACCAAAATGGAGCCCAACAATTCTGTAACAAACCAAGATAGTTGTTAAGTGAGTTTTGCCCCATTTTACGACCTTTCTTGACACAGTTGTTAAATGAATCACTGCAGTTGTTAAATTAGTGATATGGTTGTTAAGGGATTCTGGCCTTTGATTGCCAGAAGGTTGCAAAAGGGGATCATATGACCTCCAGGACACTGCAACCGTCATAAATACGAGGCAGTTGCCAAGTGTCTGAATTTTGATCGGGTGACCATGGGGTTGTTGTGTCAGAGTATATTCATGAATTGGAATAGAGCATGGTAACAAGGTCAGCCAATGAATAGGCATAGAGACTAAATCAGCCAATGAGGACTGTTTGGAAACTGAAACTAGATGTAGCCTAGGCGTGGCTCTATATTAAGCTCTGAAACTTTGCAACTATGTTAAGCTCTGAGTCTGTCTATTGAAATGAAACTGCTTCTCTCCTCTTGCTTGTCTGCTGAACTAAAGTAAAAGAGAAACTAACTTGCTTGCTGGCTGATGACTGGAGCCCTGCTCCGAACTTGCAACATGTTTCTGTTTGAGTTTGCTCCATGTTGGAGAAATCTACAACTGGTTTGTAAAATCTACTTATTATGTTTATAAAGAAGTTAAATGCCATCTGCGTTTACTTTTCTGGCGCTGAATTAACGCTGCAAAAACTATGAACATGTTGCAACCAGTCATAAGTACGAAAAACGATCGTATCACCTTTTTCAGTGCTGTTGTTAACTTCGAATGGTCACTAAACAAATATTTATAATCCGAGGATTATCTGTACATCGCTTACGGATAGAAATTCTGGTTCTAATTATCATTGTGAACCAAGGACTATAAGCACCCCATAATTAATCAACTGCATTTTATATTGCATTGGAAAAACTTGGATAAGTACATATGCTGATCTTCTATTTGGTTTAATAACATAACAGCGTGATACAACATGAATATCAAGGAGAACTCTGGCCCCTTAAAGGCTAATAACTATATTATACTCCAAGGTTCATTGTTCCTATAAAAATGGGAGGCCGCATCATTTTCTCTTGTGGGTTATTTTTCCCCAGCTGGGGCTAAACAAATATATCATTATTTTTATGGCACTGAATATGTTTGCTCCCGTTGTGATGATTAGATACATTTTGCAAAAAGTTTATATATTCATTCAGCTGCTATATATAACTGGTTCTGTTTTGATGGTTTTTTTGGATACGATCAGTCATTCAAATCCTACCAGCGGTAATGGGACATATTACCCAGTGCAATTCTCACCCCATGAAATATGTAAATAAGAAACAGAATAAAATCAAAAGCTTGGGTAAGGCAAATCTACAGAATAACAGAGACGAAAGGGACCTTGGAGGTCCGCTAGTCTAACCCCTCTGCTCAGGCAGGAGCTTGTATGAAGGAAAACAATTCTTTTCAAATCAGCAGCTTTGATTTTTGAGAGGCAAGGAAAAAAGCAGGAAGATTTCTTGAAGAATAGGAGGAGATGGAGGAAAAAGGAAAAAAAGGAAATAGGGGATATGAAAAAAATGGAGGAAAGTTATGGAGATTCTCAATCATCCAGGTCATGATTGTCCCAAAGACACTTTTCCAAAAGACAACTGGACTTTCTTGGATTTTTTTTTCTTTGAAAACTTTTCGCTTCTGAAGAAGCTTCTTGGATGAGAAGCGAAACGTTTTTGAAGAAAAGTCTCCTCAGAACTGAAGAAGTTTCTTGGATGAGAAGTGAAACGTTTTTGAAGAAAAGTCTCCTCAGAACTGAAGAAGCTTCTTGGATGAGAAGGGAAACGTTTTCGAAGAAAAGTCTCCTCAGAACTGAAGAAGCTTCTTGGATGAGAAGGGAAACGTTTTCGAAGAAAAGTCTCCTCAGAACTGAAGAAGCTTCTTGGATGAGAAGGGAAATGTTTTCAAAGAAAAGTCTCCCCAGAACTGAAGAAGTTTCTTGGATGAGAAGCGAAACGTTTTCGAAGAAAAGTCTCCTCAGAACTGAAGAAGCTTCTTGGATGAGAAGCGAAATGTTTTCAATGGAAAAAAAAAAACAGAAGAAAATCCAGTTGCTTTTTGGAAAAACACCTTTGGGAGGAAAGTTGTTAAACAAATTATTAGGACCTAAAAATAATAATAATGGGGAGACTTTGTCCAGATATAGAGCATTTCAGAGTTCGTCCTGTGTTTGGTTTCTTGTGATGCCATCTTCATTTCAGAATTAGCTCAATCCAGATCAATACTGAGGCAAGGAATCTTAGATATAGGAAGGCAAACAGAAATTGCTGTATAATGGAATTGCAAAGAATAAAATCAAAGCATCTAAACAAGCCTCATATTTTTATTTATTTCTATTCCGCCTTTATTATTATTTTTCCATCCAACAAAGGCATTTGTGTAGAAAAACCCATATGGTTGTTTTATCCCATGGTGCAAATGTGTTTTAAGTATAAAACGCTCTCTCTCTTTTGAATTTAGGGGGGAAAAATGGAATTTAGAATTACAGGGGATGTAGAAGAAGAGAATTGTTCTCTTCTTTTACGGAAAAATGACCCGGGCAAAGGGTTACCCATGAATGCAATTCTGTGGGAGGGCTGATTAAGCAGTCAACATGGTGAAATTAATGACATTCCTGTCTCTCAAGGCCCCCCAGTCAAAATCCAATATGGGGCACCAGAGAGGCATAAATTGAGGAAATGGGACAGACCAGCATTAAGAGTCCCTATCAATAACCAGATGGTTCGAATCAGGTTGCAAATAGACCATGATTGACCTCAATTGCAAGCAGGGCCTAACTATCTGTCTGTCTGTCTGTCTCTCTCTCTCTCTATCTATCTCCACCCACTTACTTCCATTCATCTATCCATCCATCCTCTATCTCTCTGTCTGTCTGTCTCTCACTCTACCTCCATCCGCCCATCCTCTATCTATCTACCTATCCCTCATTTTCTCTATCTCTCCCTCCCTCCCTCCACCATCCATCCATCCATCCATCCATCCATCCATCCATCCATCCATCCATCCTCTATATCTCTCTCTCTCTCTCTACCTCCCTCCCTCCCTCCATCCTCTATCTACCTATCTCTCTCATTTTCTCTGTCTTTCTCTCCCTCCCTCCACCTACCTACCTACCTACCTCCATCCATCCTCTCTCTCTCTCCCTCCCTCCCTCCATCTCTACCTGCCTGCCTGCCTGCCTGCCCGCCCATCCATCCATCCATCCATCCATCATTCTATTTGGGAGGGCTGATTAAGCAGCTGACAAGGTGAAAGTAATGACATTCCTGTCTCTCAAGCCCCCCCGCCCCCAGTCAAAATCTAACACAGGCCACCAGAGAGGCATAAATCGAGGGAAATGGGACAGACCAGCATTAAGAGTCCCTATCAATAACCAGATGGTTCGGGTCAGGTTGAAAATAGAAGCAACGGAGAAAATGGCAACTCATTTGGGCCTCTTTTACTTCAGGAGGCGAATTCATTCCCAGGCTCCCAGTGGTATTCCAGACTCCTGTCAATCACGCATGAGCGTTATGTGAGTGTCTTACATTGACGGACAGCATGGTCCTGTGAGTCGGCTTACATGGTAAATTATCATCGTCACTCCCACACCTTGGCTGCCAGCTTGTGTAGATAGTCCTGGACTTACGATAGCTTATTTAGTGACTGTACAAAGTTACGGTGGCACTGGAAAAAAATGTGATTTAGGACTGTTTTTCCAAGTTATGACTGTGGCAGCATCCACAGTGTGGCAGCTGCCACACTGTGGCAGGTCATGTGATCAAAATTCAGGCTTTTGGTACCTGACTCGTATTTATGATGGTTGCAGTGTCCCAGTCTCATTTGATTCCCTCATGTGACCTTCCAACCAGAAAGTCAACAGGGAAGCCAGATTTACTTAACAACCATGTTTTAACAAATTGCACTGATGCACTTAACTGATTGATTTCTGGACATGAAGTCAAAATACATCCAAAGGAGCGTAATACATGATTGGTCTCAATTGCAAGCAGGGCGTATCTATCTATCTTATCTATCTATCTACCTACCCACCCACCCACCTATCTATCAGAATGAGATAGATATAGATAGATGATAGATATGATAGGTAGATAAATAGGTATGAGAGAGAGAAATATCGTCCATCCATCCATCCATCCATCCATCCATCCATCCATCCATCCATCCATCCATCCATCTATCTATCTGAATAGGAGATAGATACGATAGACAGACTGACAGATGATAGGAGAGAGGTATTATCTATCTACCTACCTACCTACCTGAATGAGATAGATTGATAGATGATAGATAGATAAATGATAGATATTAAAGAGGGAGAGATATATTATCTGTCTGTCCATCCGTCCGTCCATCCATCCATCTATCAAAATAGGAGATAGATACAATAGATAGATAGATAGACAGACAGATATGATAGAAGGAGAGGTATTATCTATCTATCTATCTATCTATCTATCTATCTATCTATCTATCTATCTATCTATCTATCTATCTATCTATCTATCTATCTATCTATCTATCTATCTATCTATCTATTCTAACCAACCAGTTGCAGCAGAGGGATGGAGAAGTCTACTCAGGCTGCCATCTCGAAAGCCTCTGCATTTCTGCAGCTCTGATAGGACTTCAAAGATTGGATCGAAGTCTCTCACCTAGAGAGAAACCCAACCCCGTCCAATCACACAAGTGGATTGTGTTCAATCCTCATGCAGGGGATCCATCTAGAGGGAGGCCCATTGACTGAACTTATTCCAAGTCAACCCATGTAACTGGCTGTTTTCCTTCACTTTGTTTCTTTACAACAGCTGGCATGAGTCTCGACTGAGCTGAAAAGCAGGCAGGAACCCACCTACCGTTCCCACCGCCATGACGCTGGAAGAGAAGCACTCAAAATTGTTCTGCCCCTTGTCCGTTTTTCTATAGGCACTGAAGGTATATTCTTATGGCCGGGACCCACGCCTCGTTCGCTATAGGGAGTTCTTTTGTCAAATTAGGTTCCCAGAGATGTTTCACACAAGGACCTATTGTGGGACTCAAGGGTGGGATTAAGAGCAAGGCCATAAAGTGGGGGGTCTGAAGGGTTAGCTTTGAGCTCAAGCTGAAGCAGCCTAGGTAGAGCCACTTTCAAGCCCCCCAAAAGGAGTATGTGACTTAGCAACCAGACATGGAGGTTACTAAGGGAAAGCAACATTCTCCTCCTTCTTGGAGTTGCATTTGTCTTCAATGGGCGTTGTTTATTTTAAAAAATTCAGATACCTATTCAGGAAAGAAATCTGGCATGGGTGATTGGATAAATTGATGGACAGAAAGGAGGGAGGGAAAGATACATAGATAGAAAAATGAAGGAAGGAGAAAGAGAGAAGGAAAGAAAGAAGAGAGAGAAAAAGAAGGAAGAAAGAGGGAGAGAAAAAAGGAAGAAAGAAAAAGGAAGGAAAGAAAAAGGAAAAAAAAGAAGGAAGGAAGGAAGGAAGGAAGGAAAGAAAGAAAGAAAGAAAGAAGAAAGAAAGAAAGAAAGAAAGAACGAAGGAAAGAAAGAAAAAAGGAAGGAAGGAAAGAAAGAAAGAAAGAAAGAAAGAAAGAGCTCTTTTAGCAGAGCACCCATTACAGGTAGTCCTTCAACTTACAGCCACAATTTCTGTTGCTAAGCGAAACAGTTGTAAAATGAGTTTTCCTACATTTTAGTACCTTTCTTGACATCATTGTTAAGTGAATCGCTGTAATTGTTAAATCAGTAACATGGTTGTTAACGGAGTCTGGCTTCCCCATTGTCAGAAGGCCGCAAAAGGAGGTTCACATGACCCCCAGGACACTGCCCCTGTCATGAGTACATGCCAATTGTCAAGTGTCTGAATTGTGACCAGTGGTGGGATTCAAATTTTTTTACTACTGGTTCTGTGGGCGTGGCATGGCTTGGTGCGCGTGGCTCGGTGGACGTGGCAGAGGAAGGATACTGCAAAGTCCCCATTCCCTCCCCACCCTACTAACCTGCTTTCCAGCTCCGTTCTCCTGTGCAAGGCAACCAAAGAAGACCCAGCCCATCAGCTGGGACTCAATGGGAGGCAGACAAGAGACAGGGTGGGCGGGGCCAGTCACAGGTGGGATTGGCCGGTTCTCTGAACTGCTCAAAATTTCCAACTACCGGTTCTCCAGAACCAGTCAGAACCGGCTGAATACCACCTCTGCATGTGACCATGAGGATGCTACCAATATCATTAGTGTGAAAAATGGTCATAAGTCCCCGTTTTCATTCCTGTTTGTAACTTGGGTCATGAAATGATTCGTTACAGCAAAGAAATAGGTAGGGCATGGGAGGTTATGACCCATCTCCTGATTTCGGGCCCTATTTGGGATTATTCCATTGATGATTAAGGAAGGGATGAATAACTTGGAACTGGAATTCTCCCCTCCTTTCCCCCCTCCTCAAGTTAAAGAGTTCTAACAAAGCAAGAATTAAAATGATGAACTGATGATTCCACTCTGAACTCATTTAAAAGAACCTTTTCAAACTTAGCCATTTCCCTCAATGAGAATGGGTGGTGGCAGGGGTGGGCTTCAAATTTTTTAACAAGGGGCTCTCTGCCCTAATGATTGGCTGGGTGGTCATGTGGCTGGGTAGGCGTGGCTAGGCAGTCATGTGATTGGGTGGGTGTGGCCAACTCAACGTCATGTATTTGCCCTAATTACCTAAAAAAAAATACCAAAAAATTGTTTATTATTTCATGTCATTTAATACTTAAATAAAAGACTGAGGCTTCATAGCGGTGACTGGGAGAGGGATCTTGTAGTCTTAGTGGAGTTTCTGTTGAGTTACACGATTCTTGTTATTTGGGAATTAATCCCCTCGGAGGCTAGTGGCTATGTTTTCTGTTATTCTCATTGGCTCTCCCTCGCAAGCACTGAGTGGATTGTTTATCTAGCTTGCAACACTTTTACGAGGTGTGAAATGCTCTTGGCTGAACGCCCAGAAGTTCAATTAAGCCTATTAAGAGCTTTCCCTGGCTGCTGGTCTTTCTGAGGTTATTGGGGACTCTTCAAGCCCCTCAAAGTCTTAGCTAGGGGTTCTCCCGAGCTCCTGCAACCCGCCCAGCAGCCCATTCCTGGGCGGTGGGCTCTTGGGTTGAGAGATTGGCTCTCCCTCAAGCCTAGATGCCTGTTTCTTCAAAAACAAACGAAAAACTTTTAAGTTGTTTTAACCCTTGTTTTAACTTTTCCTACAGTTTGATGGAGTTTGTTGGTCTTGTAAGTTCAATCAATTGATAAAACAGGATAGAATAGAGTAGAAAATAGAGATCACACTTCAACGAACAAGCACATACATTCAATTATGCAGCTACTAAGATTGTTGGACGGGCAGGTACAAAAACAGCTGGGGAAGTGATTGAAGCCTGGAAAATAGGCCCCTTGTCAATCAACAGGAATGCTGATTTGCCACTAGCTTATCCACTACTTAGGAGGCCAGCACTTGGCAGCACAAGTTAACAACAGCCAATGACTTCATTGCCAGCCATCAATCAACCAGGCACCATATAAATACCATGTACAAAATAACCCAAAGCACATATTCTGGTAGAGAGAATTTCCCTGAAGATGGGCGTCATGCCCCTGTTGGAGACTGAATCTGAGAAGGAAGTCAAACAGCTGACAGGGAATGGGAGTGTGGCTCCGTTGGCTGTGGAAGAAATTGGGGAAGGGCACAGTCCGGCTGGGCGGAGCAGGGGAGAGGTAGAGCAAGGGAGAGGGTATTCAGAGGAAGACCCAGGCTCACCTCCTCTTCATCCTAGGGCACGCAGGGAGGAATGGAGAAGGGAGCAACGTGAGTTGTATGGCTTACGGGGGAGGAAAGGGCCCTGATTCCCTTCATTAGCTGCACCTGGGAACACAGTATTTAAAAAGGGAGTTTGCGCACAGCAACTTGTTGGAAACAAATTATGTATTATTTTGTTTTGTCGAGGTTTATCTGTGTTCCTGGCATCTTCCCAACTGTGTGTGCATTTTTTTGGCCTTTCAAGTCTGCAATTTCTTCTCCTGCCGTCAAGTTAATTACTGCCGCGTGGTTTGTGTGGATTTTTAGTTACAGTTTGTATGTATTTTATTTTCGGACTGAATTTCCTCCACTGTTCCTGGGAGAGTTTTTCTCCAGCAGAAGATAACCTGGACATTGTGGGGCAAAGTTGGAGATAATAAAGGGTACTACTCCTTGCTTCTTTGACTGTGTTGCCTTTATGCCACGCCCCTTTAGGTCATCACATTGGGCTCCTGGACGAGTCCAAGAGCTCGTAAGATTAAACTTCTGGTCCCTGGTGACGGACCCAGATTGAATCCTGCAATATAGATCCCGTTCTTTCCTATCTCTCCTCATTTTTGTTTTAAAACTGGGTGAATTAAAAGAAGCGAAAGCATTTTACACAGCAGATAAAAACAAATCCAAATCAGATTAAAAATAATAGCGTGTTGATCTACAATTTATTTTGCGCAACACCGTCTTGATTCTGGCGTGCGCTCCAGGGATGTGGAAGTAGGCTCAAAATATCTACAGATCACTGTGTCCTATTAAAAGGAAGTCGTATTTCTTTCAATTCAGTGGTTTTCTGAGATATTAATAGTACATTTTCTCCCAAACTAAACGAACTTGAGTTATTTCAGAAAGCTAATGCTGTTCAGAGAATTTAATGTCACGAATCCAGAAACATCCAAAGGTCTTTAATCTAACCCGTCACTCAATCCAATTAAACTTGATTAAAATTAGAAGTATAAAATCAGGATGGAAATATAAACTGGAAGGAGAGAAATAATAGATCGCGGAACTTGGACTTAACTGCAATTTAAATCAGACTTCTCGCGAGGGTTTGCCGATGGAAATTAGGAATAACAAAATAACGGGGTTGGAAGAGACCTGCACACTTTACATGTGATTCAGAGGAAGTGTTTCGGACTTCACACAATCTTCACACAATCATTACGGGTCTTAACAAAATAACAGAGCCGGGAAGGGACCTTGGCCCCGCCCACCCCTCCCCTGAGTTGCCACACGGCCTGTTTTGGATGCAAGTAGACAGGCCTTTCGGAAATTTGGGAAGCCTGGAAATGGGCCCGTTTCCAGCTTCCAGAGAGCCTCCGGAGCCCGGGGAGGCTATTTTCACCGTCCCAGAGGCTCGAGGAAAGCCCCCAGAGCCCGGGAAGGACAAAAACATACATACACACCCGCCATGGTGCAGGAGGCTGACTAGGCCACGCCCACCATGGCCACGCCCACCCAGCAACCAGGCAGAGAACCCTTTGCTAAAATTTTTGAAGCTCTGGAGCTCCCACAACTTCTGGAGGCAATGTGGAAATGGCCAAAAGGTGTTTTTTTTTTCCTCAAGAGGCAACTGGACTTCCTTGTTTTTTCGTTGAAGGCGTTTCGCTTCTCGTCCAAGAAGCTTCTTCAGTTCTGACTGGATGGTGAGGAATGGAAGAATCAGTCCAATCAGAGATGAACTGTCCACCATCCAGTTAAGAGCTGAAGAAGCTTCTTGGATGAGAAGGGAAAGGTCTTTGTGATGACCCAGGACATGGCACAAAAGCAACAAAGTCACAAACATAGCTAAAGTCTCTTTAATTCCTCCAACGTGGCCCCCAATGTTCAATTATCATCGTCTGGAGAAAAAACTCTCCCAAGAAGTTTTGAAAGGGAAGAGATTCAGTCCGAACCCAAAATACATATAAATTATAAATAAAAACCATCACAAACCACCCTGCAGCAATTAACAAGACAGGGCAGGATAAGGAATTGCAATCTTCAAAAAGATAACGAAATCACACGCACTTGGGAGGATGCCAGAACCCAGATAAGACATGACAAACAAAGATAATGCATGCTTTGCTTCCAGCAAGGTTCTGTGCGCAAACACCCTCTTTATCCTGTTTTCCCAGCTGCAGCTAATGAAGGGAATCAGGGCCTTTTTCTCCCCCGTAACCCATGTTGCTCCCTTATCTATTCCTCCCCGAGAGAAGGGCACAGTCCGGCTGGACATTCAGAGGAAGATCCAGGCCCACCCCCTCTTCATCCTAGGGCACACAGGGAGGCACGGATAAGGGAGTAATGTGGTTTACGGGGGAGGAAAGGGCCCTGATCCCCTTCATGGGCTACAGCTGAGAAGACTGGTTAAAAGGGCAAACTGCGCATGACAAAGTTGCTGGAAGCAAAGTGTGCGTTATCTTTGTTGAGGCTTATCTGGGTTTTGGTGTCCTCCTAAATGTGGGTGCTTCGTTATCTTTTGGAAGTTTGCAAGTTATTATCCTGGCCTGTCATGTTAATTACTTCAGCGTGGTTTGTGTTGTTGTTTTTTATTTCTACTTTATCTGTATTTTGGGTTCGGATTGCAATTTCTTCCCTTTATAGACTGTTTTTGGAAGAGTTTGATCTCCCGCCGAGGATAATTGGACATTATGGGCCAAGTTGGAGGCATTAAAGGGAATTTATTCTACTTTTGTGAATTTATTATTTTTGTGTCAGCACAAGGTGATTTACATTTAAATGCTTGCCAACTGACTTATATTTATGATGGCTGCAGTGTCCTGGGGCCACGTGTTCCCCTTTTGCGACCTTCTGACAAGCAAAGTCAATGGGGAAGCCAGATTCACTTAATGACCATGTGGCTCACTTAACAACTGCAGTGATTCTCTTAACAAATGTGGCAGGCAAAGTCATAAAATGGAGCAAAACTCACCTAACAAATTTCTCACTTAGCAACATACATGTTGGGCTTGGTTATGGTTGTCAGTCGAGTACTATCTGATATGCAGATTGTCTTATTTTTAATGTTTTGTGTGGTAGGTTGTTGCTCGGTGAGTTTGCTCATTCGAAAAGGGTAGAGACATAGTTTCTTTTGTGTGATGTTAAGCTCTTATTTGTGACAAAGGAGTACTAGATTAAGATTGCTTTTGTAATATTCTTGGATTTAAAAGTAAGCCACGGTTTTCCATTTTGGTGTCTACAGCCGGAAAAAAAAAGTTAATCGGGTCTTATTCTCTTGATTTACAACTTTTAATTCCACAAAAGATACACACTGTGTAGTCTGGTTGTGTTTTGGATCATGATGAAAGTATCAGATTCCATATTTGGGGTTGCATCAGTGACATTACTATATTGTTTCTAGCTGTTGCATCACCATTTCTGGTTTCACCGTGTTTACATTTGAAAAATGTCTATGCGAGTTCAGGCAGGGTAACACAACTGTCACCATCACACACCAGTGGTCCAAGAAACGGTGAAAAACATGGGCCCACAAATCTCCATTTTACACAGCCAAGGAGAATTGTGCTCGAGAGAAATTGTTTCGGCTGTTTCTTATTTTTTTAAGATAATGCAATTTTTATCTGCAGCTTGACAAGATGTAGAAAATAATTACCAATGAAAAGGTTATTCATAATTTTTAAATGAGTTAATTAGTAAGCCCAGCCAGAGCCGGCTCTCATTACATTAATAAATAATTGATTATACTTAAAATTACACACAGTTTTTCATTAAATCTAATTAACTATCTGCATTCCTCCCCCCCACCTGCTGATTAGAATGGTTAGCCTGATAGCAGAGTCTTCTCATTAAATATGTTTATGTTGAACGGAAACAATTAATTTTGATTTTAACTAATTCTTTGAGAAATTTGCAATTATAATTCATGACTGTGGCTGAGGGAAAAAAAAGGAATAGTTGAGTTTCTGTTTGCTTATTGGGGTCTAATGGAAAATAGAAGACAACCACCAAACTATAAAATATATTTGAATTTAGAGTCCATTTTAATTAGTGGAAAAATCAACGTATTCTGCTTCCGATCCTTAAGTGTTCCATATTTTGAGTCACTCACTCTATACGGGCAGTCCTTGACATACTACTGTAATGGAGGCCACCCAACTGACATAGGCCAAGACAGTTTGTGATGACCCAAGGGGGCGTGCCACAAAGGCAACACAGTCAGATAATCAGTAGGAGTCCCTTTATTAGTTCCAACTTTGACCCTAATGTCCTGGTTACCTTCTGGCTGGAGAAAAACTCTCCCAGGAACAGCCTTTGGCTGCAGATAATCAAGTCCAAAACATGGTCAACACAAACTGTAACTTTAAGTCCAATCAAGGCAAAATGAGGTAATTAGTATGGCAGGGCAGGAGAAGGAATTCCAGACGTGAAGGCACAGCAATAATTCAACATGGTTGGGAGAATGCCAGGAACACAGATAAGCGAAGTCAACACAAGATAAAGTCAAGTTTGCTCCCAGCAGATGCCACAGTCAGCGTGCATCTCTTTTAAACTCATTCCCAGGTGTGGCTAACGAAGGGAATTGGGGCCCTTTCCTCTCCCGTAAGCCACGCAACCCATGTTGCTCCCTTCTCCGTTCCTCCTTGCATGCCCTAGGATGGAAGAGGGGGTAGGCCTGGGTCTCCCTCTGAACTCCCTCTCCCTTGTTCTACCTCTTCCCTGCTCTGCCCAGCTGGATTTTGCCCTTCCCCAGTTTCCTCCACAGCCAACGGAGCCACACTCCGCTCCCTGTCAGATGTTCGTCTTCCTCCTTGGATTCAGACTCGACAGTGGCATGACATAGTTGTACATCGACTGTCACACAACCAAACCAATTTTGTGACCTTTTTTGTAATGGCCATTAAAGCGAACCCATTATTCGTTATGCTGCAGTTTGGCCTAAAACTTGAAATAACTTTATGGTTGTCTGCAAAATGGTTGTAAAACAGGTCACGTGTTCCTCAGATGCTACAAATGGCTGTAAACGTGATTGTGTTGCCCAGGGCCCAAAGTACGGTCATATGTCTATGGCGGAAGAACCGTCAGAACTTCAGAACCAGGTCATAGATACCGTCAGGGAGGTCTGTCAAAACTCCAAACCATCTCTAAATGGCCAGTCCTAAGTTGAGGACTTCCTCAAGTTACAACGGTTTGTTTAATGACCATTAAAATGACAACAGTACCGAAAAAAAGTGACATGACCATTTTTCACACTTACAACCATTGAAGCATCCCTACGGTTGCACGATCAAAATTTGGACACTTGGCAATTGGCTCATATTTATGACGAGGGTCGTGTGATCCTCTTTAGCGACCTTCTTGCAAGCAAAGTCAATGGAGAAGAATTATTCACTTAACAACCGGGTTACTAACTTAACGACTGCAGTGATTCACTTAACAACTGTAGCAAAAAAGGTTGTAACGTGGAGCAAAACTCACTTAACAAACATCTCAGTTAACAACAGAAATATGGGGTTTAGTTGTGGCCGTAAGTCGAGGATTACCCGGATAAAAGTGACATACTAAATTAGTTAGTTATAGCAAAGTCAATGGGGCAGCTGGGTTCACTTAACAGCCCTGTGACTAACTTAACAAGTCGAGTGATTCACTCAACAACGGTGGCAAGAGAGGTTGTAAAATGGGGACAAACTCCACTTAACAACGGTCTCATGTGGCGACACAAATTCTGGGCTCAATTATGCTCTACCTGTATCCATGACTTGAAATGTTGTTATTTTCACCTCCAAGGACAGAACAAGTTCAGCATTACAAGAAGTTTTTGAAACGTCTTTAATTTTTTGTTTCCTACGTTGAAAAAGTTCCATGCACGCTGTGGTAACGCTGCATGGTGACTTATTTGCGAGTAAGATTAGATAATAAACAAATAAATGCAGAGGGAGCCCGGGATACACCGCAAGAGGAACTGCTTTGAAAATACAAGTCAGACGTGCAACCTGGGACACTTCTAAGGAGAAGCCAAAATTAACCAAGTTTATACCAAATTTGGT
The DNA here is from genome assembly GCA_023653725.1 of Bungarus multicinctus. Classification (NCBI taxonomy): domain Eukaryota; kingdom Metazoa; phylum Chordata; class Lepidosauria; order Squamata; family Elapidae; genus Bungarus; species Bungarus multicinctus. Next base: position 5,912,572 of record CM042850.1, read on the forward strand.
GCAAAGAAACAGAAGGAAGCAGGAGATTTTGCTAGGGATAAAAACATATATGGAGATTCTCCATCATCCAGTCAGTGTTGTCCCAAAGGTGTTTTTTTTGCAAGAGGCAACTGAACTTCCTCGTTTTTCTTTGAAGACATTTCACTTCTCAACCAAGAAGCTTCTTCAGCTCTGACTGGATGGTGGGGAACAGAAGGATTTTATACTCCTTGCAGACAGCTGGTCATTTGCATCCTTTTAGGGAGTCGTTGAGGCCATTTGGAGGTTTGTCTGTGTCTTCAAGTTCAAGTGAATAGTAGGGTCACCTCAACAGTAAAGACAAAAGGCATCCTGCAGCCAAAAAGTCTCCACACTCATTTGCACTACTCAGGTGACCCTGAGGATACGGACAAACCTCCAAGTGGCCTCAATGACTCTCTAAAAGGATGCAAATGACCAGCTGTCTGCAAGGAATATCAATCCTTCCATTCTCCAACATCCAGTCAGAGCTGAAGAAGCTTTGTTGGATGTGAAGCAAAACGTCTTCAAAGAAAAATAAGAAAGTCTAGTTGCCTCTTTGAAAAAATAAAATAGTACCTTTGGGATAGAGATTAAAAAACGTTACCTGCAGGATTGCTCTCCCATTTGCAAATCCCGACTTACAATAAGGATACACACAAGCCCATATCCTTGAACTACCAGGAGCCATGAATGCACCCTTCCCTTGCTGTTATGAAATCTTAATTTTTATGACAGTTAAAGTGGGGAATTGTCAGAATATATTCATGAACTGGAACAGAGCTTGGTAACAAGGTCAGCCAGCGAATAGGCAGAGCAACTAAGTCAGGCAATGAGGACTGTTTGGAAACTGAAACTAAAAGTAGACTAGGCGTGGCTCTATATTAAGCTCTGCAACTCTGAAGCTATGTTAAGCTCTCTGAGTCCCTATTGAAATGAAACTGCTTCTCTCCTCTTGCTTACCTGCTGAACTAAATTAAGAGAGAAACTGACTTGCTTGCTTGCTGAAAACTGGAGCCCTGCTCTGAACTTGCAACTTGTTTTTTGTCTGAGTTTGCTGCATGTTGGGAAAAAATCTACAACTGGTTTGTAAAATCTACTTATTATGTTTATAAAAACGTTAAGTGAAGCGTCAGCCACCTGTGTTTATTTTTCTGGTGCTGAATTATCTCTGCAAAACTCTGAACAGGAATGAGATTGAACGAACACAAGGAAAGCAATCCTAACGATTGCTTTTAATTAATGTAAATTAAATTACGTCCATTTTTTTTTTCATCCTGGCTTTCCTTCCTTTGGGGAGCACGTTCTGTTTCCCACTCAAAAGGTTATGGTATTTATCCATCAGTGCATCGCACATTGCTAAAGTGTCAAGAGACGACGGTACACATGATGTACAAACCTTGGGAGAAATGACTCTGAAATTTCAAAATGTCAACTGGAAGGCCATCATAATTGTCTTGAGATCTAGCAAGGAATCGAACTTCTTTCTTAGCAGACATAGAGAACCACGTCCCTCTTATGGTTACAGGTTGTCTTCAACTTACAACCGGAGAGGGCTGTAAAAGCACTAGGAAGCGGTATATAAGTCTAAGGACTATCACTATGGCTAATAACAGTGGCAGAAAAGGTTGTAAAATTGGATGCTACTCCTTTAACAGAGCTGCTTTGGAAAGAGAGATGGGCTGCATATTATGTTAATCAATCAATAAATATATTAAAAACTGCCTCGGTTATGAATGGAAGTCCCAGTCGCAGTTATGTTTGTTAAATTACGGACTATCTATATTTAAGTTAAAGAGCAGAATAAACCAAACCCCCTGAAGTCCTTGGTGCTCTCTGAGCTTGGTGGTTTTCTTGCAGACATTGATGATGCACTGGTGATGTTACCTAGTTGGGTAATGAAACGTCTGCAAGAAAACCACCAAGCTCAGAGAGCATCAAGGACCACATTGTCCTCCTCTTCCTTCTCCTCCCCTTCTTCTCCTCTGCAAATCCTATTCCCTTCTAGTACTGAAGATGTTACCTAGTTGGATAATGAAACGTCTGCAAGAAAACAACCAAGCTCAGAGAGTATCAAGGACTCTAAAATCCTCCTCCTCCTCCTCCTCTCTTTCTCCTTTTCCACAAACCCCACTCCCTTCTAGCACTGATGACGTTCCCTAGTTGGGTCATGAAACATCCGTAATAAAACAACCTAGTGCAGAGACCACTGAGGTCCTCGCAGCTTAACTCTGAATTACAAATATTCCCTTCTATCGAAACGAAGCATGCTCCCAAGGGAGGGGGTGTCCACCCCAACCCGTTTGCCTTTCAAGACTACTACTATTTGCTTCTTCTCCAAATAGGAAATCCGGAGTAGCAGCTTACCTACAAAATAGGCCAGCAGCACCACCAGCGTGATGGAGATGAGGATAGCGCTAAAAGCGGCACATTTCCAGGTACAATACTTGTATGGCTTCTTCAGGTTAAAGGCAGGCCTGGAAAAGGTGCTTCTGGGCAGGGGACGAGGGGGTGGCGAGTAGACCGTGCTGGATGTCAAGGGGTACCCTGGCGAGGTGGTACAATAGAGTGGAGACGTTCCTCCAGGTTTGAACAGGAAGTGCCTGTGGAATGAGAAAAGGACAGGGGTCAAAGCAGGCGGATGCCCATCCGCAACACAACCAAGCCCAGATTAGCACCATGCATCAAAGAGGATGGAAGGGGGGGGAGAGAAGAGAAAGAAAGGAAGGGGGTATAAAAGAAAGAGGAAGGAAAGAAGGAAGGAAAAAAAGAGAGAAAGATGAAGGGAAAGAAGGAAAGAAAGGAAGAGGAGAGAGAGAGAGAAAGAAAAAGCAAGAGAGAAAGAAAGAGTAAGGGCGGGGAAGGGAAAAAAAGAAAGAAAGAGGAAGGAAAGATGGAAGGAAGGAAGGAGAGAGAGAAAGAGGAAGGAAAGGAGGGAAAGAGAGGGAGAAAAGTTGGAAGGAAGGAAGGAAGGAAAAAGAGAGAAAGAGGAAGGGAAGGGAAGGAGGGAAAGAAGGAAGGAAGGAAAAAGAGAGAAAGATGAAGGGAAGAGAAGGGAAGGAAGGAAAGAAAGAGAGGAGAGAGAAAGAAAAAGCAAGAGAGAGAGAAAGAGGAAGAGTGGGGAAGGGAAGAAAGAAAGGAAGGAAAGAAGGAAAGAAGGAAGGAAGGAGAGAGAGAAAGAGGAAGGAAAGGAGGGAAGGAAAGAGGAAGGAAAGTTGGAAGGAAGGAAGGAAAGAAAAAGAGAAAGAAAAAGAAAGGGAAGGAAGGAGAAAGAAAAAAGAGAGAAAAAAGAAGGGAAGGGAAGAAAGAAAGAAAGAAAGAAAGAAAGAAAGAAAGAAAATACAACTATTAAAAAGATAGAATGGCAACCAGACTTAAACCCTTCTGAGGGACTGATTAACTATCAGCCTGTTTGAATTCATTGTTCTTTTATTGTTTTACGTGTGTTGGAATAAATCAGATTTCAAGGAATTTTGCTTGGTTTGATCGGTTGCCTTCCAGGGGTCATTGATCATGAGTTTATAGGTAGTCCTCAGTTTACAACAACTCATTTAGTAACTGTTCGAAATTGCAACAGCACTGAAAAATGTGACTTTTCACGTTTTTCACACTTTCACAGAATCCCCATGGTCACATGATCAAAATTCAGATGCTTAGCAACTGGCCTGTACTTATGACGGTTGTAGTGCCGCAAAATGGGACAAAACTCACTTAACAAGTGCCTCACTTAGCAACTTTTGAGCTCAATTGCGGTCTTAAATCGAGGACTGACTGTATTTCCTCTAAAGGAAAACTCCCTCTGTAAAAGGAGCCGTTGAAGGAGCAAACGTCAGGCGTGGAGAAGGTATTAGATATTGCCTTAATTTAAGAAGAATAAAATAAAATGGGCCAGCATCTGCAAAGCTACAGGGCCTGCCTCCATTCTTAAGGATTTATTTATGAGTCACGGTGGCGCAGTGGTTAGAATGCAGTACTGCAGGCTATTTCTGCTGACTGCCGGCTGCCAGCAGTTTGGCAGTTCGATTCCTAGCGTGATTTTTCAGGATGCTTGTAAGTCCTATTCTAAAAATAAGCCCCACTTAAGATTCTCAGCCAGATGGATTTATTTATTATTATTATTTATTTATTTATTAATCGATTTTATATACCGCTCCCCTCTCCCAACGGGACTCGGGGCGGTGTACAGCTGAATAAAAACACAGTTATAAATATAATATTTAAAATAGAATTAAAAAGATTAAATAAATGGCTGAAGAATGAAACAATCAGAGGGATTGAAAGCTAAAAACCATTTAAAATCAATTAAAAGCCCTACAAGTAAGTCTAGGCCAGACCGGCTTGATGGAATAGGTGGGATGCATTTTAGTACCGTATTTTCCCCAAAAATAAGTCCTAATGCATCTTTTGGAGCAAAAATTAATATATAAGACCCAGTTTTATTTTCAGAGAAATACGGGTACTTTAGGATAAAATGCATAGATTGGACAAAACTCCAGGCCAAAGAATGTGGAGGGAAGGGTGACCGTGGCCGAATTGTGATTGAACAGTTAAGAAAGGATCACTTCCTTAAGTCTGGAGTTAGGGAGCCTGGGGTGGCGCAGTGATTTGAATGCAGTACTGCAGAACGTAGTCACCGAACCGTAGTTCCCACCCCTGGTGAAACCATATTTTGGCAGCAAAATAAAGAGGGGAAAAGTTAATAGCTGGAGTCACTTGAGTGCTCGCCTCTCCTGAATGATGTGTACCTGTCCCAATAGGATCTGGCAGGAGAGGCATGATGCTCCAGGTCCCACTGATTCTCAATCCTGGCTACTTTAGGACAGGTGGACTTCAACTCCCAGAATTCCACACTGGCTAGGAGTTGAAGTCTACCTGTCTTAGAGTGGTCAGGGGTTGATGAACTTTGTGTGAGGGAATGGCACCTGGGAGGTCTCAGGTAAGTTAAAGGTTCCCCTTGCACCTATGTGCTATGCTAGTCGTTTCTGGCTCTAGGGGGCGGTGCTCACCTCCGTTACAAAGCTGAAGAGCCAGCGCTGTCCAAAGACGTCTCCGTGGTCATGTGGCCAGCAGGGCTAAATGCCAAAGGCACACAGAACGCTATTCCCTTCCCTCCAAAGGTGGTTCCTATTTTTCTACTTGCATTTTTTTTACATGCTTTCGAACGGCTAGGTTGACAGAAGCTGGGACAAGTTATGGGAGCTCACTCCGTGACACAGCGCTGGGGATTCGAACCGCCGAACCGCCAACCTTTTCTGATCGACAAGCTCAGCGTCTTAGCCGCTGAGCCACCTGCATCCCTTTTTATTTTTATCTAGGTTTTTAATCGAGGTCAGCATCGTGTCTTTGAGAATAGGTGGCTGTGTGACAGATTAAATAAATTCGTAATAAATAAGGATTTCTTCACGATTCCTTACACCCCTTCAATTATTGAATTATTTGCTTCAGTAGAGAAAAACAGTGGAAGGCAACACCCTCTCACATTGATACAGGGTGTAACAAGAAGGGAGTAGGTTGGTGAGTATTCAAATGAATCCCTGAATCTTAAAAAGATCCTGAAGATGATGGTTTCATTATTATTATTATCGCTCCATTCTTGCCTGCCTTCATCAAGGTTACTCCCTTGGGGCCAGAAAACTAATAATTACCTATTTGTCATTAAATCTTACTCAACTGTAGCCCTGATGTTTTTTTCGGAATGCAGCGTAATTCTGAGGCACCATCTACTGATTATTATCCCGTTATAATCCTCAATGTACAACCATTTGTTTAGTATCCAGTGGAAGTGACTCGTGACCGTTTTTCACACTTACGACCGTTGGAGCATCCCTGTGGTCATGTGATCAAAATTCAGGCCCTTGGCAACGGGCTCATCTTTATGACGGTTGTAGTGTGCCTTGGGAGCGCGTGTGTCACGTGACGTGATCCCCTTTTCCGACCTTCTGACAAGGAAAGTCAATGGGGAAGCCAGATTCGCTTAGCAACCGTGTTACTCACATAACAACTGCAGTGATTTACATAACAACAGAGGCAAGAAAAGTGGTAAAATGGATGAAAACTCACTTAATTATGTCACTTATGGCAATATGGAAAATTTGGAACTCAATTGTGGTCGTAAGTCAAGGACTACCTGTCTAGTACGTTGTTTGAAGTTTCTCTTCCTAGAGGGGAGGGAGGGAGAGGGAGATTGAGAGAGAGGGAAAAAGAAAGAGAGAGATGGGAGAGGGAGAGAGGGAGATAGAGAAGGAGAAAGAGAGATGGGAGAGATGAAGAGGGAGAGAGGGAGGGAGAGAAAGAGATGAGAAGGAGGGAGGGAGGGAGAGGGAGAGAGAGACGGAGAAAGAGAGAAAGAAAAAAGGAGGGAGAAAGAGATGGGAGAGAGGGAGAGATGAAGAGGGAGAGAGGGAGAGAGAAAGATGAGAAGGAGGGAGAGAGGGAGAGGGAGAGAGAGACGGAGAAAGAGAGAAAGAAAAAAGGAGGGAGAAAGAGATGGGAGAGAGAAAGATGAGAAGGAGGGAGAGAGGGAGAGAGAGAAAGAAAGATGAGAAGAAGGGAGGGAGGGAGATAGAGAGAAAGAGAAAGAGGGAGGGAGAATGGGAGAAAGAGATGGGAGAGAGGGAGAGAGAGAAAGAAAGAGATGAGAAGGAGGGAGGGAGATAGACAGGGAGAAAGAGAAAGATGGGAGAGAGGGAGAGAGAGAAAGATGAGGGAGGGAGGGAGATAGAGAGGGAGAAAGAGAGAAAGAAAAAGGGAGGGAGAAAGAGAGATGAGGGAGAGAGGGAGGGAGGGAGAGAGAGACAGAGGCAGAGAGAGAGAGATCTGTTTCCCATAGAAAAGGAAACACCAAGAGCCATAAAACTTGGGTGGGCATGGTTGGGGTGTGTGTCATGTGACTCACTGGGGGTGAGTGACATTGAGTTGGCCACGCCCACCCAGGTTTTGTGGCTCCCGATGTTTTATTTTCTGTGGGAAACGGGTCCAAATGGCTCTTTTGAGAGTTCAAGGTTGCAGACCCCCCCCTGTCTTAGGGAAACATAAACACAGAAAAAGTACAGTGGAAGAGAATAAACAGCATGGTCAAAAGATGAGAAGTTTGTGCTTTTTTTTTTTTCCTTTTTTTTTTTGTGCCCCCTGTCAAAGTTTGGACGACACGCTTGGGGAAAACATCAGATGAAGTAGCCTGAAATCCACACCGATTCAAAAATAAACCTCCGGGCCCATCTTCCACGTCCTATGAAACGGCCAACGTTGCCTCCGGCGGTTAAGCGAAATGATAATCAGGGCGAAGGCAAAATGAGATGGCATGAATTAGCATATTAACGAGGCTGCCATTAATATGTACAGGACAATTTTTAATGTTCCTGGCACACCGAAGTACCTCGTGGTTTTCATTCGGGAAAAGAAAGGAAAGGGGGAGGGGGGGGGAGGTTGGATTAAACGAGACAGGAAGTTAGGGGGGGGGGAATGGGGTTCTGGCATGCAAGATTAAAAAAAAAAAATGAAATAAAAAATAAAGATTATCGCATTAAGCATATCAACATACCCATCATTGTAAGCACCGTCATGTCGGGAAGCGGTAAGAATATCCATCTCAATGAAGTTGTCCTGTAATGTCTCTAGGAATGTCTGCTTTGGTATGTTTCTATGTACATGTGGAAACACGAATGAAGGCAAGTGAGACATGCAGCTATGAAGCGTGAGACGCCCTCACAAAACCCAACAAATGGTTATCAGTGTGGCTGCGCATGGAATTAGAATGACGGTCCATCGGTCCGTATGCATAGCGCGTGGCAACAGAGGGAGGTATACAGCGCTGGAAAGCACCCACGGCCGTCTTGACAAAAATCTACTTCTTGCGACCTGTCGGACGCCGGCCCCTCCAGCAGCCAAATCAGAGGAGGAGCAGGAGGTGTGGGAGTCAGGATCAGCATCAAAGCAACCTGAGCTTGGAGGGGGAAGAGGGAATGGAGCTGGCAGAGAGAGAGACAGAGATGGAGCCTGGGCCGTCCATCAGTCCTCAAATGAAGAGGCAACGGCTCCCAGGTGGCTGATGAGGAACAGGAAGAATAGCTGGGTCCACTGCCTGATGTACAGATGCACAGAAGGCAGAGGAGAGGAGAACAGTGGAAATCTATGGGCCGGTCCTTGGGATGGAAGAGCCACTGTTGCTAGTGAAGCCCCACCCTAGTTCTGGGGATAAAAGGCAGGGGGCGCAGATGAATAGATGTGGCAAGGCAGCTATTCATCACCCTGCCGGACGGACTTGTTACCCTGTGGTGAGAGAGAAACTTTTTTGCCGGGACTGCCGACACTCCTAATAAAGGCATCTTTTGAGTTCACCTCAGAGGGTTTTGTCGTGTTTGGGGTGCGGTGAGAACACTACTCCTCGTACGCAATCACAGCGGAAAATATAGGCATCACAATAGGGGCATTCCAATGAAAAGCTGGTTGGCCTTCATACAGGTAGTCCAGTTCGTTTAGTGACCAAAGATACAAGGGCACTGAAAAAAGCGACTTTCACCCCTTGTGATCATTGCAACATCCCCACGATCGGATCATCAAAATTCAGACGCTTGGCAACTGACTTGTACTTATGATGGTTGCTGTATCCCGGAGTCATCTTTTGTTTCTGACAAGCAAAGTCAATGGGGAAGCCAGATTCACTTCTCAGCGGGTTTACTAACTCAATAACCACAGTGAGCAACTGAAGCAATATCCCAACAAATGAGCAAAACTCACTTAAAGACTGTCTCGCTTTAAGCAGCCGAAATGTTGGGCTCGATTGCTGTCGTAAGTCAAAGACTGCCTGTATTTGTAAACACAAATTGCTGATCCTGGGACTACCTCAAGGAAAGTCGATAATAATCACATCTAGAGTAAGATCCCTGGCGACGCAAAACAAGGTTAATCTGGAATTTTCGGACATTCACAGAGCTGGATTGAGATTATTATCAAAAGGAGTAAGAAAGGGCCAGCGGCAATCAGATTTCAACAGATCTTCAACAGAAGTGATTTACCTTTATCTAGAGGTAAATTTAGAATTATCTAGAATTCTGATTATCTAGATAATTCTAATTATCTAGAATTACAGCTTCATCTCTGGGCGTGCATTTTTTTAAAAATGTAAGTTATTTTATAAATGCCTTCAAATTTAATTGCTTTGATGATGCCAACCTAGGAATCCAGAAGCATTAGACTTGGATTTTTCTGATGTACTGGACATCTTAATTTCATCCAGTTTCACCCTGGGAATGACTATATATATGTAGGCACTCTAGTAAGAACATAGAATATGCCAGTCAAAAAACATCAAAGGAACATTCAACAATCTTCAATTCGGTCCCAACTTTCATTCTCTTTGTCTACCTTTTAAATTTCAGTTCCATCCTGAATTGTTAACACCCAAGACAGTCTTCCAACGTACTTACCTCCTTCTATCAGTGGAATTCATAATTCAATAAAATAAATTAAGAGTTGCAATTTGCACATTGCATTTACACAACAGCCCAAGAAAAAACACAAACAATTAATGTTATTTGGAGCCAAAGACATGTAACCAAGCAAGTGGATCCATAGAGAAGTGATTGGAATGGGTTGTGTCAAAATAGTCTTAACTGGGTTAATTGAAACCCTGACTGTTGGGCCCCTGCTGCTGTCTAAACTTGGTTGTTTGCTTGCAGACATTGTATTACCCAACTAAGTAATGTCATCAATCCCAGCAAATCTGCAAGAAAGCAAACAATTGCTCAGATAATGCTGTCTTTCTCCTTATTTTTCTTTTCTTTTTCTCTTACACCTTCAATTCTTCTTGGTTTTTTCCTCTGTTTCCTTTTCTTTTCCCATTACAGGCAGTCCTCAACAGTTCATTTAGTGACCATTCCAATGGCACTGATTCACACTTAGGACTATTGCGGCATCCCCATGGTGATAGGATCAAAATCTGGACACTTGGCAACTGACTCATATTAATGACAGCTTGCAGTGTCCCAAGGTCACACGATCCCCTTTTGAGACCTTCGGACAAGCAAACTCCATGGGGAAGTCAGATTCACTTAACAACCGGGTTACTAACTTCACAACTTGCAGTGATTCACTGAACGACTGTGTGACAAGGAAAGTCGTAAAACTCACTTACTGCACAACATCGGTTTCTGAAGAACTGAAGAAGCTTCTTGGATGACAAGCGAAATGTCTTCGGGGGGAAAAAAAAACCAAGAAAGCCCAATGTCAACCTTGGAAGCCATATTTTACTTGGAAGCTTGGAGGCTGCCAAATTTAGTGCCTGGGAATTTGGGAGGGGGGATTTCTTAGTGAGCAGAAGATTAGACTCAAACAACCTTCTTTCTTAGAAGTCAAGGACAAGTCGCCCTGCACCTGGAGACGACTGTCTGGAAGAATATCTCCAGTTGGAACAAAGATTTGATTGGGCCATGGGATGGACTGATGGGTGCAGGGGAGGGATCAGTGGTGATATTCAGCAGGTTCTGACCAATTCAGATTTTGAGTAGTTCAGAGTACCGGCAAATCCCACCTCTGACTGGCCCCTCCCCAATTTATTCTCTGCCCCCCGAGTCCCAACTGATCGGCTGGGTCTTCTTTGGTTGCCCTACACAGGAGAACAGAACTGGAAAGTGGATTAGTGGTGTGAGGAGGGTATCAGTGTTTTATTATAGTTTTAATTTTCCAGCCACTAATTTAATTCATTTTCATCTATTTTTAATTTTATATTTGTAATTGTATCATTTTTAGCTCGGCTGTGCACCGCCCCAAGTCCCAATTTGGGAGAGGAGGCGGTATATAAACTAAATAAATAAATAAATAAATAAATAAATAAATGGTATTCAACAGGTTCTGACCAGTTCTGGAGAATCAGTAGCAAAAATTCTGAGTAGTTCAGAGAACCAGTAGTGGAAATTTTGAGTAGTTCAGAAGTTCAGTAGTTCTAACTGGCCCCGCCCCCATCTATTATCTGCCTCCTGAGTCCCAGCTGATTGGCTGGGTCTTCTTTTGTTGCCCTGCACAGGAGAACAGAGCTGGAAAGCAGGTTAGTGGGGTTCGGGAGGGAAGGAGATTTTGCAGTACCCTTCCCCCAGGAGTGGGGAGGAGAATGGAGATTTTGCAGTATCCTTCCCCTGCCACATCCACCAAGACACGCTACGCCCGCCAAGCCACGCCAACAGAACCAGTAGTAAAACTTTGTGAACCTCACCACTGGGATGGATCTTTGAATTTCTCTTGGGGAAGAGAAAACCCAGAATTCCGATTCGGGTTTTCCTAGATGTGCCAATATGACAACTCTAATAAAATGGAACTTTGAGAAAATGCTTGCCTCCGAGTTTATTGGTTTGGAGGTTTGAACGCTGACATTTCAGCTTCCTTTTTTTAAAAAAAAAGGCACCTTTGGGACAAGGTGACCGAGAACCTCCGTAGACATTCAACAGGCATGAATTAGAAATAAAAGAGTTTGGCAAACGTTAAAATCAAAGCTAGCTGTTGTTTGCCTTCACACTTCCTAAGAACACAGGCAAAACTTGTCTGCCAAAATGGAAATCATAAAGAGGAATTTTTGATGGATAAGCTGCCAGATGGCATAGCAGGGAAGACACAGATGAAAATTTATCAGGAGTTAAGGATCCTTGTCGCCTTGTTTGTAGCTGCTGTTTTCGAAATGAAATTGCGCAATTTGGCAGGAACTTGCCGATATAAAAAAAAATGAGATATGAATTCTGAGTGATGTACCTTTGATGCAACCATCAATAACGAAACCAATTTATATATATATATATATAATATATATATATATATATATATATATATATATATATATATATATATATATATATTGATCGCTGATCTGGATGAGAACCTGTGGCCTAATGGCAATTACAACTGCCTCACATGTAATACTTCCCAGGTTTGAATCCCAGTAAGGGTATGGCTAGCTGACGAGAGGTAAGTAGCTCGTAATAGATCTATACTAGTCTCCCTTGTTTAATTATTTATCAGCTCAAAAACCTAACACACACACACACATAAACAGAAAGAGGAAGAGAGAAGCAATTTCCAAAATAGCATTCTACACTACACTAGGTTTTTTTAAAATTCTTGACAACTATAATCTTTTGGGAGGATGTGGCATTTCTGACATTTGGAAAAAGTTTCCAAAGTGGAAAAACAGGGGGTCTTGGATGAAAATCCTGGTGAATTTGAAAGTGCATTGTCCTGTAGATGAAAATGTGACTGGATTGGGGTGGGAAGGGGCAAGGTTAGGCTTCAGGGTGGAGGGTTGCATGTGAATTTATCTTCTCTTTTACAGAGGTTGCCTGAGAAAACTGCTTTTGTGGCAACGAAGTTCTGTACGTTTTTTTTGTACAGCTTTTTGAAATTTTCTTTTTATATTTGTCTTTCTGCTATTTGTGGACTGCCCCCAAGTTGTTTTATCAGTTGAGATGGGCTGAAGCACATGAACGAGCAAGCAGGAGGGAAGGAAGGAAGAATAGAAGAAAGGAAGGAAGAGAGAGAGAGATAAAGGAAGGGAGGGAGGAAGGAAAAGAAAGTAAAGGGAGGGAAGGATGGATAGATGAATGGAAGAAAGAAAGGAAGGATGGAAGGAAAACAGAGGGAGGGAGGAAAAAAGTAAAGGAATGGATGGATGGCTGACTGGCTGGCTGGCTGGCTGGCTGGATGGAGGAAGGAAGGAAGGAAAAGAGACAAGGGAGGGAGGAAGGAAGGGAAGGAACAGGATAGAATGGAAAATTAGACTAGACTAGATTTTATCCATCTCTGTGGGGAAAAAAAATCAAATTTTCTTCTATAGTCAAGTGTTTAAAACCGGATTCATACTTATAGCTCTGATTTTCAATGGGTTTTCAACTCTTGATTATGAGAGGGTGACAACTCACCACAGCTAACTCACTGCAACCAACTTGTTGCAGGACAACTCCCCATGGCTAAGAGTTACACTAATATCGAAGAAAGAGTGGAATCAAATCATGAAAGGATGCCCAAGGAGGGGCAAAAATGAATGACAAAAATTAAAATAATATTTAAGATTATTCTAAATCATATACTGTAAATTGAATGGTTGAATTGTCCTGCAGTGAGTTGTCCCATGTCAAGTTGGTCAAGGTGAATTGTTCCCCAAGCAAGTTGGCCGTGGCAAGTTGACCGCAAGCGAATTGTCTCGCATACAGCTTTGGTCACGACTGTTCGCTTCCTTGAGTATCCAAAGGATGAAAAGATTTTGTATACACCGAAATAACTAGAAATAAGGATAAATTTTCTGACAGTGAGAACAATCAACCAATGAAACAGAAGTCACCTTCAGAAGTTGTGGGAGCTTCATCCCTAGAGGTTTTCAAGAAGAGACTGGACTGCCATCTGTCAGAAATGGTGTGGGGTCTCTTGGGTGGGTGGGGGGTTGGACTAGATGACCTACAAGATCCCTTCCAACTCTGTTATTCTGTTATTGTAATACATAAATAAGCAGCACAGCACAGTACATATTGTGTCATTCTTGAATGTCTTGTTGGGAGCCTCCTGCATGATGGAACTGTCCAAGGTCCTGTAATGTCAATTGGATGACGCTACATACAAATTAACTGCTCAATTCTCTAATTTTATCTCAATGATGGCCCTGCCTGGGCCTGGACTTGGAAGAGAGTTTTAAAAAGAAATCAGAAGGCACCACATACATTATTGAAGTCTGGTATCAGAAAAATGACAACAGAGTCTTATGAAACTGCAAAATCAAATTTGAATTGGTCACCGGGACCAGAGTTGTACTCTTCCAAGTTTTTGGACTCATGCTAGAGCCCATCTTCAGGGAATTTCTCTACTGCAACATGTGCTTTGGGGCTGTTCTGTGAGTTGTGTCCACCTATTCTTCAAAGCACATAAAAGGCAGGACAAGAAGCAACAGGTGGAAACTAATCAAGGAGAGAAGCAACCTAGAATTAAAAGGAGAAATTTCCTGATAGTGAGGACAACTTATCAGTGGAACAATTGTGAGTACTTCATCACTAGAGCTTTTAAGAAGAGACTACATAACCACTTGTCTGGAATAGGGTCTCCTGCTTGAGCAGGGGGTTGGAATAGAAGACCTCCAAGATCCCTTCCAATTCTATTTTGATTGATTGATTGATTGATTGACTGAGAACTATTAACCAGTGGAAGGGCTTCCCTCCAGAAGTTGTGGCTTCTCCATCATTGGAGGCTTTAAAGAAGAGACTGGACAGCCATTTGCCTGAAATGGTACGGGGGCTCCTAGTTCAGCAAGGGGTTGGACTAGAAGACCTCCAAGATCCCTTCCAACTCTGTTATTTTCTAACGTTATCCCAGGGTATCGTCTTAAGACGGCCCACGGACTCTACATAAGCTTGCGATGTTGTTTGAAAAAAACAACACATGTTCCACAGGATTATGTAACTGCTGGCAGTAATAAACACTAACTCCAACATGCAATTATCCAAAGTCAGGATGAGGGAAGAGCGATGGGGCCAAGAAATGCCAGGGAGGGAAGGTTAGGATGGAAAATGCTACTCATCCACTGATGCAGGCACTCTGCAGAACAGTCTGGCTTGCTAGAGCAATCTATATATATAAAAGTGAAATACCACTCGTGCATCATCACAAAATCTCCAGAACCGTAAAGCCTACAAATTTGAAATTTGGCACCTATGTTCCTCTTGGCTTCTAGGTGCTCACTAAGAAAGGATTTTTCCAAATGACCATCAGAGCATTTAGTTTATTTCCTATATTATTATTATTAACACGCTCTGATGCTAAGAAGTTCTACTCCCCCTCCACACCTGGAAAGAAATCTCTTCCAAATGCAAAACACAAGCAGAGGAAAGGAGTTTCAGTTTCAGTTTTACAGCACCAAGCAGCTTTAGTACAGAACAGTTGAGCTAAGCCACGCCCAGGCTCCTTGCTGTCTCCTTCTTGCCCACACAACAAACACTCTTTCAATTTCCAAACAGCCCTCAACTCTCTGACACACTGACAGGCCGTTAGCCAGATGAATACCCATGGATGCTGGTAGGCAGAGGCACAATTTTTCCCCTTATTGTCCTTCCCAAAAACTAAGCCCGGCCACATAGTTTCGTAGCGATGCACAGGTATAGAGCTGGTATTTTAATAAGAGCAAAAATGCAGCCGGCAACCATCAGATGATTATTTCTAACCAGATCGGGTTTTCTCCTATGCAGTCAACTCTATTTACACTCCTTCCTTCCTGCCCTGCTCAGATTTTTCAATATATCGACCCATTGCAGTTTCTTAAATAGGATATTGATCTATTTACGCCGCTTTGGGGAATGAAATTATTCTACTCGCATCCATTTTTAAATGGGCAAAATGGCTTTACAAGCTCCAGCTCATGTCAATGATATCTTTTAAGCGGAGGGAGACAACTAGGAGATATTTTTCCTACCCCCACTTCTTTCTTCTTCGTCCGGCGGTAGAAATTGGTTGGAAATAAGCGGTAGGCGGTGCTCGACTTACGACCGTAATTCAGCCCCAAATTTTGGTGGCTAAGTGAGACAGTGATCGAGAGAATTTTCGACCCATCTGACGATCTTTCTTGCCGCGCTTGCTAAGTGGATCGCGGCCGTTCTTAGTTAGCAATGCGGTCATTGCAATTGTTATATATGGTTGTTAAGTGAGTCTGCCTTCCGCATTGACTCTGCTCGTCAGAAAGTCGCAAAAGGGAATCACATGACCAGGGACACTGCAACCATCGTAAGTATGAGTCAGATGCCAGCCATCATACAGTAAGTATGAATCAGATGTCTGAATTTTGATCCCGTGACCATGGAGATGCTGAAATGGCCGTTAAGTATGGAAAACGGTCCGAAGTCCCTTTTTTTCAGTGCCGCCGTAACTTCAGACGGTCACTAAACGAACGGTTGTAAGTCGAGGATTGCCTCTACTAAAAAAATGCAACTTGCTCCCCAGTGGCATGCGAGCCCTAGCCAAACTTACCTGCACTGTGCATGCGCGTGCCTCCCAGCTGATCTTCGGCTGGTTTGAGGCCTTTTTCGGCCTCCCAAAGGCTTCTGCAGGCTTCTGCAGGCCAAAAAGTAGCCCCGTTTCGTCATTTCCTGTTTTTCCAAAAATACCGGAAGTGACAAAGTTTTCGGCCTGCAGTAGCCTGCAGAAACCTCCTTCAAGACTCTGGGAGGCCCAAAAAAGATCTCAAACCAGTTGAAAATCAGCTGTGAGGTACAGTGCAGGTAAGGGGGTGGCAGTGGGTGAGTGGGGATAATGCGCACATGCGTAGGGGGCATGGGGGCCCCTGCGCATTGCCTTTTGGGTGCAAGCGCTTCTGGATTGCATCCTTCTGGGTGCAAGTGGAAGCGTGCAAGCGTGCACACAATTTTTGGCACAGGAGCCCAAAAAAAGGTTAGCCACCACTGCGTTAGACAGAAGACTAAGAAACTGAAATATGTGGTAATAGTAATAACATCTTATAACTGATTGATTTTGAATGAATAAGAGAATGAAATACCGGAAGTGCTGATTTTCCGGCCTCCCGAGGCTGCAGAGGCTTCTCCCGAGCCTTAAAGGAGGGTGAAAATGGCCTTCAACAGGCCAAAAATCAGCTGGGAGGTACGTGCATGCTCAATGCAGGTAAGGGGGTCTGGGTGTTGCACACGCTTGTGCAGGGGGTGCGTGGCGCATTGTATTGTGGGTGCCAAAACATACATACGCGCGGACTTTTGACACACCACAATACAAAGGTTCGCCATCACTGGAATAGAATAAGCTGGAAGGGACCTTGGAGGACTTCTAGTCCAGCCCCCTGCTCAAGCAGAAGAATCTATACCAACTTTGATAAGTGACAGTCTAGACTCTTTTTAAAACTATCCAGTGATGGATCGCCTACCGTCTCTGAATGCAAGCTCTTCCGCTGGTTAATTGGCTTGGTTTTGACCTTGCAGAAGCAAGCTGTGGTTTGAAAACCATGGGTGAACCCACGATATGGAATAGAAGAGAGTAATAACAGACTCGGAAGCACCAACTCTTGGAAGTCTTCTAATCCAATCTCCTGCTCGGGCAAGAAACCCTCTACCAGATGAACTCAATCACTTGTAACACCCTCCATAAACCACGGTGGAAGACGGTTTGCTTTGATGCAACCTATGGTACTAGCGATATCTGTTTCTCCAATCATTTTTGTCCGCTTTAACATTCACAATAATTGTCACGAGTTGTTCTCTGGACAATTTTAGACTGAGGATGACTAAGAATTGTATAAGCATCTTAGGAAAAACAAACAAACATGGCTGGTGCTAAAGGAGGGATCACACTGCATTATCCAGCAATGTTCACACTTCTTCAAAGGTTGCAAAACAATTAAGAACGCTTAGACATCTAAAGTGTTAAAGGTGTGCATCATGATGTACAGGTTTGTTTACATACCGCTTCCCCGACAATTAAGACCCAACCAGAAAATAAGTCCTAGTGTGATTTTTCAGGATGCTTTTAATATAAACTCTACCCCCCAAAATAAGCCCCAGTTAAGATAGTCAGCCAGATGGACTCACTTTGTATTTTCCCCCAAATAAGACCTAACTAGATAATAAGCCCTAATGAGTCTTTTGGAACAAAAATTAATATAAGACCCAGTCTTATTTTTTGGGGAAATATGGGTACTTTAGGATAAAATGCATAGAATGGTGGAAATTGGACAAAATCCCAGGCAAAAGAATGTCGAGGGAAGGGTGAATTGTGGCTGACTGGTTAAGAAAGGATCACTTCCTGTCCTGAACCTTTTGTTAAGTTTGGAGTTAAGGAGCCTGTCGTGGCGCAGTGGTTAGAATGCAGTATTGCAGGCTAACTCACTGCTCACTGTCAGCAGTTCGATCCTAACTGGCTGAACATTGACTCAGCCTTCCATCCTTCCAAGGTCAATAAAATGAGGACCCAGATTGTTGGGGGGAATAGGCTGACTCTGTAAACTGCTTAGAGAGGGCTGTAAAGTATTGTGAAGTGATATATAAATCTAAGTGCTATTGCGAAGGAAGGAAGGAAGGAAGGAAGGAAGGAAGGAAGGAAGGAAGGAAGGAAGGAAGGAAGGAAGGAAGGAAGGAAGGAGCCATGGTGGCACAATCATTAGGATGCAGTATTGCAGGCTAACTCATTGCTCACTGCCAGGAATTTGGCCCTGACCGGCTCCAGGTTGACTCAGTCTTCCGTCCTTCCAAGATCGGTAAAATAAGAACCAAGATTGTTGGGGGCAACAGGCTGACGCTGTAAACCGCTTAGAGAGGGCTAGAAAGCACTGTGAAGCAGTATACAAATTTAAGTGCTATTTGCTATTGGAATTTGGCTGGCAGTAGGATGTGTAACTATGAATAATTGGAGCTACTTCAGATTAGATAGCTCAGGAGAGCTCATGAATTTACTAAGAAACAGGAAGCTTAAAACGCACCGAGTTCATTTTCAAAATTTTCAAAATTCTTAAGCTAATCTCTTTTCTGCTTTCAATAAATCTGGTTCTAAGAATCTAATAATCTCGGCTACGAGCAGCTGCAAGGAGTTTGACGCTATTTTTTGGATAATTTTGATCCTACAGGTCGTTCTCGACTTTCACCCACAGTTGAGCCCAAAATTCCCCATTGCGAACACAGTTGTTCAGTCCGCCATTTTACGACCTTTCTTGTCACAGTTGCCAAGGGAACCACTGCAGTTGTTAAGTTAATAAAATGGTTGTGATGTGAATCTGGCTCCCCCATTGACTTTGCTTGGGAGAAGGTCGCAAAAAGGGGATCGCATGATCCCGGGATACCGCAATGGTCATAAATATGAACCAAGCGCTTGAATTTTGATCACATGACCACAGAGCTGTTGCAATGGTCTTAATTGTGAAAAATCCTAAGTCACTGTTTTCAGTGTAACTTTGAACGGTCACTCAATGAACTGCTGTAAGATGAGGACTACCTATATTTCAGAAATTTAATCAGGGACCAACCAGAAGTTTAGAGGAGTGAAAATAGGCCATGCCAAATGGATTACGGATGAGTAGTTCTACATAGTACATATTATTACTGACTTTCATAAAATCGATCCATATCTCTACTATCTTTTGGAGGAACCTGTTGTGGCCTGCCAGCGGCCAGCAGATCTGGTGGCAAACATGGATAGTGAAGAGGTTGGGGAGGAAGATGGGCCAGACCTGAAGTCTGGGGAAGGCTCTGATGAGGGCTATGCGTCGGAGGCAGAGATGGGGCCAGGGCCGTCCAACAGTTATCAGCTATCTTTGGAGTCGGAGATCAGTGGGACAGAAGAACAGCTGGAGCCTGTTCCCAGTGTGTGCATGCGCAGAGCTGCCAGGAGAAGGAAAAAGTTAAGGAACAGGGGTGGACTCAGGAGTAAAGGCACAGATAGACGGTGAATGGCCCCTCCCATAGGGAATAAAAGAGGTGCGAAAGGGGAGTGGGGTTTGCAGGAGACATTTAGTTCAATTCATTAGGGTGCAGATCTGTTCCTGACTTATTGCCAAGAGTGGTATTTGGAAGGTTATTGGCCTGGCAGCTCTCCAAGCTTGATAAAGGTCTGTGGGTTGTAATTCGCCCTTGAAAGGCTGTTTGCTGGTACATTGCAGGGTGTGAATGAGAGGAATTCACATTTCAGCCTAATAAAAAGGCATTTTGTCAGGACGAGGAGTCTGCTTCGTGATTTTGGGAAGCCTAGGTCAGAACAGAACCCAAATGATGAAGTTGTCCTTTCAAGCATTTTTATTACATTCCAGAAGATACAACAATTCTAACATTTTATACCAAGGGCAGGTGAGGTGAGGAAGTAAAATGGGCTTTACCTGGTCTCCAGGGGGATGTTACTGTTTAATAACCAGTTATCCTGAGCATGCGTAGGTTCTTGATTCCCCGCCTGATGTTCTCCAGAGAGTGAATGGTCCGTAGGTGCAGGGCTGGGATTACTGCGTGGTGTGTAGTTCCCTCGGTTTAAAGAGTTGATGGACGCGGCGTGGTGTTGGTTTGGCGTGTGGGCGTGAGAGAGAGGAGGCGGAGGGGTCCGGAGCCTGGAGGGGTTCGAAAGGTTTGGATGATCTGCGGAAGGAAATAAAGAGTAAACCGTGAGCGGCTTCAAAATGGCGGCTCCTTTCACTCGCATCACCAACGGTGACCCTTCATCACAACTAGATTTGCTCCTAAAACTGCAACCAGAGGTAATCCTTGATGTACGGCCATTCATTTCGCGACCATTCTGTCAACTCAAAATATTTCTAGGGTCTTTTTAGAGTTGTCAACAGAAAGAGTGGGGGGAGCAGTGCGGCAGATTGGAAATTGAAACCGTGTTCCATAAATGTTTTCAAAGATAGTAACTAGGTGTGATGACCCGGAGTGTAACCACAAACATAACAAAATCCAAAACATAAATAAATGCCCTTTAATGCCTCCAACTTGGCCCCACTGTTCAATAATTCTCAGTTGGAGATAAAACTTACTCAAAAATAGTCTTCGAAAGAAAGCAATACAGTCTGAACTTAATGAACAGATAGAGGTGAAATAAAAAACCAAACAAACTACAATGAAGGAATTTCTACAACCGACCAGGATCAGTAATTACCAATTTCAAAAAGATAACAAGTCACAGTCTGTTAGAAGGACGCCAACCAAGATAACTTCAGCCCAAAATAACACACGCTTTGCTTCTGGCAATGCTGTGTTGTAACTGTCTCTCCAATATACTATTCTCCCCAGCTGCAACCAATGAGGGGGATCATGGCCGCTTCCTCTCTCGTAAGCCAAGTTGTTTCCTTCTTCGTTCCTCCCTAGGATGAAGAGGGGATGGGCCTGGTTCTTCCTCTGACTGCCCAGCCGGCCTCTGCCCTTCCCCAGCCTCCTCCACAACCTCCGGAGCCACACCTCCACTCCCTGTTGGTTGTTCCTCCTCTCCCTCAGAGTCCGACTGTAACAACGGCATGGTAGTAGGTGACGTAAGTTTCTGCCGCACAAAATTCTAACTGGAGAGCATGATTGATGACTCTGGGCTAGGGAGGTGTCCCATTGGAGAATATGAATTATGATGCACCCAAGGGGCTGGGGAGAAACCAGGGTCAAGGGTGACAATGAATGATGGGCCTCAAGAGTCAGTTACACCCAGGCAGTGCCGGCATGTTAACTCCCAATAAATCCTTTTGAAGTTTTGGAAGTTTGGCTCGAGACTCATGATTTAATAACTGCCGGAATCCTGACACTGACACTTGCAACAGCGCTGAGAAAAAGTACAGGTAGACCTCAATGAACGACCGCAAAGGGACCCAAAATTTCCTTTGCTGGGCGAAACATTCGTCAAGGGACTTCTGCCCTATTCTACGACGTTTCTGCCAAAGTTGTTAAGTCAATCGCTGCTGTTATCAGTGGTTGTTAAGCGAGTCTGGCTTCCCCCACTGAAATTTGCTGGTCAGAAGGTCGCAAAAGGGGATTGCGTGACCTTGGGGGAGGGGAGGATACAGCGACCATCATAAGTACGAGTCAGTTGCCAAACGTCTGAATTTCAGTCACGACCGTGGAGATGCTGCAAGGGTTTTTAAAGTGTGGAAAACGATTCTAAGTCCCTTTTTTGGGGTACCATTGGAATGGACACTAAAAGGACCTGTTGTAAGTGGAGGGCTACCTGTACTTATGACTGTTCCTCGCATTGACAACCATCACGAGACCCTCAGGGTCACGTGGTCGAAATTCAGGCCCTCAGCAACCGGCATGTTTTTACAAACAGTCGCAGCCTTGCCAGGATGCACAATTGTCATGTGCGTCCTTCTCAGAAAACTTCCGACAAGCAAGTCAATGGTGGGAGCAGGATTCGCTTAATGACTGTATGGTTCACTTAACGACTGCAGCGATTCATTTAACAGCCACGACAAAAGGTTGCAAAATCAGGCGCAGCTTACTCAACTAGCGCCTTGCTTAGCAACGGAAATTCTGTTGCCAATTGTGGTCATTAGGTCGAGGTCTCTGCTGTATCTCACAACACAAGTTCTTACTTTGCATGTTGACAAGCTGCCGGCACTGCTTATTACACACCTGGCTGCCTGCCCTCACATGCTCGCACAAATATACACACGTCTCCTTTATCATTCAATCCCAAGCAATGCCATGGATGGAAAATACATACATTTCTTACAAGAAAATAAAGCTTGCGTTGTTGAAGGCCACAGAGCAAGAATGGATAATTTGCAGGTCAACAAAAGATGCTGAATAAACATGGGAACAGATGTCGGGTTTCAAGAAGAGAAAAAAAAAATAGCCAGAAAGGTGAGAAATGAAGGCCTTAGGTGTCTCTTTCTCATTGTCTGTTAGAAAGAGAAGAGGGAGAAGGGAGAGAAAGAGAAAGAAAGAGAGAGAAAAAGAAAGAGAAAGAAACAGAAAACAAGAGAAAGAGAGAAAGAGAGAAAGTAAAAAAGAGAAAGAGAGAGAGAGAGGGAGGGAAAGAGACAGAAAAAAGAGAAAGAAACAGAAAGGGAGAGAAAGAGAAATAAAGAAAAATAGAAATAGAAAGAAAAAGGAAAAGAAAGGAAGAGAAAAATAAAAACAGAAAGAGAAAGAAAAAAGAGAAAGAGAAAAAGAAACAGAAAGCACGAGAGAGAAATAGAAAGAAAGAGAGAAACAGAAAGAAAAAGAGGGAGGAGGATAAGAGACAGAAAAAGAGAGAGAAAGAATCAGAAAGTACGAGAGAAAGAGAAAAAGAAAAAGAGAGAAAGAAAGAGAAAAAGAGAAACAGAAAGAGAAAGGAAGAGAAAGAAAGAAAAAGGAGAGAGAGAGAAAAAGAGAAACAGAGAAAGAAAGGCAGAGAGAAAGAGAAAGAGAGAAAGAAAGAGAGAGCAATCATGCAGAAATACATGCCAGTTGCCAAGTGCCCGAATTTTGGTCACATGACCACGGGGATGCTGAAACGGTCGTTAAGTG
This sequence comes from Bungarus multicinctus, assembly GCA_023653725.1. NCBI lineage: Eukaryota > Metazoa > Chordata > Lepidosauria > Squamata > Elapidae > Bungarus > Bungarus multicinctus. The sequence continues at coordinate 5,935,497 of CM042850.1, forward strand.
TGAAAAATGGTCACCAGTCCCTTTTTTTTTAGTGATCTAATTTGAACCCTCCTTAAACTGTAAACTGAGGACCTACCTCTCATTGCATCCAGTCGGTTATGAGCGGATTTACAGAACGCAAACTTTATTTCCTGAGGTAAGGGAAAAAAATAAATTTATTGCCACATCTGCTCTCTGAAACTTTCCTTTCCCCAAGATACGCTGGGACACCAGCTGAGTTACCGTCTTATTATACCTCAACGCGGGAAAGTTATTTTTATCGGAGCGATTTCCCTCCTGTTTCTTCTTCTTTATCTCAATCCTGATTTGGAAGGGAAAAGTTCACACAACCTGTAGGGGGCATTCTTGGCTTGCCCCTGCCTCTTTTTTGACAGGAAGATGGATCATACGGCAGACAAGGGGAGGGAAAAAAATCATTTCCGCGGCACAGCTGGAACCCGAACAGCTCACCTAATACCTGCCTAGCAACCTCAACGCTTCCCTCATCCTTTCCAAAACACATCCTGGAAAGTCAAGAGCCAGGAAAATAAGAAAGTCACAGAAAATAGTTGGTTCTCGACTTACGACCACAAAGGAGCCCCCAGATTTTCTGTTTGCTTAACGAGACTGTCGTTAGGTGAATTTTGCCCCCATCTTCCGACTTTTCTTCCCACAGCGGTTAAGTCAGCAGTGGGATCCTAACTGTTCCAATACTGATTCGGTGATCACGCGCGCACACCTAATGTGCATGCACCTAACACGTGGGTGCAGTTTTCCACACACCAGCTATGATGACCCGGGACATGGCACAAGCAACACTGTCAAATAAGCAATAAGAGTTACTTTATTATCTTCAACTTTGCCCCCAATGTCCAGGTTACCTTTGGCTGAAGAAAACCTCTCCCAGGAACAGCCTTTGACTGCAGAAAATTCACTACAAAACATGAGCAACACAAACTGTAACTTAAAATTCAAACAAACCAAACTGAAGTAATTCACTTGACAGGAGAGGAGAAGGAATTTCAAACATGAAAGCGCGGCAAAACTCACAGAGTTGGGAAGACACCAGGAACACAGATAAGCCACGACAATGTAAGATAAATTCACATTTGCTCCCAACAACTTGCTGTGCGCAGCTTCCTTTTTTATACTCTCTGTTCCCAGCTGCAGCAAATGAAGGGAATCAGGGCCCTTTCCTCTCCCATAAGCCACGCAATCCATGTTGCTCCCTTCTCTGTTCCTCCCTGCGTGCCCTAGGATGAAGGGGGTGGGGTGGGCCTGGGTCTTCTTCTGAACTCCCTCTCCCTTGTTCTATCTCTTTCCTGCTCTCCCCAGCCGGACTTTGCCCTTCCCCAGTTTCTTCCACAGTCAACGGAGCCACATTCCCGCTCCCTGTCAGCTATTTGGCTTACTCCTCTGAGTCAGATCCCGACAGGGGCACAGGGGCATGACACCAGCTGAGGCCTGCAGCTCCAATCAGCTGAGAGGATAAAGAAGAGGGCTGGTGGGAAGGCTGATCCTGAGCTTTTCTCTTCTTTATTCTCTCACCTGATTGTCCCCTCGGAGGCCTTTTTTTTTAATTACCGGTTCGACTAAACTGGGCTGAACTGGTAGCATACCACCACGGGGTTAAGTGAATCGCTGCCAATGTTAAGTTAGTCACTTGGTTGTTAAATGAATCTGCCTTCCCCTGTTCAACTTTACTTGTCAGGAAGATGGCAAAAAAGGGGATCGCCTGACACTGCGGCCGTCATAAATATGGGGCAGTTGCCAAGTGTCTGAATTCTGACTATGGGGAAGCTGCGATGGAAGCTAAGGGTGAAAAATGGTCGTAAGTCACTTTTTTCAGGGCCATTGTAACAATCCACTAAATGGATTGTTGTAAGCTGAGGTCTACCTGTATGTTGGGATATAGAAGGCAACTCCTATCCATCTTCAGGAGGATGAAAAGAAGGGACAAATTACACTACTAAGTATTTATTATTTATTTATTTATTTATTTAACTTTTATACCGCCCTTCTCCCTAGGGACTCAGGGCGGTGTACAGCCAATCTAAAACCCCAACAATACAAAAGTTAAGAAAAAGATTAAATTAGATTAGGCCGAATAAAAAGCCCACCCCACCCCCTTAAAACCCCCTAATTAAAATTAATGGAGACACATTAAAACCCTCTCTCAGCCCAGGCCGGCCTGCTCGAAAAGCCAGGTCTTCAGCGCGCGCCTGAAGGACCTCAGGTCCATGCCGGTACGCAGTTCCGGTGGCAGAGTATTCCAGAGGGCAGGGGCCGCCACAGAGAAGGCCCTACCCCTTGGGACCGCCAGGCGGCACATGGTAGCCGACGGAACCCGGAGAAGGCCTTCCCTGTGTGCTCGCACTGGTCTGCTGGAGATCACCGGTAGGATGCGGTCCTGTAGGTAACCTGGTCCAATGCCATGGATCGCCCTAAAGGTCAGAACCAGAACCTTAAAGCGAACCCGGAAAGCCACTGGCAGCCAATGCAGCTCGCGCAGGAGAGGCGTCACGTGGGCGCTACGTGACGCCCCCATGATCACCCGCGCGGCCGCATTCTGCACCAGTTGGAGTCTCCGGATGCTCCCCGCAGGGAGCCCCATGTAGAGGGCATTACAATAGTCCAGGCAAGAGGTGACCAGGGCCTGAGTGACCGTGCGCAAGGCGCCCCGATCCAGAAAGGGCCGCAACCGGTAGATCCGACGGATCTGATGAAATGCCCCCCTGGAGACGGCCGCGACATGGTGTTCAAGCGACAGCCGCACATCCAGGAGGACTCCCAGATTGCGAGCCCTCTCTGTGGGGGGCAAAATTTCCCCCCCAATAGCCAGCGACGGAGTCAACTGGCTATATCGGGACGCCGGAAACCACAGCCACTCGGTCTTGGATGGGTTGAGCCGGAGCCTGTTCCCGCCCATCCAATCCCGCACGGCCTCCAGGCACCTGGACATAGCCCCCACAGCATCGTTGGGGTGGTCCGGGGTGGAGATGTATAACTGGGTGTCATCTGCATAGAGATGACACTTCACCCCAAGACCACGGATGATCTCGCCCAGCGGTTTCATATAGATGTTGAACAAAAGAGGGGAGAGAACCGACCCCTGAGGCACCCCACAAACCAGGGGCCTAGAGGTGGACCTCTCCCCTCCCGCCAACACCAATTGCGAACGGTCGGAGAGGAAGGAGGAGAACCATCGAAGGACGGCTCCCCCAATTCCCAACCCCTCCAACCGTCGCAATAGGATACTATGGTCGATAGTATCGAAAGCCGCCGAGAGATCTAATAGGACCAGGACAGAGGAGAACCCTCTGTCACGAGCCCTCCAGAGATCATCGACCAACGCGACCAATGCCGTCTCAGTACTATGCCCAGGCCTGAAGCCCGATTGGAACGGATCGAGGTAAGTTGTTTCCTCCAGGTACTGAGGAAGCTGACGTGCCACCACACTCTCAACAACCTTCGCCACAAAGGGCAGGTTGGAGACTGGACGAAAGTTATTTAAAACAGCTGGATCCAGGGAAGGCTTCTTGAGGAGGGGCCGCACCACCGCCGTCTTCAGGGCGGTAGGAAGCGACCCCTCTCTCAGAGAAGCGTTGATAATCCCCTGGAGCCAGCCTCGTGTCGTCTCCCTGGCGGCCGAAACCAGCCAGGAAGGGCACGGGTCCAATAAACAGGTGGTGGCATTCAGACTCCCCAGCAACCTGTCCACACCCTCGGCGGTCACAGGATCGAACTCTCCCCAGATAACATTCACAAGACCTGCCCCGGACACCTCCCCCGGGACCATCCAATTGGAGTTAAGACCCTCCCGAATCTGAGCGATTTTATCATGCAGGAATCGAGAAAACTCCTCTGCTCTACCCTGCAAGAGGTCATCCCGCGCTCTCGGTTCAAGCAGAGAGCGGGTCACTCTAAACAGGGCGGCAGGCCGATTTCCTGCCGACGCAATAAGGGCGGAGAAATACGAAGATTTTGCCGCCCCTATCGCCACAAGGTAAGTCTTAATATGAGATCTTACCTGTGTTCGGTCAGATTCAGAATGAGTCGCCCTCCAAATGCCCTCTAGACGTCTTTTCCGGCACTTCATCTCCCGTAGCTCCTCCGTAAACCACGGAGCCAAATGGGATCTGTGCCGGGTCAGAGGTCGCAGAGGCACAACTCGGTCTAGAGCCCCGGCGGCCAACCCATCCCAGGTGGCCACCAGGTCTCCAGGCGAGCTGAGAGCCAGAGATTCAGGAAATGGCCCAAGCTCCCTCTGGAACCGCTCCGGGTCCATTAGGCGCCTGGGGCGGAACCATCTAAGTGGCTCCGCCTCCCTGCGGTGGGGGGTGGCGGAACAGAAGTCCAGTCTAAGGAGGAAATGATCTGTCCATGACAAGGGAGTAATAACTAAGTCCCCACACTTACAGTCATTCAACCACTGCCCAGAGACAAAAATCAGGTCCAGCATGTGTCCTCCTATGTGAGTGGGAGCAGAAACTAACTGGGTCAGGTCCATGGCCGTCATGGAAGCCAAGAACTCCCGGACCAACCCAGAGGTTTCACCGAGCGATGGCAGGTTGAAATCCCCCATGACCAAGAGCCTGGGGGTCTCAACCGCCAGCCCGGCTATCACCTCTAGGAGTCCGGGCAGGGCTGATGAGACGTGGCAGGGAGCCAGGTACGTCAACAAAAGGCCCATCTGAACCCCTTGCCCCCACTTCACAAAAAGAGATTCACAGCCAGCCGTCTGAGGGACAGTGGCCTCCCTAGGACAAAGGACTTCCTTTATAACTAGAGCATACAAAACA